>BMAW01067013.1:30006-78201 GCA_019974015.1 Nephila pilipes | reverse complement strand
ATATCGTGACAACTCTGGAACATATTTACGGTATAGTGAACCACATTAAAGATACTCTCTGAAAGTAGCTGGATGTTAAGGGAATGTTTACAAAGTGCGACACAAAACATTTGTTTCACACAGAGTAACTTGTTTCCTTTTTTAAGCAGCATAAAACACGTGATTTTGATATTTTCATAAAACTGCACTGGATCACTTACGGAATAAAGTTGTTTGTGATGAATTAGAAAATTGCTCTTAAAATTATGAAAGAAAATATTAGTATCTTTTGAGCATGCGCAGTAATTGTTTTCTTTTTTTTATAAATCCTCACATTTAATTAAATGTTATATGCTTTCTTTTCTAATTTCAGTAAACATTTAAACCAATTATGTAAATAGTGCAGAATAGTGTTTCCATCTGTTTATCATCAGATGGAAACAAGATAGTTAATCATATAAATCAATTAAATGAATGGATTTATAAGTAATACAGATATTTAAGCAATAGAATGAATGTATCTAACGCAATGCATATATAAGCAAACCTTATTTATTCGTTGAATTGAGATACGATCAAAGAAATTTACATTGTACAGCAGCTAATTTGCTTCAACACACCAACAAATTTTGTTTAAAATCAACAAAATTAAAAACAATAAAAACTCTACAATTTTATTAATATTAGTGAAAAAACTCAGTTATGAAACTGTGAAAAACTACTTTAGAGGTTTATTTACAGGGTAAGAAAATCCTTAAAAATAATTGTCTCCATAGAGTAAATATACTTGATGATATACAAATTTAGCTAAATTGATTTTAAATAAATCTTCTTTAATATATTTCATTCATTTATTCAATCTATTATTTAATAACGGTTTTCATATTCTTTGAATTCTGAAACAATTGTAATTGAGGAGGAAAAACTGTCAAAATAGTGTTAAATATAAATTTCTCAGACACTTTAATTTTTGGTCGCTAATAAAACTAAGTAGTGGTTGGTGCTACACTCTGGTAAACGATTTAGAACAAATTTGGCATTGATTCATTCGTTAATTTTGATTGGAACTTCGACCAGCAGTCATTGTTGAGACCTGGATTCATCATTATACACTGAAAGCTCAATAATTAATAAAAGCAACGAGTTGCTTTCAATGAATCAAGATATTCTGTGTTGGTGGTTACAAAAACGAGAATTAAGCGAAACTATAATTACAATATTAATATAAATTGAGCAATAATATAAATTCTAATATTGACTTACATTTTCAGGTTTTCGACATTATTTTAATTATTATGGTAATCACACTTATGAAAGAAGAAAAATGACGAATGAAAAATGTTTGAACGTGCAGGTAATCTCACTGACAACGAAATCTTGAAAATGATCTCTTTCAAAAAATGTCCAAGCTAGAATAATTCTTTTCCCGAGTGATGATTTCATATCCAACCCAAACATTCAAATCTTAAAAAGATAAATAAAAGGTATTAAAATGGTTGATCATCTCTTCGCCCCAAAATTTCAAGGTATGAATGTCAAAGAAAACCTTTTGTTCATCTTCGCAAGGTCGGATTTTTATCTTCTTTCTTGACTGACGAAAATCACCATCTGCACCAATGGACTTGCTGCCCCTTATCGCTTCCCTCTCTTGCCTCAGACGTTCAAAACGGGGAATTTCCCCACCCTTTTTGTAATATTTCCATCTAATTTTCATAACTTCACAGCCTCTTTTTTTTTTTGCTCATTTTTAGGTGAGCAAGCACCTTTCGATTTCTTTTTTTCTCATGATCCTATTTTCACCGGTTCAGAATATAAATTTACTATCGATAATTGGAACTCCAAAGTGTGCTTATCATACGATATATAAAATTAAGGAAGAAGATTTATCAATGTTTTCTCTTAAAAGAAAAATTAATTTAACATTCTCTGCCTTCATTTAAAAAAAAGATTGATCTGAATATCAAAATAGAGCCATATTTAAACCGCGAATTAAGCGGATTCGTGAGTTCACAGGCTGACTGTACTTAAAAAGAATGGTCCTATAAAAGTTTAAATTAAATCAATACTTTCAATCAAACTTAGCAGCGCTTGCTCTTATTGTAGTACTATTCGTTATCACATTCCCATTTCCTATTCGTGCCAGTGGTGGCTTAGATGTCCCGGTCACGGATTCGTATTGGACGTTCTTTTTATCGAATCGTGAGTTCGAATTCTGATGCCATGAAAGACCTTCTGTGAAGTTGCATTGAGGCACGTTAAACTTAATCTAGGTTCCAAGTCATCCCTTTACATAGTGTGGAAATTTAGAGAGGGAGGTTTCAGCTCAGGTGTCGTCTTTATGTCTTGTCCGAGGCTCGAAAATCACGAGGTCCGTTTCCAAGTCCGTCCGTTCAGTGCGACGTTAATGAATAACCAATCAAACCAATTTTCCAATCCTAATACGGGTACTTTTTGAACCACCCTCGCATTTCTGCAGTTATGATTCATATATTAGCGTCACTTTTATAATATAATACAAGTCCTTTTTTTATTTTAGTATCAAATGACTTCATCTTTTTTTTTTTTTTTTGCTCTTATGCATAAGAGATGATAAAAAATACATCCTACAAAGAGAAAAACGTCTTGAAACAGACATTCCTTCTGAGTTACTGAAGTCAAAATATAATATTTACATTAAAGCATATTTCTATCTGGAAAGGGCTTTCTCTTGTAAGTCGTATTCTCTGACAGAGACGAAAACAGTCTTAATGGAGAAAACACGGAAATCACATGTCCCTTCGGCTACAGTTGTTGTCGAAATATTGTCAACATGATAAGGAGTATCCATGGTTGCCTTTTCTTTCGATTCGATGACTTCTCAAAGGATGCGGAAATGAAGTATGGTTGCCACAGTTTCATTCAAGTCTGATTTCAGCGTCAAATGCAAACATGAGGGGCAAACAAATTCATACGGTTGAAAAATCTTGTTATGAGTTAGTTGAAAAGTGCAAATTAAGGTAAATTTGTCTTTTTATATTACATTCACAAATATACATATAATATTAGATATATCAAAAATCTGTACTCTTTCATGTATTATACAAACTCTAAGGAGACGATGTAATTGTTTTTTTTTAAAGAAATATTACCTAAATGAAAATATTGTAATATATTGGGTTTTTCAATATAATATCGCTTAAAGAAATCACTAATAAATTGATTCCAGGGACTTTGTTTTGATTTCATTGTTTATTGACGACGCACTGAGAAGCAGTCCGAGAGCTATTGGCGTCGTGATCCATAACTTTGAATCTCGGTCAAGTGAAGAGAGTCCATAAACTTCCTCTCCAAACTTCCACACCACGACAACGAGAGGACTCGAGACCTCTAACAGATTAAATATGCATCAGTCTCGCCACACGGAGGTTTTTTAGAGGGATCAGGGCCTTAACCTGTGATTCAATCACCAACGCTGGCCACTAAAGTGCGACCATGACCGCTTGGCTAACGCATAACTAATTAGAGAGAGAGAGAAAGCCCTTGAATCTTGTTTCAATATTTTAGTATATAATGAACCACTACGATGGGAATGCGACTGCATCTACCAGGGAATGTTGATGACCTCGCCCTACAATTTGAGCAAATTTGGTAAGAAATACCGCAGGAGACCATCGGGCAGCTTTATCACTCTATTCACGTGGTGTGGCAGCTTGCATCCAGGCTAGAGGTGGGTCAACACCTTAATGAACTCGTTACTTTGTAACTATGTAACTCTGAAATAAATTATTAAATTTTTCTAAAATTTTAAGCATTTTCTATTATGTGTATAATTTTCCTATCTACCAATTTTTGTCTCCATCGGACAACTCCTTCTTGGTGCGTAGTTGTTTTGTTATAGAGTGTATTTTTCAAGAACAATAACTAGAACATTATTCACATAAGCCGGGAAGTCAAGTCCATATACTGAAGATTTGGCAAAATAGGATCACGTTATATAACCAATTTGAGAGATCATTGAAGATTCAAAAAAATTACAATATTTATGAGAGTGATGAAATATCGCGTATATAGCGTCTAGTTGTGGAACCTTATTTATAATTAAAAGACGATTCTCTAATATCCACTATGTTGCTTTTAAGTAATCTAAACATAAAATAACAAACTAATACTCAGAATTTCTACATCTGTATATTTATTTTAACAGTAATTCTAAAAACTGTCAAATATAATACCTTACATTTCTCTGAGATCTTATTAAAGTAGATTCAATCTAAACGATTTTTTTTAACTCTGAAGTATTATTGAGAAGAATTTTATTTGTAATGCAATGGGAGGAAAGCTTAAGGTAATTTTATTTCTTAAAATTTACTAGGAACAAGTAATATATAACAAGTATCATTCAAACTAGCATCGCTGTTATATTAAAAATTTAATTTAATGCTTTAAATCCTTGACTTCCGTCTGAAGGATTCTTTTTACTGGTGATAGGACAGTATAAAAAATAAAAAAAATTATACAATAAAATAAAAAGGCATTCAATTTCTCAGGAATCACATTCATAATAGCTGATAAATTAATCGTAATCTGAGACTTGCAAAAAACGTTTTCGACATGTTTAAGTATTCATAGACATTTTGGTTTTAAATAACACATTATTTCTTGAATATTTGATCATTCAAATGATTAATCTAGCTTTATATATTTCAGAAATGTGTAGTTTTTTTTTTTATTTCTAAAGTCATGTAAAAAGTATTTCATCTTAACTTTCTCATTTCATTTTATTCATGTTTTCCATGAGCATTCGATTAAAAAGGTGCACTGTTATGACTTTTTTTTATACAGCAGTATGTGTATAAAATATTATTTAATGATCCTCTACTTTAACTTCAGACTTAGTGTTTCAAAATAAATTATTTTTAATTTATTATACACACACACACACACAGATATATATATATATAATATTATATTTATATATATAGAAAAGAGAAATGCCACATAATACTGGATTAAAACATCATTAAATAAAGTATATGTCACAAGCATTAACTTAAAGTTTGAACAGTTTCTTTTTTCCTTATATTTATTTCCTATAATTCGTAAAAACATTCTTATTTTGTTACTGTTGCGTGGTTGGTCATCTTCCAAACGCGAGAAAGTTCTAGCAATAAATTAGAAGGCTTTTTACGAATAAGTCTAAATTTATTTCGAGACTCTCTAACAAATACATTATAGTTTCTTTTAACAGGAAACAATTAATACACTGAGTAAAAAAATACGACAGCACCAATTCAAAGTTCACACAGCCACTAAACAATATTTCGAAACACGTAATTACAATATCACATTAACGCATTCAGTCTGCATATACCATATACACTCTCTAAGTGTACTTATTAATACACATAATTTCTCATATATACCTCCCCAAAAAATGTTCTAGAACCCACGTAATTCGTCTAAAGGTAGAAAAAAATATCACCAGATTTGTCGAGGGCGACACTTTGTAATCGCCAAGATTACCCTTTTGTTATCAATTTGTCACCAAGATCACTCTTACATATTTAATATTACTCATATCTATTCTCACATATTAAGTAAATGATACTTCCGGCTATAGTTGTCTCTCTTTAGGAAAAAATGAAGTCCAAGCTGCACGTGTAACTCAATATTCATTGCTAATTTTTATTTAATTCTTACTATTAGCTCACACTCTCCATATATATATATCTTGTTCAAATTTTCAATCGTTAATAAAATAGTTTTTATTCATCCACTAAAGTTCAAATACAGTTTTTTAAACTTGTAGTGGATGACACATCATGTTATTACAATTTTTTCAAATATTCATTCATTTAATTAAATTTAATATGTGAAAATGCAGTTTAGCCCAACCACAAGGGGGGGGATTTCAAAAATTTGCTAAACTTGGTTTTTTTTCTTACTGAATGTTAAGTGCGCGAAGCGATCCAGGGTAGCCACATTTGGCAAAATATCGCCAAATAACTTAATAAAAAGTAACTAAAAGAAAAAATTTCTTTGTTGATCTAAGTAAGAATTTACTTATTTTTTTTTAAATACTTGTTTAGCATTACTGTTACTTTTATTGCACGGAGAATTATTAAACTCTTCAGAATTGCAGTATGAATTTTTCTTATAAGTACGATGCAATCGACTATGTTTAGTATTAATTATATTAAACATTACCAGTACAGTTTCTGTGTGATAATAATCTCATAAAATATTACTAAAGTAAATAAATAAAAAAGGATTCCAATATATTATCAAAGACTTCTAGATTTTTTTACTTAGCAAATGTTAAAAAATCATTAAGTTACATTTTTGTAAATTCGAACTTTCAAAAGCTTAGGAAATAGTTCTTCTATTTTAAATAAAATGATCAATGCTAAAATGTAAGGCTATCTTCCCTCAATGTGAAATAACCAAACTTATTAATCAACATATTTTAATGTAATATAATGTCCTAAGAATTAAAATAACATCATATTATTTTATATATAAAACAGACTTTATTGTTTTTAAAACTTAGCATCATTCTATTAATGCACAATTTTACTTCAATATATAAAGTTCAAAGAATCATTTGGATTTGCAACATAAGATACAAAGTATGAAATGTAATTAATTATGAAAAGTGGATTTATCCTAACATAAAAGAAAAGTTACGATAAAACTTTTATGCTAAATATATGTAAACAAAATAGGAATATGATACTAATAATCGGACATTCTCATTTTGAGATTAAATACCATTCTCTAAGAGCAGAGGATGATTGTATGATTCATAGAATAACAAATAATACACAGAAAAGTTACATTCTTAACAATGGTTTTCACTTTTCGATATAAAACTGAAGCAGTAGAAGTTAGAAAGCCATACATTATTCCCTTAACAATATAAAACCACACTGTCATTTATTATTCATGTTTCAGCCAAAATATATCTAAGTGCATGTTACGTTAAACAGACCTCGAATTGATTAGAATTCTGCAAACCATAAATATTGAAACCGATGGTTATTTCATCCCCAAACATTCCAAACAACAACACACAAAGCACTCAAGAATCTCGCGAAATTCCTGCAATTGAGCGAAAGTGTACAGGGACTTAATTTACTGGCTGTAAAGATGGTCGGGAACTATTCCTCTTTTACCAGCAGCTGCGGAGAGCGCTTCTAAGTAAATAATTCGTCGGAACCCTTGAAGGCGAAGCGCCTGGCAGCCAAAACAAGACACTGGGAAATTGCTATTCTATCGCAGCCGGTCCCTCCGTTATTTACGATTGTGATCCGTGATAGCCCACTGGAATGGTCTGGATTTAGACTGCTCCTACCGGTATCTGGTGCCTAGAAATGGACGTGTATATCACGCGATTCGATATCAACCCGGAACAGGGAATCCCTTTTCGAGTAGTTTCTGTGATTGGATGAGAATTGGGAAGCAGTTGAGGGTTTTTAAGGTTGTCTGTTGGATTTCTTTCAGGGATGGACCGGAAGATTGAAATGAATTGCTGGTTGTGTGCTAGGACTGCATAGGAGTTTTTTTTAAACTAATACAGGAAAGGATTATATCAGATTTGATTTCTGTTGGTAGATTGTATTTGGCAAGAATATTTGTTTTTGTTCTTTTAGAAAGTAAGTTATATTGGAGCTAAGCTAGACTTACGCCTTTAATCTTAATTCTGAATTATTTTCAAACAGAGTTCTTGAAAAGTTTACAACAAACAGATCGTAATAAAAATAGAATTTGTTATATTTTCAAGAACTTTGAAAATGTAAGCATTTATTATGCAGAAACTACACAACAGATTTCTATATATGAAACAATTTTTAAGCTTTCAGAGACAGAAAATCATTTAAAGTAACACTATTTTCAGAATTTTTTATTGTGTAACTCAAACTATTTCTTTCAGATAAAGTTATGTATTTAATAGAATTGAGAAAATATGCCTCTGATATCAACATATTGGGTCAACAAATATATATTTAAAAAAATGTTTCTTCTTTAAATTTTTTAACTCCTTTCAGTTAGATTTACACCTAAGCATATACTACATATGTTTTCAATAATAACTAACGTGTGCTTTTCTCTCTCAAGTTTATTTAAATTTTACTGCACATTGTGCAATTCTGAAGGTAAATACTTATGCTATATCGAATAAATAAATACTTAAGACGATTCTTTGAACAAACTTATTGAGAATGCAATGAATGCATCGATTCAAGTGTCACATTATAAGTTTTTGCATAGTTTTATACACTTATAATTAAAGATTTATGTCTTAAAATGAATATACAAATACGTTAAAAATACGCATATCCATAAATATTAATGAAATATATTTATATATTGCCCCTAAATTATACCTAGATAGTTGTTTGCAATATAATGATATAATACAACAAATATAACCAAAATACTTTTATCTGAATAAAAGTGATTTTAATTAATTAAGTAACAATGGTTTGTCAAAAACATTAATAAATTTACGCTTAACAATGCGATAATGGGTTATACATATGATATAAACTTAATGATATGCATTTGTAGCTTGGCCGTAAATTATACATATGTGTTTAATTGTTACACTGATAAAATAATTTTTGTCTCAAATAATCAAAATATTTATTTGAGAAAAAGAGATTTAAATTAAACAAGTATTTGTCAACAATACGCTATATAAACAAATAAACATGCTTTAGAATATATTACACATATGAAATAATCAGTAAATTATACTTAGATGTTTCTTTTTAACTGTAATGTAATGCAATAAAAAGAACCAAAATAACTTATTTTGAGAACAAGTGATTTAAATTAAACGAGCAACAATGATTTCATCAACAATCTGTTAATAAACATGCTTAATAATACTTTATGAATATGAAATAATATTTATGAAAAGGATCTGTAAATAGTCAGTGTAACCGATTATTATGTCATGACTGAATTAAGATAAAAAAAAAAGAAATCAACATCATCACGGGGTAAATTAATATATATTTAATGACACAAAATATCACAGTGAAAAAGACGGTATAAAATAATTAAAAGCAACATTTAGAGAGGAAAATTTTACAAGTTAACTTAAGCCTAGTCCAGGATTGGACAAAGGAGAAGCTATCTCCTCGAGATCCAAAAGCTCTCTGACGAAAAAGCACTGGGCGGCAATCTCGCACCCTTGCCACAATGCCTTCCTTCGTGTGGCGCCATCTACAGTTCCCTTTTGAAGTTAGCATGTGTTATATCAGTAAATTATAGATGATTTCTTGTAACAATGATGTAAAACAATTATTAGAATCAAAATATCTTCATTTGAGAAAAATTATCTAAATTAACATAATGTTTTGTCAACAATACGCTAGTAAACACGCTTCACAAAACGTTAGTTCATCAGGCATACGAAATAGTATTAATCAATTGGATTTGCAAATTATCAATAAATTAGATGTTTATATGAATATAACTCATAATACATAGAACCAAAATATTTTTATTTTGGAAAGAATTATTTAAATTAAACAAATAAACAAATCTCAGTCATGTGTCTATAACTGCACTACATTTGTTTCTCTTTGCATTAGCTATTATATAAAAACAAATAAATGTTCATTCTAATTTAAGCTCAAATTATTGTCTCGCTAGAAATTATTCTTTTTTTTTTTTTTTTAAATACAGAAAATTCTGCGATTTCAGTTTATGTAAGAAAATAAAATATTTATCTGTAGTTTTATTGAAAGTTACGATTCAAGAACAAAACTGTTGTATTAATATTTTCATAATCTCTTATTTCTTTACGAAACAAAGAAAAATCAATAAAAAAAAACTGTTCTAATACAGTTGGAAAATGCAACGGAATTTGTGATGCATTTAAAATATCTTATTTCATTATTTCTCATTCTTCGAAAGTAGAAAAAAAAATTTTTTTTTTTTCGTTCCTCTAAAATATTTTATCCTGCTATTTATTTTAAGAACGAATCCTTTTCAGCTGATTTAAAGTGGTAGTCTCACTAACTATAAATAAAAAATGAGAGAATTCTTCCGTTACGACGTAGATTAAAAAATAGCCCTCGCTTCGATGTTGTTCCCGAACTATTTCTTCGTTTTTGGTATATTTTTTAACTTCAACTTTTTGGTTCTCCTAGTTTCTTTTCTTCTTCCTACACTACACCTGGTAAATTCCCACCGTGGGTGCAGTTTATGAGAACATTTTCCTGAAAAGCTGAAAAGAAATTCTTTCCAACCCCTTTCGGAAAGTTTTCACTTTTTGAGTTTTTCTTGTTGAAAAGGTCGGATGGCATACAGTTTTGTGGTTCTGCAGGCTTTTAAATGTCTAACTAAATATTACTACTTATAGCAGTGCAGCAAAACTAAAAATTCAGAAACTGAATATATTTTCTTTATTATGTAGCAAATGGCAAAGAGTGTGAGAGATATGAATTCAATTTCTTTTGATTTCTTTTAAGTTCTTTGTTTCGTGTTAAAATGTTTTAGATTAAAAATGATGAGCGCTAATGCTACTTTCTTGTTTTTCTTATTTTTATTCTTCATTATGAGAAATTATTATGATGTTATGAATTCAAAGTATTCAGATTTTATTTATATTTGCATTAGATATATAGTTAATTATTAACTCAATGATTTCTTAATTATTTCATGTGCATTACTTTGTTTTTAATTGTTAGTAAGATGAAAGCTTATTTATTGCTCATTTTTAAAAAACAATTTCCGATTATTAATTTCAAATTGCTGCATTGCATCAAACGTAAAATTGAATTAATTACTTCTTTTTAAATAGATTGCAAATAACAACTGAAGGAGAGAAAAAACTCTCATTTATAAAAATCATTTACTTCTTGTTTAAATGAAATAATCGAAATTTTATATATTCAGCTTTGAATAAATGTTTAAAATACAATCAGTCACAAAAGTTTACATACACCCTCGAAAATGTCAATTTCTTATGTAATTATAAGAACCGAAAGATGTAATATTTATATATTGAAATACAATTGCTTACAAGCAGAGTATGTAAAAAAGGAAAAGCTTTATACTGGTGAATGAAAAATAGTTCATTCAATGAAAATCACATAGTATACAAGCGAACAAACACATCAAAGGAAAATGAAAAATTAGCATAATTTATGCTATTCAAAATAACCTTATGTCGTGAATCTTGACCTTGAGCATCAATGACAGCATTAAATCTTCTAAGCTGTGAGACAGTAAGAGTTTGTTAGTTGTCTGACAAAGCACATACAACAAAGCAATTTTTAAAGAATCTTCATTACGAACGTTGTATTTTCTTTCAATTCCATCCTATACGTGTTCAATGGGATTCAAATCTGGCGACTGAGGAATGGTATTTTTTTTGTGCAGATAGTTACTTTGTAAAGGAGCCATTATTTCATATTAAATCTTGAGTGCTTAAGGTCGTTACCATGTTGAACGATTCACTGTCTTCCCCGTTGTAAGCTTTCACTAGATTCCTGTCCGTCATTTTGTAATATCTGCGAGTATTTGAAACAATACTGTTATGAACCTGAGAAGACACTTCCCTAAAACGGTTCTCTTATGAAGGAAAAGAGACATTTGCAGATATTTCACCAGTAAAACAAGGGAAGTCTATTGAATAAACCTTTAACCTTGGAGACGGATTTGAAGACGATTTTGGAGACGGAATTGGTGACTAATTTGGCGATGTGGTGACAAAATGATATACCAAGAGAGTTTTGGAATCTAGTCTATATCACCTCAGAGAAGAAAGTTGCGGACTTATCTTGAATTTACAGTGAGACATTATACCTGGTCGGAAGAGTTGAGAATACGCCAAAAACCTGATACAGAGTACTTGTCTGCTTTTGAAGTCTACCTTTCAAGTGCACAGTAATACTGTGAATATTTGTTCATAATGTGAACTAGTAAGCTGGTGAGCTGAACCCTATTATAAGTGCTACTTTGTATGTGTTTGTGTTGCTGGTCTGCACAAGTGCTATATTTGTTGATGTATCTGTGTCAGTATTCTGTACAAGTACTGTATTTCCTGTTAGTGCTGTTAATCTGTCGTAGCTCTGTTACCTGCGTGGTGTTCTTGTCTTAAAGATTTGAGAATAAAGCGTCATTTGCTATTATTCTCCGTGTTGGACTTGATTTTCACTACCATAGACCCAGGAATTTTGTAAAAATTCATGATATCATCTGTGAAGGTTAATTTCGCAACATCAGCAACCGACTTTGACCTTCAAAAATAACTCTTCTTCCATTATATTTTATTGAAAGATCGAAGATTATGGGTTTCACTTCTTTGTCTCTGCTCCGCCAAACTTTACCACGTCCATCAGTTCCAAGAGCATTATATTTACTCTCACAGGACAGAAGCACAGTTTTTCAAAATAAAAATTCTTCTGGATATATTCTTTAGAAAAGTATATTATTCCATTATATGAGGAGCGGATAATTTCAAATTTAATCTGACTTTCTTTTTTACTGCTTGAGCATTTAGCACTCAAAATCTTTGATCTTCTACTACGATACTTTTTAACCATTTGTAGAATTTTTTCCCGAATTTATTATATTAGTTTAGACTATATAATCGATTTTATTATAATCGAATTTTCTCCACAATTTTTGAAATTTCTGGTAAATTCCTTTTTTCATTTCTCTTTATCGAACTCCTAATATCGACACAAAATTCCTTCCTTTTAGTCCTTTTTACTGAACAGCAACAATGATAATTTACTTTTTACTAATCACGGGTAATGCTGTCTCGTTCCTACTTAAACAAGATTGAAATAGTTTGACGTTTTTCAGAAGCACCTCCAGTTTTCAGATTTATATAAATTTTTTGCAAGTTCTTCATGGCTGATTTGGCTTTTATCACCTACTTTCATAACCTTTTGCTTAACTTATAAAAGGTAACGTTCCCATAAGTTTAATTTTTTTGAAAATATTTACTATCTCTTAAATACCGTTATTTGAATAGGGACATTTTAACTTTTACGACTTACTGTATATTTATATTATTTAAAAAAAAAATATTCCGAATTGTAAAACTGAAATTTCTGATTAATTTGGAAAATTTTCGCATGCTGTTAACTACCGAAAAATGTAACAAACACGTATATCCTTTCTAATATTCTGAATTAAGGACATAAATTAATTACACTTTAAGACATACATGACAGAGATTTATTCATAGGAAAGCAATATTATCCCATATGAATGCCTACAAATCTTTTTATATTTAATTTTTATATAACGTGCAAATTCGAATGAATAATTCTATTTAAATGTTTTAAAAAGAAATGGAAAGCAGCTGTTTTAATTTTCAAGTCAAGCTACTTATTGTAATAACTAGTGCTGTTTAGTGATTTAATATCATATCATACACTCTTTTTTCATTGCTTTTCCTGAATATTTTAATCAGACTTTCGACTTTTCGAAGTATAAATTCTCAAATATTCTTGAATTTTAAACTGCTTGATTTATTTTACGTTATGATAGGAAGATTGATGTACAGTTATATCATAAAAGAAAAGTGCCAAGAGTAAACCTAGGAAGTGAAAGTTCATCTTAGTAAACGGAGATTTGAGATTTCAAAATTCGATTCAGTGGAAGGAATCGTCTGCGGAATGACAAAAACTACTTCAAGTAAAACTGATTTAAAATCCAAACTATTTCATGGTTACAACAAAAAAAATTGGAAGGTGAAGTCCTAGCTTAAATATTGTCGACGTCATTTGATATTGGATCAGACTGGAAGAGATTTTATAGTATTTCTTCTTGTTTCTTTGAAGTTTTCCTTTGAATTCACTTAATAAATTTTACTACTAAAATTTATTTTGTTATGTTAATTTAATAAATTATATAGGTTTTTTTGTTATTATTTATTTAACTTAAATGTATTTTTTTATTTAATTTTGTGTACTTATTTAGCTCTTATTTATTAAATTAAAATTGACTTTTACTAACCCGTTCAAGACCGGCAAAAAGGGACAGAACCGCTTCCCCAAGTCTGTGGGCTTTGAAAGTGTTCTTCATTAATTCTAATTTCATACAGAAATACAAATGAAATCATCTCTGCCATTAAATACGCTGAAACTTACAGATTATTATCATTGATAGCATCTAAATATACGGTAGTAAAATTTTTAAGATATTTAAAAAAGTAACTGCGAATTTTAAAGAATTTATATTAATTTTATAAAAAAAATTATATATAACACATCGATCAATAACTCCCGAGACTAACCCAGAGATGGCACTCGTAGTAAACCAGTAACAAGGTCTTTCTAGAGTACTAACCTTTGCTTGAAACGTGTCAAAATTTTAAGTCGATCGGACCAGGAAAAAGGTTTTTTGAAGTGAAGTGAAAAAGGTTTTTTCCAAGTGGGTGCCACGATTGCTTTCGATGGAACAAAAACAGCAACGAGTCGATGATTCAGAAAGCTGTTTATCGCTATTTACTCGCAACAAAAAAGATTTCTTGCGAAAAAAAAAGAAAAAAAAAAAATTTTTTTTTTTTTTTGCGGGGGGGGAAATGAAAGATTTGGAAAAGCGTTGGAATGATTGTATCACCCTAAAAGGTGATTAACAAAAGGTTTATGTTGATGAATAGAAAAAAATTTTGCAAAAAAAATGTTGTTTTCAATTTTAGACTCGGGAGTTATTGATCGATGTGTTAGCTACGTAAATAACAACAATATAAATTATATATTTTTTTAAAATTTAAGAGTATTTAAAATATAGGTAAAATATAAGGGAACTGAATGTAAAAAAGTATAAAATAAATGTAATAAAAATTACTTAATAATACTTAAAACTTTTGAAGCTTATGATACATTTCGAAACACTATTCAGAACGAAGCACTAGGTGGAAAATTTTGCATTTATAATACGTCAGTTTTTTTTTTTTTTTCTCTTTTTGGGAACCTTTTCCGCACACAATAAATTGCCTCCTTGTCTTTTCACTCAGATATTTCAATCTATTCCCCTGAATAAAACTGATTCAAAAACATACAAAATGCCATCTTACGAACTATAAATCTACTCACAATCTAACCTATAAACATCGTGATCACGATCCTGAACGGGTAATTTAATGTAATGAATTTTATGTATTTACTTAAATTATATTTATTCAATAAAAACTGAAGAAAGGCAATCTGTTACGATTTATGACATTCTTAAATTTCATGCCACAACGTGCATGTTAAAGTTTTTTTTATGAAGTGTTGTGTATAGATAACCGTTATTGACTTGTTATTTAATTTTGCATGAAAATTCCAAAAACGAGTCCCCTTTCTGTACCTGAACATTACTTCTTTACTAAGAAAGGAACTTATAATTATGATTTAATAAAAATGAGAAATCAGAATAGGTAATACAGGGTGATTATAATTAAAGTTAAAGATTCAAAACGCTGTATAAAAAGAACGACTGATAAGAATTACGTCAAATTTTAATGGAACATTATTGAAGAAGGGGGGAAACGTATGGCAGAACAAAAATAATAATTCCAAATTTTAGCCACAGATGGCGCTGTAAGCATCATAAATTAAAAGGAATCGATTACGAATGACAAATGAATCGTAAAACAGCGACTAAGGTGTAAGTTACAAGTTAAACCAACTATACTGTTCAGTGTACATGACTGCACAGGTGTGATATTGTTGGTCACTCAAGATATAACATCGGATGGGAAAAATCGTTTTTTAATTGACCTGAGACCAAAAACTGCATAAAAAACATCCATAAAATTGGTTTTTAAATTTCGCGAGACTGGCGCAAAACATGTATAATATGCTGTCCACCGGTGTGTACAACAAGATGAAATCAAGGAACACCATGTTCCAAAAGTGATCGAAGTGTCCCCGGGGTTATGTTCAGAATGTGTTGTGCAATGCGTGCCTTTACTTCAAAACAAGTCTCCGAGCAGTAGCAAAACAGGTCTTAGAATGTCGTCGACGTACAATTGTGTACACTTACAGTGCGCCTCTAATGGCGATCAAAGGGGTCCGGCTATCAGGGGAAATGGCACCTCAGACCATAACTTCTAGTTGAGGACCTGTGTGGCGTGAAATAGTGAAAGCAGGATCGGTACACTGTCCTGGCGTCTCCAGATACATCTTCGATGATCGTCTGGACAAGTTAGAAGCGGGATTTGTCGCTAAACACTATACGTCCCCACTCAGCATCTGACCTGATCGAGCCAAGCATCGCTGTAATTTGGCTCGACAGTGTGCAGGCGTGAGTGGCAGGTGGTGTAGCGGTCGGTACGAGAGTAGATATAACTAACTCTATCAGCCGTCTGTGAAGGGTCATGATGGATACTCGTGTCGCGTGTCTAATGTTGATAACGATGAATCAGGCACCATGACAGCTGACCTGACAATCACCCTGTCCTCCCGATCTGCTGTGGCCTTAGGTCAACCTCTACCATCATGACTCTGAAATCTGGCAGTGTCCACCCATTCTCGCCAGCATCTTCTAATCGCCGCATCGCTTCGACCAATTCTCCGATTTGTCCAACCTGCCTCTTTCAATCCAATGATACGACCTCTTTCAAACTCTGACAGTTGCTCGTAAGGAGCTAGAATCCTGAGGTAAGGTATTTTTTCAGTCGTTGAAAGGTATCCTAAATCGCAATGCTACAGAAAATGTGACCATCAGATTGAGATTCGCTTCTTATATATACCTGTTGAGTGCGCAGTTCCCATGCGCTGTAGCTCCCGCTATTCATTCATTGTGCACCAAGTTTTAATCATTTTCATGTTTTGTCCAAATGACGTTGCATACGAAATTTCATGACAATCGGGCTAATCCTTCTTTCTCTTCTGTCGTTTTTTTTTTTTTGTTTTTTTGTTATAGAATGTAATACGATAATGATCTTTAAACGTGAGTGAAGAAATATTAAATCAGACAATACTTTTTAATACCTTAATGTTAAATCAGTGAAAATAACTGTATTCAAATTATTATAAGGCACAAAAAATGCTTGATTTCGCCAGTAAAAAAATACAATCAGACTGGAGCACACGATACTTATTTTAACATATAGTTCCTTTTTTTGAATGATTTTTACAGTGATATATGGACAGTGATATATCTTTATTTTTCTTATAATCCATATTCAGAGACTAAAAATTTTTAATCAGCAATATCCAGGTGGATTTAAAATTTTCTGGAGAGATTTACGGAACGAAGAACTATATTTTTTTAAAAAAAAAATTTGGAAGATGAAAGTGTTATGCATTGGTCTTCCTACTGTAAATGCAGAGAATACTTCTAATCTATTTCATTACTTCAAAAATGAACAGCATTAATTTATACGCAGGAGACAAATTTTTGCCATTTATGGGATGATTTTGTCATGTGAAACATATTTTTCAACTTCAAAATGCTATCATACATATGTTAACTTCCCTACTTAAAGCCCGCCACTAGAGGGCGTTCATTTGTAAAGGGAAGAGTGTCTGAGGTCACACGATCCCCTCAGACGGGACCTGACCGAATCTCCGAAAGGAGCTGTTGTAAACGAGCGGTAGTAATTAGTGTAAATAAATTGTTGTTGTTATACAACCTGATGTGTTTTTGTCTTAGGACAACTGTGAACTGTAATCTAATGATTATTAACTAAGTTAACAAAAAGTATAAGTAAAGGAAGTGTGTATGTGTAAGGATGACACACAGTAAAAAGAAAGAAAGTAGTAATACATAACAGTTCCATCAATCAGACAATGCTATCATACATAACAGTTCCATCAATCAGACAATGCTATTTTACATAATAGTTCCGTCAATCAGATAATGCTATTTTACTTAAATGTTCCATTAATCGCCAACGACTACGTAGCAAGAAAGTGGCAGTATTGAATTGGCCGTTTTGCTGATCTCATAATAATACAATAGAGGATCTTTGGAGAATATTTGTTCGACGAATTTAAACAGATAATTTTATTCTACAGATGAACTCAAAAATGAAATTATGAATGTTTGATCAAATATTGTTCAAACTGCTTGGTTTGGTAGGTTCTATTTACGTCTCACTAGAAGCAACACGAATGATATGGGTAGCGGACCTCGTAATTTTGAACCTCGTCCAAGTGACGAGGAAGACACTGAGCTCCCTTTACATACAATATGATTTATAAGTAGCTAATAATTATTAGCTGAGTTTTGTAAACAGCTGAATATGCAGTTGAAATAAACTAAATATTTTAGTTATTAATTAATTTTAAAATAATGATCGTTAAAACTTACAGTATTAGAAAATATTGAGTATTTTCTTCCTATATATAAGGCAAAATTAAAGTTACGCTACATTTTAATAAAGTAAATTACAATGTACAGCGCAGAGGCACTTCTAAACAATAATAAGATTCTTTATAAAACAATGATATAGATATTTTACAGAAGATAAAAACCGCAATTACAGAACCTTTTTTGTTGAAGGTTCCTTTAAATAAACCGTTCTAATTGCTCTACTCATACTTAACTCACGAGTACAAATCATTAAGTATTAATTATTACTAAGAAGAAACCGATATATCTGGATAAATTTTATTCAAGTTATAAATGTATCATTATGTCATGTTGTAAATTACTTCAATTCACATTGATTCGTCTAGTTTTTGTTTCAATTTAGTTTTTATTAACGTCACACTAGAAGCAACGCGAGGGCTATTGGAGACGGATCTCATAATTTGGAACCTCGGTCAAGTGACGAGGACAACACCTGAGCTGACATCTCTCTCTCCTTCCACACTAAAATAACGGGAGGACTTTGGATCCCGACAGATTTAACGTGCATCAGCCCCGGCTACACGGCGGGTCTTTAGTGGCCAAGGCTCGAACCCGAGACTGAACGAAAACCGCCAGATACGAAACCATGACCACTAGGCTACCGCGGCCACATGATTCGATTGGTATGAGACAGCCTTAGATTGAAGAAGCCCACTGTATCTTAAAATTTTAAGTATTATCCTTGGATTTCGTTAAGTTTTGATTATTTTTTGGAATAATCGATACAGAATTTTATATTTTTATTCAGACTTCTTTATATAATCCTTATCCTAAGTTATACACTTTTTTAATTGTTTCATGATCTTTCGAACGCCATCATAGTAGAAATCAGTGGATTGAACTCTATCTTATTCATACTGTAGGTTATTTCAATCTATGGCTTTCCAAAACATAACGAATCAAAATTAAAAGCCATAATTTATAACATTACGCACAGAAGAATCAATTGGTGTGAAAATAATTTTTTTTTTTTTTTTTTTTTTTACACATTCAAATTTATTGGTTATTTTTAAGTATAATAATCAAAACTTTACGATACCCATCGTACATCTGTCATTTAAGTACTGCAAAAAATGAAGACCAGAAATGAGTAAACCCTCTTTTGATTTTTTTTTTATTTCAATTCATCTGTCTGAAATGCACACGACAGTTTTAGTCTTTCTCATAAGTTACACGCCCAAGCACAGACATATTAATCCTCCAACATGACATTTAATTCTGAAAAAAGCTTTTAAAAGAATTTTTTTCCGTCCTTTCCCACCTACTAAAAGTAAGTGACAACTCCCAAAACATCAAAGAAACACCAGAACGGGTTATTGTTTCATTTATTTTTTTTCACTACATCTTTGGTTCCCAAATGAACGATAAATTATGCAGATCGCAATTAAGAAATTAAGTCCTTTCTAATCTTCCTATGTCGTGTCACCCCTCATTAGTAAAGCTTAATAGGAAAATGCCTCATGAACGACGTTGAAAAAAAATATGAGTAATTTTGCTTTTATATCATGTTAATGACAGGAAATATTTCTCCTTTTCATGCATTACTTTTTTTTTGCATAATGGCAACAACCAATTAGTGGAGAAACTTCAATAGGTAAGACTGAAGAATTATTACAAAAGTACAATGAATAATGAGAAAATCTTTCCTCGCTTTTTTTTCCTCAAATCAAATTACAACCGAGCTTATTTCGGAGTACATCTGCTTTTGACTTCTTGACATTTTTTAAGTTTCTGTTTTATTTTTAACTCAATTATTAGTTAACCTTTTATAGAGACTAAAAATAAAAGTAGAATAAAATCAGTTGATTCGAATTTAGAATGTAATTAAGTCTTATTACCCAAGAAAAAAAAAGTTTAATTAATTTGAGTTAAGCAGAGACACGAGAAAAACATCCTTTCTGTAAAATATCTACGTTTAAGAAAAACAACGTTAGAAAATTAATGAGAAGTTTTTTGCACTGAAAGACTTAGTGGAATTTAGAAAAAAAGGAATGCTGCATAAAGTTACGTTTATATTAAAATTTTAAGAAATTATTTAATTGAATCCCTTGGTCTATATAGAAAACGATTTAATTTAATCTTTCTTTGTAGGACTTATGTATTATACTTTCGTTGGTATATTCTTTTTTTTTTCAAAGTTGATTTTACAAATTTCTTACCACAATTATTACTTTCAAAAGAGATTTTAAAATGTGACGAGATAATTCTAAATGTTTCAGTAATAAATTTACGGGAAAATCATTTTCAACAAATGAAAATTTAAATTCTTTGATAATGCAAAAGGATTTTTTAAAATGTAAGAAATATAATGCCAAGAAACAACAAAATTGAAATGAAGTTGAAATTTTCGAGTTTTTCTTAGTTATATAATAACGTTATGTACCACTTCATAATAAAAAGAATTCTGATGATGACTCACAGTAAAAATGTTGATTAAATTTAATTTATGGAAATTTGTATTTCCGTGTAATAACACACACACACACACACACACACACACACACAAACACAAACAAACACATATATAAATATAAACAGACACAAATTCGTATTTATGTTGATGTCCAACTTTTAGATGCGTTCTTTAGAAAACCGTGCAAAAAATAGTGTAAAAAATACATGCGTCATATTGTAAATTTAAGGATATGTTTCACAACTTTAAGAATCTTGTAAGATGAAAAATTCTAAATATTTCCCCAAAAACCCTTGCAAAAATAAGTAATAAGGAAGTCTATTGAAACATACATACTATAAAACAAAAACAATTCACTTTTATTACAAAAAAATAATAATTAGTGTACAGTAAAAATTCAGTCTATAGATTTGTATAACATATAAAAGTTCAAACTGAAATTAGGAATAAAACTACTAACAACAATTCTTCGCTGCTTGATAACAACAAGCGAACTGAATCAAAAATGCCCTCCTCAGTAGATGTGTGAAATATGTCTAGCACAGCTATCGACTTTGATTCAAATGAAGAATTTTGTTCATTATTAACTGCCACTATTTCGTTTTTTTGTTGTTGTAACGTCTGTTTTTGCGGTTTTTTTCTTCTTTTTTTGGTTCCTCAGACTGCTTATATAATTTTTGATATCCAGCTACACAAAATTTAAGATTACATTGGAATTTTTAATGCACTTTCCATGTCAGAACCGTAAGATATTGTTGTTAAATATTTGTAGCAAATTTCATGCTCTTGTGAATTTAATCCGTCGTTAATAGCTGAACTTCACATTCGACTTCGTTATTATCGATTTGAACTATCGAAATGGATAAATGCACAGAAATTTGTAAAGAAAAATATCATACATGACAGAATTTGTGATTTTAAGAATATATTTTAAGTTAATAACATGTTAAAATGATTAATTATTTTTACGTAAGCAAATGTATATAGTCGAAACAGTGACGTGAATGGATTTCCAGTTTGGCTGGAAACCGAAATGTTATGTTCCAGTTGATGTACAACGAAATAAAGAAAAAAAGTGATTATAAAATTCTAGTATTCTCCCAGTGGTTTAACTACAGAATACAAAGTAAGCAAGCTATGAAATAGACCAAGTCACTCAAACATGTGTGGGCATAAACCGAACGTCTTCTGATGACACTGTCAAAATTAGAATTAAAAACAAATTGGGCGTGGGGGGGGATTAGTGCTAGAACAAAAAGTTCGTGAAAAAAAGTATGTTGCTGAACCGTGTTTTATCTAAGGGAATCGTAAGGTTTCAGTTTTTACTAATAAATAATCTAGGTAGAAATTAAATTTTTGTTTATTTTTCTTAAGGCATGTCTACATAGTCAACATTCAGAGTTAAACATATTTCCAGAATTACATAACCTTTCCTACATTTTCATGGTAGAACTCCTAAAATTGAACTCTATCTTCTCCATATATATATAAACTGAAGAAAATATGAAAAAATAGTTAATAAAGTATTTAAAAAAAAAAAAAAATAAATGTTGAACCAAAATAGAAAAATTAAAGAAAAAATACAACTCTGCAAGTCATAAAGCAATTTCGGGTTCTGAATTAAATAAGTGATGCCAAATTAATTTAACGTTACTAATCTTTCTTCTTTATGACTTAGTAGGCAGAATTACAAATATCAGAAGTACAAAAAACAACAATAATACGAAAACAAAAGAAAAATGATTTCCTGCACAATAATTGAAAAAAAAAATAATAATAACAAGGAATCGATAATGTAAGCATTATTTATAAAAAAATATTCAAAGAAATGAAGATTCGAAGAGGTAAGTAAATAAATAAAACATTCTTCTAGTTAAATGAAGTGCTTCAAAATAGATTTTAAACACTCGAAATATGCAAAAACACACACACACATACACACACACATACACACACACGCACGCACACACGCACGCACACGCATATATACATATATTTCTGTGTATATGTGTTTGATGTGAAACCGCTTTATTACATTACTTTTAACCTTAACTTAATTTTACTACTTCTAAACTTAATTTTAATTTGTTACAAATCTAATCCGAATTTATATCAACCAACTTTCCCACGCATCAATCACTTCTACTTTAACTGTAGACTATAGTAATTCATAGAAATTTTGATATGATGTCAGAGGCAACTGGTTATAAATACTTGTATTTGGGTCCCGATATGGCTTTTCTACCTTTTTTGCTAGCTAGTGCCGTGTTGCGTATAAACGGCTTCCATGTTCAAATTTTCATAAGAATTCTAGTTCTTAAGGCATCAATAAGGCTCAAATAATAAAAAATAAGGGTCGTTCATTTGAAATTTTTTTGGGGACTTTCATTACAAAAAAGTTTATGTGTATCGCATCAGTTTCGATATCAAGCGATTTTCACACGTCGGCAACAACTTAATTTTGACTTACTGCCTCGCCTATTAGAATATATTGAATGGCTGCTTTCATCAAGATAAAATAATGAATAAACTAATGATGAATGAATTAATAAAAGATCAAGAAATAAATAAATGAAATCTTTCAAACTGCCAAACACGACTTTAGATTTATTCCTAAAGTTCCTGAATGAATTGATGTCTTTAAATAAAAGTAAAAATTATGTTGAAATGGCTTTATTAAAATATGGGGTTATTTAAAATGAATCATCATAATTCCAAATTCTACTTTTTCTGAAATAATGATAATTAAATTATGAATATTCAAAGGAAATATGTGGAAGTTTTACAAAGTGAACCAAAAAAAAAAAAAAAAAAAAAAAACCCATCCCCGTTTGTTCTTCGTGAAGCTCTTTCACGGGAAAACTTCGCCGTAGAATTGGTTGCAGTGGATCAGATGAATTTATGTTACACAGCTGGCCACTTAAGTCACCTGATATTACCTTTGGGGATTTGTAAAAGAAAAAATTTGTGTGACATCATTGCCTGCAAAGTTATATGTAATTAACGGATCTCTGCTTTGGTACAATCAAGTACCATTGACACTTTACAAAGTGTTTTGCTTGAATTTACATATAGAATTGTCATTTAAGGGTAACTGAAGGAAGTGATATCGAATAGTTGTAAACACACTTCAATATTTCCCTTTTGTATTCAGGTATCACTTGTCATTATTTGTGATATATTTATGAAATTATAGCATTTTGAATAACACTGTATTGTATTCAAAAAGATATTACGTAATACTTTGTTCAAAAGTAAATAAAAATGTTTGTTCGTTTCTTGTAAACAAATATTCAATTTCTTTTACATTAGTTGTAAACTTCTAAATTGCATGTATATTTGTACTTTATTTAAAATAAATTTCTTTGAAATTTTGACATTTTATATCTTAATCTTCACTATGAAATAAGCTATACATTTCTATTTCGATTTCTTTAATTCTTATGTGCATTAAAATTTCTGCATATCGAATTTGATTCACCGGCACTTAGGATGTTTCGAATAGGGTGTGGTGGTGTAGTCTTTAAAGAACAATTTATGTCATATAGCAATTAAATATCTTAATAACTCTGCTCTATTGAATATTTACACATATCGGTTACACATATGGAAGTAAGAGGAACATGAGATGAAGAAAGCACTAGCAACAAGGAAAGTTTTTCAGGAGGTTCAGGAGAGCATCAATATAACTATTTCACTCCATCATATTTATCAAAGCAACTTAGGATGCACTTTGCTTAATGGGTGTGGTTTTGATTGATTGATTGTGTATTAACATTTCACTTAGAAGCCACACGAGAAATACTTGTGATGGACCTCGTAATTTTCGTAATGGATTATCTGCCTGAAACACTAAGGGTCCCCATCACTAAAGATTGTTTGAATATTTGGAGAAATGATATCTTGGAGTACATTCAAATAGTTTTGGGTCGTTATTCGACCTTTTAGAATGAATATTGGGCTCAAAGAAAAAACATCAGTTTCATCAAAGATTCAACCCATGTATTTTTCTTTGAAACGAAACAGTCAAAATGAAAAGAACCCAAACACTTGCTGTGGTTCGAAACAAAGGTAAATATGATTCGTCTCTCAGAAATACTATTTTTCAGTCACCAAGGCTTCAGATTTGATGATCTGTGCACTACTGTATGCATTTTTTGGCAAAGATGTCGATAATAAGAAGTTTTTCTTTGCAACACTGTCATAAAAATTTTATCTGTAAAAATCTCGACAAGCTGTTATGTTTAAAATTATATCTTCTAAACTGATATTTAAATCTATTATTATCAGGTCATCTGGGAATGTATATGAAGGTGTAATTAGATGAGGAAACATGTATTTAATTTAAAATGACTCAGAACAGTAATATCAAATGATCGTGGACAATTTAATATTTTAAAATACCTATATTTGTCATTCAATATAATGTTGTACATAAGAATATCACTGCTTCAAATAAAATAATAAAAGATGAATTGTGTTCAAATATTTACAAAAATAATAGCTAACGGATAACTGAGGGTATATAATCCGTATCAGAAAATCATCAAGCCGATATAAAAACGTATTGACATAGAATAACTGATGAGTGACCTCGTAGACATCAATGCAGGTAAGATACCAGCATCTAGAAAACGACCACAGAGAACTCTGTAGTCGTTTAGTTGTTGCTAGAACGATATTAGTTGTGTTGCAAGGATAATGACTTTATTGATGCCATATGTCTTCAAAACATTCAGAATGAACTCAAAGGAAAGAAGGCAATTTGAAAAATCGAGCAGAGAATCGGTATTTGGCGGAGGATAGTAAAAGGATCACCAAGTCAAAAACTCTTTTTTCTCTTCTGATGGCTGCATGGGTATCAATACACTAATTTCACAAGTGAACGCGCTCTCGCAATTTATATACCTACAAAAACGCTCACGCATGCAGAAATAAGTTACTCTAATGTGCCGCCTAATGACAAGATGATAATGTGGCAGGACGTTTTAGGAGAGAAACAGCATGTGTTTCTCAATAACTTGTGTCATTGCTCTTTGATCCCTGTCAGACAACTTCTTTTTCCATCCACAATTTTTAATTTAGAACAAACAAAATTTTCTTTTCAATATTTGGCAATGATTTTAGACCTAATTCATGTTACTACATTCATGATTTCCATTTTCACATTGGAAATATTCTACTAGACGAAACCAGTAATCATTCATTTCTGCAAATAATTCAGATCTGTCACTTTAAAGTAATGTTACACAATGGAATGTATTTACTGTACTATTTATTCCGCATAGTTTTCTATTCGTAAACGGCAACGTCTTCCTTAAAATAAAAATTTGCTTAAAATCGTCTTTACTGACTCCTTTTCTGTACATATTTCGATTATTTTGTCTATTCCATATGTTTCTAGTTCTATAAGGATTTTATCTTTTTTACAGAAAATGTAACAGCTTCTCTTAATACATGTAGCTATCCTTAATAGAATCGAGATTAGAACTCACGATAAACTCAGGACTAAGTAACTTTGTCATCAGGCTACGCTTTAAAACTTCCTTATTTAATTCACTTCAACCTGAACTTTTCCTCCAGAACTTTCTGTAATTCATAAATGCTACGAATAAGTTCTCTCATGTGATGCTAATTTACAATAATAATAAATTTTGATAAAATTGTTGTAAATTAATTCATAATTATAAGCTAATATATTTTAATTAAATTTGGAGCAACAATATAAATTAAAAATGTGAGGCTAAATTCTAATTGTTTATAGATTAATCAACATTTTTTGAAAAGAAAAAATTTCGTCAATTTCTCAATTACCCTTATAGCGCTTTAATTTCAATTATCATTAAAAATTCTATGACATATTCTGGAATTAACAAAATGTTTTATTTATATAATTACTATAAAGTGTAGACTAATTCTGAAACAAAATAAATAACAATGTCTTCAAAGTTATTAAATGAACCCGTAATGAGATCCGCTTTCGAATCATTGCAAAATCCTTTTATTTGCGCTTTTAATATTTCAATACAAATCTTCATTTTTCTATAAGAATATTATTCTAATTTATAAATTTGTCTAAATGGCGGAAATCAAAATATTTTTTTTTCGCTACGCCGTGAAATAAATTCATTCGACTCTTAATTCAATTAAGTCATCAACTTATTTTTTTGTTTATTAACTGAACAATATTTAACAGCTGAAATTAAGTAATTTTAATGAATGCAAGTGTCTTTGTGAATAATTATGAAAAGAAAAACGATATGACTAGAAGTACTGAGACATTAGTTTATTAAAAGGATATATATTACCTGAACAAAAATTGAACAATAACTGACTCAAACAGCTGAAAGTCTCAAAGGCTAATTAATGTACAGGTCACAGAGTACAGCACAGGCTATTAATCACGAATAACGCAATATTGGCACGCGAACTAATGTTATTGAGTCATAGGAATTTCTTCACAGATATCGACGAAGCAATATTATTAGTTTAAACACAACGTGTAAGGGCTTTTATAGATAATCAAGAAATATTTTACTTTTGAATAAATTCGTCAGGTGGAGTTTGTTGACGGCGGGTATCGATTAAAAATACATTTAATTTATTTCCGTATAAGTCAAAAAGGAATATTATTGATGCATGTTTTGCATAGTAAACAAAATAAATAAACACAGTGCATAAATGTTTCCCCGTCTTTAGCTGAAAGGGATTATTTCACGCAATATTATCCCTATCTCTGTAATTTTGAAAATGCCCAACGGAATACTTTTCAAAAATTGACTAGTCTATTCTTATTTGACTGGTCTAGTACTATTGACTCTCATTATTTTAATATGATAAAACATTTTTACATACATATAAATGGGATTATCTTTTTAACGTATAAAAATTAAAAAAAAAAAAAAAAAACTTTATATATATGTATAACAGTATCTAGTGTGTAACAGTTTTGTTTTCGACTTTAGGTGAAGAGGATCGCTTCATGTAAAATCATCACTATCTTTGTAATTTTAAAAATGTCCAAGGGAGCATTGTTTTAAATTTGACTGTTCTATTGATATTTGACTGGTCTAGTATTATTGCATGTTATTATTTTAACGCGCTAATACATTTTCACATACTTATACATGCTATTATCTTTTTAATATATGTATGTTTTAATGAAATGACTTATCAATGCACACACACACACATATATATATATGTGCAGAGAGATTATATATATATATATATATATATATATATATATATATGAATAATCTGTGAAAGATATGTTAAAAAGCTGTATATAGATAAATTTTTAACTTTAGAAATTAAGAACTGAATTGCGAATTTAAACTGAATGAAAAAAAGGGAAATTAGGAACCTAAATCAACCAGATAGGGGTTGCTGCTGGCTATTCACCGAACTATATTAGAGTAATAAGAGTGAGCTGTAAGTAAAAAGGAAAATTGATTGATGCAGAATAAGAAACATACTTTGTGTGAGCAAAACATAATTATCTTTTTATAATCTGAAAAGGAGCAAAATGAAAATCTTTACTTACCTAATTAGATTGAGTTTCATCGTTTTTGTGTTGTATATATATATATATATTAGAGTATGTAATTATTTCGCTTAAATTTAGTTTAATTTTCTAACTTTTCCTTACATTTGCTTTCACAGTGGAAAGTTAACCTTGTTTTCTGATACAAATTCATTTGAGCTTCTAATTTATGTGGCCACGCTCTCATAAATCTGCATAAACTGGTATCTTTCAATGTTCTAAATCAGTAGGAGATTTCTCGAAAAAAATTTCGACACCATGTAAAATGCCTAAAGATTTCTGAATCTAATTTCTCGTATTCAGAATAATCTTTGCATTGAAATTTCACGTCTCTTCCACTTCAACCTCCAAGATGAAAAGATGCATGTGGCTTCCACACATTTCCTATTGTAACAATTTTGTCGTTTCTGACTTAACCACGGAAGGGAGTGGACGTAAATTACGTAACATCTACTGCTGTCACAAGGTAACTGCATCTCTCTCATATTGTATTAATTAATTCCTACTTTCAATTATTTAAGGTTCCTTCCGCGAACGAATTAAAACATTTTAAAAATATTATTGGTTATTGTTTAAAATTTATTACATAACACACACACACACACAGATATATATATATATATAATCTCTCAAGTCATGAATAAACTATAAGTATTAGATACACATTAATTTGTTTCCCAAATCTACCAATCAGTTGCAAGACTCAATATTAAAGAAAAACATGTATTATTTCCCACACTTATCAAATCATATTAAGACAAAACGAAATCTTTCATTCATCTTAGTGGAAATGTTTAAACACGTTGGTCGGGCAACAACGTCAGCGTCGATGTTTATGAAACGGCGATGAAAGAATTTTATAACGACACCCAGTCTTAGAGAAACTTTGAATATTTTATTCGTTTTGTAGGCGATGCATCTGTGTAACACCCATCATTTACTCATCCCTCAGAAAACCCGGATAAATTTCTCATGAAGGAGGACGACTGGGAAAAATCACCGGATTCCTATTTTCAAGAGCAGGAGGAAATCTCCTCTACATCCTCGATCACAACACACTCCTCCTTTGCTATGTAAATAAGGTGGGAGTAAAGAAAAACGTGTCCTCTATTTTAAACTTGCGTTTTCCGAATACGTTATTCAAACGCTACCTCCTGTAGGTACTCCTGAGAAAAGTAGAGTCTTCGGTCTCCTTTTTTTAAAGAAAGCACACGACAGAATCTAAAGGAATCAATATTTTGGTTCGTCAGCCATGTCGACGCGAATAAAGCACCGCCCGGCTGCGTTTGAGTGATTGGACCCTGCTTCCTATCGTCCCGGTTCTGTGTTTTGGCCCGAGGCATTTCGAAGGAATTTAGGGTCGCGACATACAAAAAAGGACCAGAGAGGCATCTTGTTCGGAAGGGGACGTTGAACAACATTTACTATAAATACTCGGAGAGAGACTACTTTTCAAATGGAATATATGGATTTAATTCGCTGTCATAATCCATGAAAACTGATCCATTTTATATATTTTTTAGTTTGTTAAAGTAAATTTATAGTCTTTTGGTCCAAATGGTTTACTTAAGAATGGATGTTTTAATTAAGAATGCAAGGCTATTGAATTCAGAATGGATGTTTTAATTAAGAATGCTTGTTTTAATGAATTTCTGCATTATTTACCTCTTTTATTAATCAATTTCTATATTATTATAGAATTTATGTATAATTAATATGTATTATTAATGTATTTTGTTTTTCATGTAGAATTGCATCAACAAAAGTGTGTGGGCATAAAATGAAGCATGGTATTAGGTTCAAAAGACTCGCATTATAAAGCATTATATTTACAATGATTACATTTAGTCTGCTTTTAAGAAGTATTTACAAAACCCATATATTGAATTTAGTGTATTATTGTTATTTTAATTACTAAACACTATATTATATTGCCTACTTCAAGAGTTTACCATTTGTTTTTATTTTAACATTTAATTTAGTAAATTGATTCTTATGGAAGAATCGTCTGTTTCTTAATATGTTCTAACATGTTGTATTGAAAAATGGCGTGGCAAAAATGCACAGATATAAAATTAAAAAAAAAAACATAGTGTTAGGTTCAAAAGAGGGACAAAATACTTTACGATTATAATGGTTATACTTAGTTTGTTTAAGGTTATATTTACATTGATAACCTATATTTAATTTAATATTTTATCGTCGGCTTTTAATTTAATATGAGTTTAGAATATTATAATAGCTATAATAATTCATTGTTTGCTCTAGTTTTCAATTTAATGTTATAACTTATTTTTATTGCAAAATCCTTTTTTTAACACATGCTAACATGTTATTTTGAGAAAATGGTGACAGAAAAAGTGTGTGGCTTAAAATAACCGATACAGGGTGTTAAGCTCAAAATATTGATATAATAATACATTATGATTCTAATTATTTTATTTTGTTTGCTTAAGGTGTATTTACATTCCTGAGGTCTATTTAATTTATTTCAGATTTTATAATATTATTTTATTATAAGATCATAAAAATATTGTCTAATTTAAAATAATTTATGATTTGCTTTTATTTTAATGCTTAATTTAATAATATAATTTTTGTTGGTAACATTGCAAACAATTTTGCACTTTAGTATGTTTTGCATATGTAAATAAAAATGCATTAGGAATTTGAAGAAGGTATTTTCCTTTCTTGATAGTAATTGCTTCTGAAGAATCTAGGACAATCGCTCACTTTACGCTAATTAATTTTCATTTTGAATAATTCTATATTTTCAAGAACTTAACAGAAGAAAAAAAAAAAAAAACGTTTGGGTATGTTGAAATGAAATAAGCAACCCCAATTTCAATTTTTTTTTTATTATCTGTAAACTTTTTAAACCTTTTATTGTAGTATTTAAATTTATGAAAATCACATATTTCCATGTGTAAGATAACAGAGACTTGAAATGATCGTAATTTTGTATTTTTTTGTTTTTACTCATAAAAAGTAGACTAGTTTTGATGATTTCGTAACATTATTTGAGTGAATTTGAAGAACAAAATATTTAGAAATTAATTTGTAAAGTTGTAAACATTAGTTGTTGGATATGAAATCGTGATCTTTTTTGAAAGAAAGTCTTAGGATTGAGTCATAACCTATGCATATATACGAGGGCCGTTTTTTTCCTACCTCAAATGGATGGTAAAAAAGACAAGAGTACAGAAGAAAATGAATTTGCTACCTACAGTTATGTACAACCATAGCTTTTTTAACGTAATCACCGTACAGATTCAAGCATTTGTCATATATGAGAAAGAGTTTTTTAATCTCCACTTCGAAGAACTATGCCGTCAGTGATTTGAGGTGGACCTGCACTTTGTTTCGAAGCTCCCCATTGATCCGGAAGCTTGACATTCCCAGTCAGTTCTTTAATTCAAGGAAGAGATGAAAATGAATAATTTTTACTCGGCTTAGATAAATCCTTTAAAACTGCCTCCGAAGCTCTTGGGTTACTGCAGCATTGCGAAGGTGGGCTTCGTTATGACTGAGGACAGTTCCAGAAGTCAGCATCCTCTTCTTTTGTTTTGAATGGATTTTGGCAATCATCATAAGGTTTGACAATAAACATTTGCATTGATCGTTTCATAAGCTCAACAAGAAAGACTATTTTGGGGGAAACTCGTAGTGAAAACTTTCCTGCTGTTGAAGATTTATCCCCCTTCATCTTGAAGGTCGGTACACCCATCTTTAAATTGTCTATACCATTCTCACTCAATACCCTGACTCCTAAAGTGTTCGCCTTATACTTGGCTCATTTTTGGTGTATTTCTGCTGCTTTACTTTCTCCATTCTGTTTGAAGCAAACGAATAACGTTAAGCAATTCGAACCTGGCCGGAGCATTAATTCTGCCAAATATGTTTACATTCCTTGAAATGGCGACATGTCGTCGGCTTGAAATGGCGACATGTCTTCACTAATAACTGAAGTTATAGTTTGAGACAAGTGCTGTCGCCTAATGCGTCCCCACCTTCTACCACTTGTCTGGTCTCTCAGCAGCTGAATCGGAAGTTGAAAAAAATGATCCGCGTTAAAAGCTTCGCACTGAATTGGGCTGATTTTCAGCAGAAAATCCAAGATGCGCCTTTGTAGCCCAGAATTTACACTCTTGACTTTAAAAACTGGAGGAAAGTTATTATCTACATAAGACTTCGAATTCCCACAGCACATCGGGGGGGGGGGGGGCAAGAAAACTCAATTTTTATACGGCGTATAGAAGAAGAGACAAAAGTAGATAATTGTTTATACCTAACAATTTATAAATACAGACCATAAACTTTCAATAATAATATTGAAAATACTAGCGATTAAAAATATTTTATTTCTGAAATCTCGAGGAAACTAATTTGAATACATTTTATTATTTCTACGTTTATATTAAATTCCTTATATGACCAATTATATGTGGTTTTCTCAAGAGTCGGTGTGTCGGATAGTTTGTTTGTTATGTTTCTCTAAATGAAAAACATTATGTACTCTCGAGATTTGTGATAGAGAGTTGGATAAAAATATTATCTGATTTTTTGATCCAAGTAAAATCTAAGATTTCATTCGAGCTTGTTAAAATTTTACATAATTCACCTTGAACCAAAATAAGAAGAAAATAACCGTCAGTCTGACATTTTGAAAAAAAAAAAAAAAAACTACCCTCTTCTTCTAAATGATGCTTTTTCCTTTTGTGTAAAAGCTGGGTAATGTTGAGTACTTCAGTTAGTTATTAAATAAATATATGTACATCGTCATACCTTCCAAAATATCAAATTTTTGTTCTTTTTAATATAATCTAACCAATACGTCATATTTGAATATATTTTAAGATGTCAAGAATTGTATGATTACTTATTCAAATTATTCTACAAGTTTAACAACATTTTAATGCAAAACTAAATGAATGCACATTTGCATGTGTGTGTGTCACATAAATTTCAATCATATTAACTTTATACGCATTACGTTTCAATAGTTATATATAAAAAGAAAAACATTCTTGGATGGCAGTTAAAATAAGATAATGACTCATGAATTTTAAAATAAGTATTATTGTAAAAGAAGAATAAAAAAAGATTGAAAGGACGGAATGACGATATTAAAGGCTTTTGTAATAAAGCAAAGAAAATTATTGTAAGGAAAACAAAATCAGCATCGATAATGGTACGTCAAAAGAAAAGCATTACCAGACGTCATTGTTTAGTTATTTTAAGAAGAAAATACTTTCCAGAAGCAGATTAAATAACATTATCCAATGATGACAGTTTTAAAGTAAGCGTTATTTCAGAAGAAAGACAAAGATGGAAAAATAATCAGCTGGAGAATGTCAATAAAGTAATTTGTTAGAGTAAGTATAAATGGTTTTAAATGGATTCTGCAATACCATTCTGAATCATTTTGATTTTTATGCAGCCATTATGATCTTATTGTGAATTACGGTTAGTGAAAGTTACTCTTTAAAAGAAGGTGAGATAACAGCTTTATTAATGTAATGCATTGGAACGTGAATTGATAGGGAAATGCATGATAGGTGGCAGTAACAAAATACGAGTAATTGACAATATGAAACAACAAACCTTCTTTTAAAAGGAATAAATGAAAGATAATGCGATAAATTCTAAAGCATTGTTATCAGACATGCTAAGAAAAGAAGTTGGTTACTTTATTAACCGCCATTAAATGTTGTTTATCTTTCATATATTTATAAAATATATACAAATGTAATTTTTTTATTAATTCATTTCTCACTTAATTTAACAATCGGTAAAATTGGAAATGCAAGGTCATGTGATTGCTGTAGATATACAGTACTTTCCATATTGCCTTGATCTGAAAAAAATAATTTGAATCTTAAGTTTTTAAGTCACCATTTGTAAAATTAATTTAAGGATTCCAGTAATTTATTATTTACAATTGTTGTAATAATAAATATTAAATGCAAATTCCATATCAGAGTAAAACCTTTTAAAATAAGTAGATAATTGAATGATAAAAATAATGTGAATTAGATGTTATAAATGAAATGTATGCAATAATGAAATCTTAAAATATATTAGAGTTTTCAATAATTCGAAACCCATTTATTTATTTATTAGGACAGCCTTTCCCAAACTATGGGTAGCGAGTGAATTTGTGGTGGTTAACGACAAAATCTTTGAAGAATATACATCTTTCCACGATTTGCAAAATTGTGATGTGGTTTTTTAAAATCTTCATCAATTCATATGGCAGCAACAAGACAAAAAAATAGCGCTATACACAAACAAGGGAATTGTGTCGTGAAATGAAATAAAGAAATAAAACAAATATCTTTTCAACGAGGGTATGATGCATATAAATAGTCAGCATTTTGCACACGATACATCTGTCGAGTGTTACAATCTTTGGCTTCAATTAAGGTTATTTTTCAGTGTAGTACCTCTGACTCGTTTTTTTCTTAATAAGAAAAGTTTTTTCGCTATGGAAGATCTATCCAATTTGCATACGGATTAATTTCATAGCCAGTTTGTTTCCCTTTGTGTTAGTCTTAGCGTAATTGTTGTTTTTCTCTTCAATTTTATTGCATCTGTATCATAAATAAATGGGTGAGGAAGAAGAGACCCGCTGCTATCGAAAACAAACCTTCAAGTCAAAATTCAAACCGCATTGATTTTTTTTAGCTATCCAAGGGGCTATTGTCTTATTTGGATCACTTTTGGTATATTAGATCACTTTTTAATTATTTATCGTTTGCTCTAATTTTAATAACATTTAGCTTAATAAATTCAATTTTATAATTTACCGTTTGCTTTAATCTTAAAGACAGTAAAGACTTGAAAGTAAATTTTTCTCGCTGCTTCGGACGAATCTATTGATATACAGGAATTTTTCTTGTTGCTTGTTTACATGCACTGGTGTTCAAAATTAAGAGTATTTGCATATTTTTTTAGATTTTCTCGAAAATAATTGAACGAAATGTAAAAATACTGTTTGGAAACAAAGATGCAAATCTTGTACGTCAAATACGTAAGTGTATACATATATGGGGGCGGAACTAGTCGAAAAACAGGATTTATAAGCTCACGTGCCAAAATCTGCATTTTATTCAATCTTAAATTCAAATTCAAACAGTAAAAGTGAGTAACGATCAACGTTTTAGATGATGGAATGTGGTTGAGAATTGTGGGTAGGCTAGAAGCAGGCCAGTATCAACTCCAGATTTGCAGAGAATTCGATTTAACGCCCAGCGTCGTGTCCAACTTATGGCTATTTTATAACAACAGCTTAAGGATACTGGATCCGTTGAAAGAAAGCCTCGGCAACATCGTCCAAAAGCCTTGACTGCCAGAAAAGATTGTCATTTGTCCATTATAGCGATATGTGTCAAGGATGCTACAGCTTCTTAGGTCTCTCATGTCTTGTATGCAGCCACAAGAACCAAAGTTTCAAGGTTGACTGTTTCCAGAAGACTTCATGAGAGAGGGCTGTTTGCAAGAAGCCCTGTTTTTTTCTTCCCGCTCAGTTCTGCGAACAGGAGAGTTCGTTTAAAATGCTGTAGAGATCATAGAGAAGGAAGCATGGAACAATGGGCGACTGTTCTCTTCACTGTTGAGTCCCCGTTCAGCCTAACCAGTGATTTTCGGCTTACTTTCATAAAGAGAGAGCCAGGGACTCTCTGTGCAGTTGGTCATGATTTTCTTTTAATGGATGACAACACGAGATCTCATAGGGTTCATCTAGTTTCTACGAATTTCTGGAAAGTGAGGATATTCGCCATATGGAATGGCCAGCCAGATCTCCAGATTTCAATCCTATAGAGCATGCCTGGGATGATCTGGGGAGAGCAATTGCAATTCACATAACCCTTCCAAAAACTATCTAAGACCTGAATACTGAATTACAGAACGAGTGGGAAAAATTGCCACAGGAACTCATAAATCCCTTATTTCCAGTATAAGATCACGTTGTGAGGCCTATATATCTGTAAGAGAGGACCATACCCTTATTAAACAATTTCTTTTTCTATTCTGCAACCGCTGTTTCATGCCTCGAGACACCGGTGAGTGTTACGCACGATCATTCGTGTGTATTATAACTGTTGAATGGTTATTTTTTTGAATTATAACAGCCCTATGTACAAACAAAATTTCATTTAAAATCTGTTCAGTAGTTCTAGAGATAATCGACCAAATCGGAAAATTCTCTTAATTTTGAACACCAGCGTACATTAAATATGGAACAATGAATCTCATGAAGGTATGTTATTTTGTGAACCCGTTATTCGTAGGATTAGCGAAGAAATATTCAAGACTCAAACACTAATAAGAAATTCAAAGATTTAGGTTAGATGCAATGTATTCGGGATACATATTGATGATGCATGAGCTATGTGTGGGAAAAAAGCATCTTTGTAACTCAAGTATTTGCAGTTAGTTTAGATGTATTATGGACACACTTCAACATTCATTAGGAAACATTAGTAACAAAATCTATATTAGATTATTTTAAAAGGAATGTTTTGAAGATTATTGTAAAGGTACTGAATTTAATGAAATAAAAATAAGGTATACGAAATTTTGCTTTCTTGAAAAGCTTTGCGAAGAGTAGCTAGGCAGCAAAAATCTCTTCTTTTCCGTATGGAAGTACCTTGGCTATCTAAAAGAAAATTCCTGACAAGACTTGTAAAACTTCGTGAATAAGTGCTAATATTTTGGGACCTCATAAACGAATTAGAAAAATAGTTGCATGTCCTGAAATTTGTTTTATGGCTCGTGTATTTAGCAGACATATTCACAAAAAACTTAATGAATTAAATTTATACTTTCGAAGTATATATTTGTAGAGTATGACGAAATTCGAAAATTCAGCAGAAAAATCTCTGTAATTGCGAGATTATATTGAACATCACTAACGTAAGTGTATTGCAATATTTCAAACGTTTATAATCGAAAATATTGTGAACGTTTCTTACAATAATATTATTACGATCTCAAAACATTCATGTAATCTAAAAGAAATTTTTTAATTATTACTTTAAAAAGAAATAAAAAAGATACTACTAAGAGAAGAACTGAACTGCGCGGTCTTTAATTCGGCATTCGATAGTTTGGGCACATTCTATAATCCGACACCGATTGGGCTTTCGGAATTTTCTTAATATTCTGACTGTCAGGTAATAACATCCAGTTTATAACTATAATTTTTCATTTCTGTATAGCATTTCTTGTTTTTTTTGATGGATTACATACTACATTTCCAATGTATCAGAATTCCAATGTATCAAAATGTACTGTTCAGTAATTCCAAGCAGGTGTTTTTCAATTGCAAATAAAATAAACAATTGTAAGCATGTGACAAAAGTAGTTCGTTACAACTTTTTGTCATTGCATTGCATTAATTTTCCCTTTGTGAAAGAAAGTGTGCTGTTGTTTTGAAGAAAGTGTGTGTGTGTTGCACAACAATACATGTTTTCCCACAGCCAAAGTCACAAAGCATTTCATTTTGTCGGGATATCATCAACTATCGCTTTACAACCCTGATCTGGCACCTTCACCTTTTCCCTTCTCTTAAGTGGCTTATGGATGAAAAAAAAGTTTCCTAACACCGAGGAGGTTCAGAGACAGTCAAACAATGAAAATTAAATTAAAAGGAGGTAGGAAATCTTTTTTTTAAACAAAGGTATGGATTTCTCGTACTAAAAATTACATTGAGGAAGAAGGTGAATACTTCAAAAAATAGCGTTTGAAGTACGCATACGAATATATAAATTTTTCAAAAATATATTACCTTTTCGATTTTTAAGAAACTGAACACACTTATTTTGTGGACAACCCCATCCATAATTTATTTTGAGAACCAGAAATGGAATGACTAAACACAATTCGAGTCCTTTATTCCATATATTTCAAACAAAAATAATACTCAAATTCATCGTTTTTATGTCAATAATGTCACTGAAAACTCATTTACGTACCAAAAATAATTATAATTATCTATGCATTTTACCACTCTTTTAATTTTCTTAATTTTATTATATTAGCCATCCAAGAGGCAATTATTACCACATCAGTTTTCGAGTAACAGATCACTTTTCAATTTTTATCGTTTGCTTCATTATTAATTATATTTAGCTTAAATGTATTCAATTCAAAATTTTATCGTTTGTTTTAACTTTAAAGGGAGTTAGTACCTTTCAACCAAATAAAAATTCGATTTTTAAAATTTGTTTTTAAAAAAACAGTGTGGCATATTGGGAGCATTTTAAAGCAAACCACGTCGAAATCCGACAATTAGTACTCCCTACTCAATAAAAAATGTAAATGTTAAAAGCGACTTTTTCATTAAATGTAATGTGAACATATCGCTTTTTCTCAGTTTCTTATTTTCACAGTTTCCCACAGGATTAAAAAAAGTTTTACATGTGGAGTTTTAAAATTTTACATGGGTATTGTATTTATGGATCGTTATTATATAAACCTCAGTTTTATAAATGGGATGATCAGATTTTATTTTATAGCATGATAGATTAAAAAAAAGTTACTAATTCTATTTTTTATGACATATTTAAATTTTTCAGTTTATTTAAATGTGAGGAAAATTTAAAATTTGAGTTTTATAGAATAAAGGTATTATTTAGCTTTAATTTTATATAAGAATGATGGTTCTACTGTACATCTTTCAAATGGGGGTAACAGAAGGTAAGCTAATTTATTTCTTATATTTTTGTATGCATATTTCACGTTGTTTAAAAAAACATTATTAATTAAATAGCAAAAATTGATTCTGTACTTTACACTCTACACTTTATTATACAAACTGGCAAAGATTCATATTAAAATGAGTAAAAATTATTGATCTATGATGAATCGAAAATGTGCGACAAAATGTTCTTTTTTTATTTCGAAAGGTACCAAGTCCACTTAATTACATGTAGCTGATTCAATTTAATAATTTATCGTTTGCTTTAATTTTAATTACATGTAGCTTTGATATAATTTTCTATTTAAAAATTTATCGTTTGCTTTAATTTTAGTATCGGAAAAGGTTGCTATTGTCCATTTCTCAATATTTCATCGTTTTCTTTGATTCTTATATTTAAATGAGTAATTTAATAATAATTATGGAAAAAAAACTCGCTTTAGGTGGCTAAATCAGTTCTTTGCAAAACTTTGCATAGAACATTTTAACTCTTAATTTTTTCTTAGAGTTTCTGCTATCAGTTAACTGTTTTCTCGAATCTCCTTTCTTCCAACAACCTATCTTTTAATTTAATGGCTTCCGAAATTTTTAGATATCTGTGAAATAGCAAGAAATAAATTTCTCTCGTTGGATAAAGAGATCACCCAAGTCCGTCAGTTCGAAATGAAACAAAAAGGGTTCACGCACTTCTATACCAGACATAATAAATAAATGCAGTCTTGTCGAATCGATCTGATGTAGTTCCTTTTGTTCCTATCGTCTGAATTTCCTTTTTCTTCACCCTCTTTCCATTTGAGGCTTCCCTTTGGTTCTTTTGTTCAACTTCTTCTTTTATTCTTTTTTTTTTTAAGATCTCATTTCGTTCTCTTAACGCAAGAGCTGTCCCAATCATTGCATTCTCGATGATCAGGTAATGGAAGTCGAAAACAGGATCGATACTTACTTTTATGCTCCAAAATACTCAATAATAAATAACTCTTGATATCATTAAAAGAATTTATAACTGGTGTTATAATGAATCCAGTTCAATTTAATCGTTTGGGTTCTATAAATTAGTCTTACACTCATCGTATTTATGATTTAGTTATATTGTTGAATTAGAGAATATATGTTTAATTTATCGCGCCTCTTTTAAATTCTTTAATTTAGGGTAACTGAGAAGTTAAAATGCTTCATTATTTGCTGTTAAAAATTCAAGGACAATTTGTTGAGCTCCTTGACGTATTATTTATGAGAGTTTAATAGATAGGAAGCTAGAAATATGAATTTTAAGGTATGTGTTTAACTTCGGAGAACTTTTATTTATTTTTTTTTAAAAAAAGAAATTTTTGTGAAACACTTATATTTTGAATTACAATGGTATATAAAATAGTAAATTAAAATTCCATTTTCATGAACCATTTTTTTTTTCAAATTTTGACTATATTGATTAAAGTTTAGTAATCATTGACATTTATTCTAAAGTTCATATTTCAAATTCTAATTAATATATTTCACTATTTATTTCAACTATATATTTAATATACATGGTTCTAAGGCAGAAAAATGCAGTTATCTTTTAAACTTATTGAATTATACCAAAACTTAAAAACTCAACATGATTTTACAAAAAAATATATCACTTTTTAAAATATAAATAGCTCCAAAATAAATAGTTATTTATTTTAAAGCTATGTTTGAGGATCACAACATACCTAAAGATGTAAAGAAAATTCTAGTAAGATTGCATTTAAATATACGAAATACATTTTCAGAAATTAGATTTTTCGTAATAAGAAAAATTGAAATCGCAGTTTTCCAAAAAAGCAAATCCATCAATCAAAATTTAGTGAAAAAATAGTTGCCAGAAATATCTTCAACTATAATAAATAATTAAATAAAACAAAATTATGTATTTAAAAAGTAAATTGTACATTCACATGGTTGAAAAATAAGGAAACTGCTGTTTAAATGCATCTTTTACATTTCTATGGCTTAGTTTTAGTCTTGAAAAAATATCCACTTCCGGTGGCTTTAAATTGAACTTCTGGCTTAAAATCTGGGCTATAACTTTGTTTTCAGCTATCCTAGAAACATATTCAAACCGTTTTTGAAATCGTAAATATTTGGTCTTTAATAAAAAATAATCAATGAATTTTTCGAAATTTTCATGCAAACGGCGATATTTGGGTAAGCACATACTTTAAAGTTGTAAATAAAAGAGCCACACCACAAAAAATATTTTTATTTACATTTTTTTAAATGGACTTTTTTGGGATTTGGATTCACTTTCCACAAAATCTATTTTAGTTATAATGCTGCTATTTTAATCATTATAAAATGAGAATATTTTCTATTTAGTGAATGTGTAATCATTTTCTGATAAGACCTAAACTTTTTTTAAACTTAAATTTTGAAATTGTAATTATGTTAAACGTATAAAATATTTCATTTATAAGTATTTTAAAAAAATTTAAAGTCATAAGTATAGTGAATTTTATGCAAGAAACATCAAAAAGTTGTTAAATAATTAGAGAATGTATACACAGCTATTGATTGTCAATTGCTTACACAAATTTTTTGTTTATGAGCATAATTTTCTTTGTATACATAAATACATAAGTATGCATATATAGTAATGATAAAGAATTTTTTTGCTTGACATTTAAAACAAAATGTAAAAAATTGAATTGGCCTTTGTTAATTTCATTTTAACATGTGCTAAATGTTTTCTTCTAAGTTCTCGAAAAAGCATGATTATTCGAAATGAATATTAACAAACGTAATTAAGAGTCGTAAGCCTTCATAGAAGCAATTAATATCAAGAAAATAAAATACCTTCTTCAAATTCTTAATACGTTTTTTTTTTTATTTTCACAAGCAAAACATTCTAAATTTTACAAATTCCGCCAATGTTAACTGTAAAAAAAATGAATCAAACAATTCTGCTATGAAAAACAGTTATTAAATTAAATATGGAAATAAGAGCAAACGATTAATTATTAAAATAGACAACATTATTTTGTTCGGATACTAAAAGAAAAGCAGACAATAAAATGTTAAATTAAATATATGTTAGTAATGTAAACATACTTCAAGTTTCTAAATGTAATTATTATTATAACATAATGTATTATAATACCAATCTTTTGAAACTAACACCTGTGCATTCTTTGTTTCATGATATTTCATATTTATTCACTCCATTTTCTGGAAACAATAACACCTTATTATATATTAAAAAGTGAGAACAATTTGAACTTGGTATGGAATAGGCTAATTTTCATTCAAAGTAGTCGACTCAGCTTTCTTAAACAAATCTGTCTTGAAGCTGTAAAGGATTCTTGCGCATTTGTCCTTTCAACTAAGCTTTTCAGTTACTTTATGACGTTATATTATAAGTGAATACCACCTCGCCGGAATTAAAATGAATGTTAGAGAGATTTTAATGCATACAATATTAGTGCAAGAAAGCTAACTACACGTGAGTCGTTTGACTTGATCATATTTGACTTGGATCCAATAAAAAGTATTGTTCCACATTCGGATCCAATTTTACTGTTATTGAGAAAAATAGAAAGGTATTACTCAGTATTGCTTCCACAATATCTTAAGATCTTAGGGTTACAGATAACAGTAACATGGTGAGATAACAGTATTCTGTTTGTAAATATACGACGTTAGCTGACTTCAAGAAGAGTGATGAATATTTTTGTAATGATGATGACACAGCAAAATCTAAAAGTGTTCTGCATCAGCTACAAGACGCAAAAATCATAGATTTTTTTTAAAAAATAAAGCACCACAATACATTTCTGATGTAGAAATATATATGATACAAGGTTTGGGATTTTTCTTCCCTTAGATGTTTTGCATTGCTCAAACGAAATGTATCTATTTTTCTTGTAATATTATGTATGTAAAACAAATTAATAAAGATTTTTCAGAAATAAGGATTTTGAGAAATTATCGATAAAAACTAATGAAATTATAATGAGACAACTAGGAGTTAAAGTAATGAAAATTATATAATTAGAGAATAAAATTAGAATAAGAATTCGAGATATAGTAAAGATAATCAGGTATAATTTTGAATTAATTTGGTTCAAATCTTAAGATCCAGGTTAAATCAATTATTGGTCCAAAAGAAAAGGGAATACGAAATGGAAATTCCCTCGATTAAGACCTTGCTGACAACATTAGCGTCTACGTTACATCAAAGTTTTGTTTAAATGTTCTTTATTATAATTTCTAGTACTTTTCAGAATATCTTCTTCGTGCTACAAGAACAGTGTTCGGAAATATTCTAATGTAGTATATAAGCTATAGATTTCCAGTCTGAGAGAGTTCTCAGCCAAGTGTAGCTGCTCTTTAATAAGTCTCCTTATTCATATATTTATTGTGTGTTCATTTCAACCTGCTCTAATATTTACATGGCAATATATGTATCAGGAAATATCTTATCTAATATGAGTGCATTATATAACTTAACTATTTCAAGGACTGTTACTTTTAGAAAAAAGAATACAGGAGAGAGTGATATCAATTAGAGATACAAGTTGTTTATTTATATTTTTTTCTAGTTATTGACAACGTTTTTGCTTTTATCTGTGTTTAGTAAATGAATGTATTTTAATATTACTTCAGATATAAAAATAATGAAACTCTTCCGGAAAATAAAAAAAATAAGAAAATATGAATAAAAACACTTATCTAATATAAGCTCATTATATCACTTAGCTATTTCAAGGACTGTTATTTTTTTTAAAAAAAAAAGAATATAAGGGAAATAAGATATAGAAGAAAATAGTAAGTTGCCTGATTTTAATTTTTTTCTAATTATTGCCGACTTATTTATTTTCACCTGCGTTCAGTCGAAGAAGGTAGTTTAATATAAATAAAAAAGTTCTGGAAAATAAAAAAAAAAATGCAAGAAACTTTTCGTCATAAAAATATTCGTATCCGAAAGTATCTTGATCTACCGTAAGCGCATTACCTCACTTAACTATTTCAAGGACTGTACTAAATACGATTAAGCCTGTTCATCCAATCGCTAAACCAAAATCATGATTACATTTACTCGATTAATTTCAACCAAAACATAAGGCGTAGTAGACCTGGGCGACGTCATTAGAGGCGAAAAAAGATTTTTAGTATCCAACTGCATGGCCTATTAGAGAAAATAAAAAATAATAAGGATAATTAGTAATTAATGATCTGGACAGAAAAGAGGAAAGCATTTTATAAGTTAATTTTACACTCTGATGGCTGCGAAATAAATGAGACATGTTGTGCGGATTAAAGGTAATTAGAAAATGTCAAGTAACGACTATTGTGATGATGGGGGGACACTAAGAGGGGGAAAAAGAGGAATGTTGCTGGAAAATTCTAATGATTTGGGTGCTGCACGTGGTTATTAATCTGTGATATAACGTTCAATTTATTTTTAATGATCACAAAATACAAAAAAAAAAGAAAGGCACTGGAGAGAAAAAGAAATGCATTGATCTGTAATGTTTTAATTAACTTATAGAGCATAAAGAATTTTTACGAAAGCATATTTTTAATTATATTATAACCCAAAAGTTTTATGAAAATTTATGAAAGGTTGAAAACACAATTAGGTGAAATTGATAGCCAAATCTGAATTGTACCCTAAGGTTACCAGAAAATGTGAGGAATTGTGGAACACTGTATCCATGACTCCTTGTTCTTAAGGGTACCAGGATATTTGTGGAATTCTGGAACATTAAATCTAATACTGCTTGTTTTGTGACATATATCTTTTAAAATTATTAGTATATCTTAGATTGTGAATGTAGTGCTTAGAATTGAGAATAATGATATTTCAATATCTCTATCTAACTATAAAAGTAATGTTTACATTATAAAGATTTTTTTTCACTTTCATTTGAATATATAAATGTTTTGCGAGATATATTTACATTTCGGTACCATTTTAAAGAATACTATTACGGAATATGGTTCCATATTTTATATACCTATATATAAAGTACTTATGCATATCGTGAAACTAAAATATTTTTCTCTAAATAATACCAAGTTTTTAAGAAATAATTTTACATTTGAAAAAGGAAGAAAAAAATTAAATTTCCAAAATTACGAAGTTCTAACACTTTTTTTTTTTAAAAAAAAAAAAAAACGGCAATATTGTCAAAAACAATAGGTTCACTATATTTTGTATTTCGTTTTTATAAACGACGAGTAAAATATTTTGCAAATTTATTTAATATTATTTTTAAAAATGCTACATAAATGCAAATATATCTCACAAAACATGTCCATATTCAAATGAGGATGGAAAAAAATCTTAATTACGAAAAAATTACTTGTACAGTTCGATAAAAAAATTGAATTATCATTATGAGGCACACACAAAATCTTAACCCTACTGATAAATTGCAAAGATATATATCACATAAACAAGGAGTCTTAGATTTAATGTTCTAGAATTCTACGGATGTCTTGATACCCTTAAAAAATATATCTTTTCGGGCTATTAGTAGAGCTTAGATTTTTTTTTATGCCCCTACGAATGATATTTGAATCCTTGTATAGAAACCATAAAAAGTAATTTTTTTATCAAGAGGGGTTTTTCCCCTCTTAGTTCAATGTGGACATGATTTTTGAGTTATGTTTTTATTTAGGTACCATTTTAAAGAAACTCATTGTACAAGATCATTCCTAATTTTTCGCGCTTCTATAAAAGGTACCTATGCATATAATGAACCGTTTTTTAAAATAATACCTAAATTTTAAGACAATTTTTTACATGAAAAAATGAAAAAAATTAAAATTTCTTAAATTATGTTCTATAACTTTTTCGAAGAAAAAATATATTAACATCATTGAAAAAGTTGGTTCATAATTTTTGCACATTGTTTTATACATGAGAAGTAAGGTATTTTGTATATTTCTAGAATAATTTTTAAAAATGAAACCTAAATGCAAATTTACCTCAAATATCATGTCCGCATTCACCTCAAAGGGGTAGAAAGGTTTTTGACCAAAATATTACTTTTATAATTCAAGAAAATTATTATTAGAAACACAAAAAGCCCAAACTCTGCGAATTATTCTAATACATAAATGTCATAAAATAGAGTTTTAAAGTTGGAAATTTATCTCCCTCACTCTCATTTCCTGATACCATTATGGTACTAAAATGGCTAAAATTTGTATTGCCTAAAAAATTTTGATGTCAAAAAAAGAGGATGCTTTGCTATTTTCGTAGATGTATTACTTGTGAGAATTTGATAAGTAAAGCTTCGAAAATTGAATTTTTAAAATTCTGTCGATGTAAAGAAAAAATTTACAGAGAAACACTATTTGTATTTTTTCTCTCTCAAAATGTAGTGTTTTGGTATTCAAATACACTTTCGTCAAAATCTCCTTAACCCAGGGTGCATTGAGCGTTCATAATATTTAAGTGCTGTTCAATATTTGAACAAAAATCAAGGGAATTTTAAGTAACAATAATTAATTTTTTTTTCAAATTTTAATAAATTTTATTTTTTAAATTATAATTACTTTTGGTGTATAGAGTGTTATATTTATTAGTACTCTGAAAGTTTTAAAATTATAAGGTCAGTAGAGAGAGAGTATATGTGAAATGACCCATTTTTTATTTCGTGTACCTTCAAGAAAATAAAATTCCTAATAAATTATAATAAATAAATTAAATTAAGCGATACTTTTAAGACTATGTACCCCTTACCACGCAAATAAATTTAAGTTTTCTATAAAAATTAAATTTTGTTTTCACGAATTCATTTATCTGTTTTTCATGGGGACCTTATTTATATGATTCATGTGGGAATGCTATAGTTAAATGACTTGTTGACTAAATCTCTCTCGTTATTTTTCTCTTCCAATAATGAAGAAAAAATTATTTGGGGAAGAACAGCAAAATAATCATTTAATACAAGCTGGTTTATAATGCACTAGCTGCTTAGTTTTCTCTGTTAATCTTGGCTGATTACAAAAAAATGAGAAAAGATGAAAATCAAGGAAAAGCGAAGCATCATATTCTAAGAAAATTTACTAACACAATATAAGATACGATGGAAAAATCAGATTTCAATTTGTTAAATTTTGCACATTGTTTTATTGATAAGAATCATTATCAAACATCTCTCAGAATTATTATCAAACATCGGAAAAATGATTTCTTGTTATTGTCTTGTGTCTTAAATTACTAAAACTTCCACAATATTTTTGAGTATATGACATAGAGAAAGAAGGTATCTGATAATATTACCGATGGTGACATAATTTTATAGATATTTCAATAATATCAATTAAAAAAAAACAAGAATATATATATATATATATATATATATATATATATATATAAATATAATTATAAATTAGAAGAGTAGAAGAAAAACCAAAATATCAAAAAATTTGAAAAATATTTCAAATTTTTTTTTTTTTTATAATTAGAAATTTTATTTTGGAAGGTACAAAAAGGAAAATAATATATTTAATGTCGTAATATGCTATAGACTGTGCTATTCTAGAATTATTTGCCTAACTAATCTGATTAACAAAATAAAAAAAAAAATTAAAAATAGTCATAACACCCCAAAAAATATAAATAGAACTTGTTTTTGAAAACTTAGATCGAAAGAAAAAATGAAATAGCAAAACACAAAAAAGTTTTAAATATCTAATAGGAAAAATCAAAACTCACGAAATAAAAATAAAGAACTGAAAACTTTGAGAATAATCAAGATTTTTCCGTGTATAACAATCCATGTACATTAATATTACAAAAAGTATATATCATATTAATAAAAATGTAAAATTTTATTTAATAAGAAGAAAGAGAAATTTTAATTAAAAATATGAAAAACTAATACAAAATATTAAATCGTAATACTTATAGTAAATGAGCTATGCAAATAAAATAGACAATTTATCCAGTATTTCCCTTCAGATCTCATTTTTATATTCTTAAAAACGTTAGTCATTTTCTTTTTGTTTCATTGAGATGAAAATTTTAATTTTAAAAGCCGAAGTTCTTCGTTTTCTGTAAAGTGGTTTGAAATAATCTTATACAATATACAACAAAAGTTTAGCGTCTTTTACGTATCTTATTTTATAATATTTGTTTGTAGAGAATATAACTCTTTGATCATTATTACTTTCAATTAACTTTTAGAACACTCCTTAATTGATTATTTTCTTTCAAATTTTTTTAAAAGAAACAAAAGAATTTGAATTTGGTTTTCACACACACACACA
>BMAW01067013.1:0-29606 GCA_019974015.1 Nephila pilipes | reverse complement strand
ATATATATATATATATATATATATATATATATATATATATATATATAAAGTGTATGAGAGAGAAATGAATCGTAATACACGAAATTTTTCTTTTAAACTATTCAATTGTTTTTAGGGAGGAGTTTCAGGTATTTTTTTTTTATTTTATAGATATTGTTAAATGCAATTTTCATTGTAAATTGGAAAGTGTAAAACAGTGCTACAATTAAATTTTGATTAAGATTGATTCCTTTGATATTTGTTGAATAAATAATATTTCTTACATCAATCACAATTTATAAAATAATAATACTGTTATTATTTGGTAAAAAGTATATAACGAGAAATAATCTAATCAGATAACTTAATTTTTATCCTGTATATTTCACAACGACATATGACTAAATTTACATACATGTGGTTGTATTTTTAATAACATCGTGCATCACTTACATTAAACATTCTAAACAATATTTCGAATTTAATACAAACTCTGTAAACGGGAATTTCGAGATTGATGATAAATTAATTAAATTCGGCTCTCTATGAGAAAATTTATTACCTCTGAAGATATTTCATTATTTTAATAATCAGTTTTCTACATCCATACATCCCATTACTATTCAATTTCTCAAGGTGCTCAGAAAATATATAGATTTATCAAGGGTGGTAAAGGGAATTCATAAAATTAGATTTTTTTGCCTTAAAATGTATGCTTGGAAATTCCTTGTTTAGTTATCAAACAAAGTTATTTAGGTCAGTTAACAGTACTTGGGGTGTTCGAATGAAAAGGTACGAAACGACACTGTAGGTATAAATGAAGAATATTCAAAGTATACATCATAGGCCTGAGAGCAACGATCCCATTGATTCAGGATTCCTTGCTCCCAGAATTCCTGTGGCCGTGACGAAACCCTGTCCTTCACAGCGTCTTTGAGTTCATTGTCCGAGTTGAAGCGCTTCCCTTTCAAATATTTTTTCAAGGGACCATACACGTGGAAATTGCAGGTCGACATGTCCGAGGTAGAGGGTGGATGGTCAAGCAGCTCCCACTTGAACATGGACAGTTCCACGTGTGCGACCCTGGAGACACAGAGTCTTCTCCGTATAGGGTCAACATCCGGCGATGAATATCGGCCGATTTAACACCTTCCGTTGACAGAAATCGGATAACGCCTCTTGCTCCTCAATCGTCGAATTTTACAGTGTCCTCGCATGCATTACCTCGTCAATTGGACGGTACTCTTTATAAGAGCCTCTGCTCTCTCCTGCGCATGCTCCGATCCATTCCGGAGACTCCATTCGCATCCCAAGATGTATCGTTATGTTCTCCCATGGAGGCAACGACATTTCGTACCTTTTTCATTTGAATACCCTTTGTATCTTGAAATGGGACATAAAAGTTTATGTATCACAGGGAATTTCTACATCAACATTGCTACACGAATTCAGAGCTTTGAAATATCCACCTCATATGTAAGCTTACGAACGAAACTGACGAGATCGTAAAGAATTTACATTGAATGAGCTTCACCCAAGTGATCATCGAATAGAAAATAATAAGGATTGGGCGTTATTTCGCATAAAATTCCCGATCAGTCGAAAAAGAGATTATTAAAGGTGAAAGATGTTTCAAGTAAAATTCACCACCAAACAGACACTGTACGAGAAATATATTTCATTATGTTTTAAAATCCGTGCTCCAATTTGTGAATTCATGCAAAAAATGATCATGATTACTTTCTGTCTTTTGGACATGTATTGCGTAACCAAGACTCATGAAAATATAAATAATATTCTGTTTTGCTTAGATTTTTGTTTATATAATTTTGAGTTAGACAAATATAAGATTTGTTTTTGGAATTTTCTAATATATTTTATAATTTAATTCGATATTTCCTATGTTTAGACTATCACAAATATCATCTCTCATTTTTTTTTCCAATTCTATTATAGTAATAATCAAGGATAAATTAATAAGTTGTATAGTGATTAAAATAATGTATCAATTAATTTTATTAATTTTTTAAATTCTAAACACGATTGCTTCAACATACTATCCTCTAATTCAGCCCTTTAAAAATAGATAGTAAATATTATGTCACTAATTCTTTTCTTTAATTCTTTGTTCCAATACAACGTCCAAATGCATTACATTGTCAAAAAGACAAATAAAGAAACATCCTGTTCTATCACGGAAGGGCAACTCCATCAAATCTAAAACTACAAAAGAACGTTTTTTTTTTAAATAAAAGAATTCTATGGATAGATCCGAAAACGTTCGATCTATATGTTACTCTTTCTTTTTTCTTTTTCATTCGACTGTTTCTCTTTTCAATTTTCTCTTTGAATTCACACACCAAAATGAATTACATCACTTCTCTAGAAAATGATTACCTAGTGTTCATCATGTCAAAAATTCCACCTCGTAACGTTTCGCCATTTCCCAAAAATTTCTCTCCTATAGCATGAAAAAATATACCAAACAAACTCAGTCCCTAAGTCTTCAAACGGAAAAAAAGAAGATGGATAAAAAAAGAACAAGATAGGACATAATGCATACAATAAAAGTGCCAACTTAGCGTTGATTCAATAAATATTCCAGAGAAATATTTTACGTTTTTCCCGCCATTTCGTAGCTTTTCTTTGTTTCGACTCTGTTAAAATACTTTTGCCGTCTCTATTTTTTGTTGGCTGCGTTTCTTTACATCAGATGTGGGTACAGTATGGCAGGCAACTATCTTCTTTTGACTTAAGAGACCTTATTGTTTATGTACAGAACACGCTGAAGCATTCCAGATGCTTGCAGAGATAGCGCTATACTATTCGCTGTGACTACAGCCTTCAGGGATTTGAAGGAGCCATGGATCAGGTCAGGTAAAAGTTATGAAGGCAGCTTGTGTTCGAGGAACGGAGATGGAATTTTACTTCCGAATGCCTCGTCTCTAATGCCAATATAAAGGGAAGGTTTTATTTTGAAAATATTCACAAGCCTCAGGGATCTAAGATCATATTCTTCTTACAACATGTTTGAAAAAGCACGAATATTATATTTTTCTTCTTGATGATCAATTCCATTTGACATCGAATTCAACAAAGAAGAAGAAAAAAATAGTATTTGAAAAACGTTTGATTGATTGTTAAGAATAAAATTCCTATCTTTAAAGTAATTTTTTTTATAATTGTTAAAAAGTGATGAGCATTAATATATGAATATGTGCTTCATTGTAGTTGATTATGCAATGTAATTCATTTACTTAATCATTAATTCATATTATAATTACTACTGCAATGTATTAAAATAATTTCAATAAAATTTTGTAGTTGAAATACTACAAAGCATGTATTTATAAGGATATACTTGAAGAAAGGAAAACAGATTTTTTTTGTTTTTTAATTTTAATTAACTGATTTAGATGAATTTTTAGAAATATTTGACATAGTATATACAATTATATCTATGGTATTCAATAACGCTGAGATTATGAGTCAAAAATGTGTTAGATTGCTTATTTTTTTCTTATAAACTCTGTATGTAGTTTTCACCCTTTAATTCTATTATGAAAATAAATATAATGAAAATAAGACCATAATTACTTCGTTCTAATTTTAATTGGGGTGCTTTAAGAATATGCATGTACTCTCTTTGACAAAAAGTACTATATATATATATATATATATATAAGACTGATGAATCATATATATGACACCTGTTCGTTAGAGAAAATTGAGGTACCAGTTCTTTGTATCGAAGAGAAGGGTTGCCATTGTATTATAAGAGACGTAACCTGTATTCACATATGGGAAGAAAGAATGGAATGAGCTACGAGACTCGTAAATAATTGTTATTGGTTTAAGACTCAGAATCTTCCTTATGTCTAATAAATATTATTCTTTTGAAAGAATGTAGATAGTCGTTACAATGATGTTCAGTAATTTTAGAGCTAAAATACAAGATGGAGTGCTTTGAGTTTCTGAAAAATTCTGAAATAACGTTTTAGCTCAGAAAGAAAAACAACATCTTGTTAATCATACTTTTTTTTTCTTGAATATATTCCTCACAAACGAAAGACTTTTACTTGAAATGTTAAAAAAAACAGTAGTATCTTGTTAGGGATTACAGAAGAAGTAAATGTTTAGGAAATATATCTGTGTAAATAATATAAAAAATGGGTATAATTAGAAAATTGTATAGCAAGATTTTAAAATCAATCATTCTTTTAGTGAGCCACATAGCAATTAAAATTTTCTATTTCAATCACTTATTCTTAAGGTTATCTTAAGACATTTGTGTTAGATGTTTATATAGAAACGTAAATATATGTTTAATTATTTTTAGTTTCATGAATGTGTTTAAAAAATCTTTTCAGAATTTATTGTTTTTGTAAATTTTCGTATTTGTTATGGAAGATATAAGTTTTGAATATTTTATCAGACTCTGATATAATTTATTAAAACCATATTAAAAGCAGTTTTATATATGAATCAGGTCTTCATGAATTCATCAAACATAATTCTAGAGTCTTGAAAAATAAGAAAAAAATAAAAAAGCAAAGAAATTAATTGGAAAAAGAAGACAAACAGCCACTGATTCAAAAGAAGATACATTAATGAATAAATTTTTAACACTTTTGTAAGCTAAATCATTTTTATTAATTGAAAGACATAATTCATTTACCATTTTTTAACTTTTCTTAATGAAAATAGTTTAAAAGCATTTTAAAGCATATCAGTTGAAATAATTAAATTTATACTAATTTACTATCAAATAATTGATTAAAAGGAATGATTTTCTTATTTATTAAAATTCATGAACGTTGGGGATTAACATTTTTTGTAGAAGAAATTTAAACTGCTAAATAATTTAAAAACCATTTAAGACTTTAATTTAAAAATATGGTGTACTTAACACATAATGTAAATTAAATGAGATAATTTGAAATTGAAATGAAATAAAAGCATTTTTGCAAAGTAAATTTTTTTCCTTTTTCTAATAAAAATAATTTTTATTTCGTAAGGAATTATACAATTTTCTATAAAAAAGTAATTTTCTATTACAGTCAAAATGTTTTTAATGTGTAATTTTTACAAGCGTTTTAAAATTCAATTGAAAATGAAGTATTGATATGCAAAACAAGTTGAGAGATATATTCACAATTTTCTATTTAGAGTTTTTGATGAAAAAATGGATTTAAATAGCTTATTAAATTAAATTGTTTGGAAAAATAACTGCAAATAAATTTTCCTGCTTCTATTGCATTTAAATTTTTTTTATTCTAGCTAAATTAGAGGAATTTAATTCTTTAAGACATTATTTATATCTTCAGTATCATCTGTAGAAGTTATTTAAATATGTAGTTTTTTAAGAATTTACTTACATCGGCCACGGCTCTTTGAAACCAGAAAATAATACAAGTGTAGCTTACCATCCTTATCAAATTACTTCAAAATTCAATAAAATAGTTTATTTCTATTGACAACTTGTTAGGTAAGAATTAAAGGGAATAGTAATAGCAGTTTATTTACATACATATCATATTCCAAGGGTAAGAAATTAATATAATATTTTTAAAATATTTTATGAATTGATCCCCGCATTAAATGTTGCAATAGGGAAAGTTGCAAAAGTTCCAATGATATTAGCTGAAGCAGAAACAATCTCAAGTAAGGGAGAAACGCAAATTTACCCGTGGCTATCGATGGCACTTGGTAAAAAAAGAGGCATGTTTTTCTATTGATGTCGTCACAGCTGTTATTGTAAATTCAGGGAAGGTTGTTGATGTCGAAGTATTTTCAAGGCATTCGTATGATTTCTGGAACGTAAATACACACTAGGAGGAATGAAATAGAAATACACTGCACTTTATACTTTAAATGAAGTTCGAGTGATAATAATGACAATTAATATCACTCTGTTCCACGAAATCGGAAGATTTTCGGGTTAAGTTCCTTTTAACGTGCAGTAGCCCCTTTTATTTTATATGGTTAGTATTAGTGGATTTATAACCAATTTCTGTGCCTAAACTTGAACACAACTGGTCCTAAATAAAACTGTTTGATTTTGATTTTTTCATCATGATCAACGTATTGTTGACATCAGGTTTAACGAATCATCGTCAGTATGTATTAATTACCCTTTGGTATTATTGTTTTACTGAATAAATTGAAGAATTTCAACCTCTGGAAGACAATTACAATGTACAAAATCTTATAAAAACTGAAACATATTTTGACCCATGTGTCTGCTTTAATATAATGAAACATTTTATGATTTTTAAAATGGTTTATAATCATTTTCTCAGCAAATTCTCTATGATGTTTTACTTACATAAAGAATATAAATATAATATTGAAAATAAGAATATACTTCATTCTTATTTTCTTAAATATACGAAACACAAATGCTAGGCATTGTTGAACAGATAATTATTTACAAAAACTAGTATTTTGAAAGAACTTTTCCTATTATTTTATTAAAGAAACGTTTGCACGTCTATCTAAACTAAAATTTGGTTAATACACACACAAGATTTGATTTAAATATCTCGAGTTATTAAGTTCGTGACCAGTACACCTATGCTTATCTCAAATACCTCTAAGATTTTGAAATTTAGAGTTTTGAAAGAATGAAAATATTTATAGTTAGAGAAAGAAATTCTTAAAAAACATGATCGGTTTTCAAAAAATGAGTTAATTTAGAAATATATATATATATATATATATATATATATACTACCAAATTGCTCATGTAGATATCACGGGATTTTGAAGTATCATTAGTTATCTGTGATTTTACCCCATAACATATTAAGCAATGCTAGTTTATAATTGCGTTGCTTGAATCATAAAAAAGTATTTGAGAAGAAAATCATTTTGAGAGAATTTCGATAAATAATTGGTAATGCTACTGAAATATTTCAAATATCTTTAATTATATACAGCACTAGATACTTAAAAAGAGCACTAGAGAGGTGAATACATGCTGTTGATAGGCAACTGCTTACCACAGATAAACATTTAATTTTTTTCACAACAAGTAATTTTTTTTCATAAATTCAACGTAACGTTGTCTTTCTCTTTTGTCAATCCTTATGAATAAAATTTTTAGCTTAAGGGGACTTAGTACTTTACGAAATCAAAAGTAGAACATTTTGACACACATTTTTCAATTCTTCATAAAACAACAATTTTTGCTCCTTTCAGTATGAAACTTTGCCAGTTTGTGTAATAAAGTGCATAGTTTAAAATATTGGGTCAAGTTTTGCTATTAAATTAATATACTTTCTGATACAACAATGAAATATGAGTACAAAAATTTGAAAAATAAATTAGCTTACCTTCGTTACCCACAAGATAACTTTTGAAAGATGTACAGTAAAACCATAATTTTTATACCAAAATAAAAGCTAAGCAATGACCTTATTCTGTAAACCTCAAATTTTAAATTTACCTTAGATTAAAAAAAATTGAAAAATTAAAAAAATTATCAAGTTTGTATTTAGTAACTTTTTTTTCATGTATCATGTTATAAAATAAAATCTAATCATCCTGTTAACAAAATTGAGGTTCACAGAATAAAGATTTACAAGTACAACACTCATGTAAAATTTGAAAGCTCTGCATGCAAAAGATGTTTTTTAATCCTGTGGGAAAGTGTGAAGATAGCAAACTGAGAAAAAGAGGATTGTTTACATTGCATTACATAGAACAAGCCACTTTAGACATTTACATTTTTTGTTGCACAGGGCGTAATAATTGTCGGAATTTGACGCGGTTTATTTTAAAATGCTCCTAACATTCAGTACTATTTTTTAAAATCAAATTTGAAAAATCGAATTTTTGAAGGTGCAAAGGTACTAACTCCCCTTAAGCAACAGAAAGCTTTATTAATTTGAGTTCGAGCCGTCATTTAAAGATAAAACGATTTCCCATGCAATTTCCTTGAAAGTTGAGGAAAACAGATTGAGTGGAGGGAGGGGGAATTACTATTGCGATACTTTTTTTTTTATTCCATCCAACACTTCCACAGGTCTTTTCGCTACAATAAGACAGTCATTACTCTTGCACAAAAGCAGAGGAAAACTTTCACCCTGATTATTTCTCAGGTTTAGAAAGCAAAGACTGTCTTATCGCTTTCCTTTCTTGCTCTGTGCCGTAACCTTTCCTAACCCTTCTCACTTTTATTCCTCCCGGGTAGTCAGAAAATAAAGGAAGGATTTTTCACTCCATCGACTGGCTGTATAGAATGCCGCTCTGAATGTGCTGCCGAAATGAAAGCATCGTAGTCAACCGTTTCTTCAATTTATTCTCAGTTGGATTTAAGACCTTATTCATCACATCCAAAGAGGGAAAAAAAACTGAGAAACAGGGGAGATCGTTGTTACAAGGGAATTTTATGGATTTATATGAATGTAATTCATTTTGGTTAAAATCATTTAATTCTGGAGTATTGCTTTGGAAACGTTTTCATGACTTTATCTTTTTTAAAAGCATTCTCATCAAAAGCATGGCTTTCAAAATAAATACTGAAATATGAAAATGTTAATTTATTAAGTAAAGTATTTGATGGCAATACGTCCGCTTTGTCAATGATGAAGTCGACAAAAAGAGCGGGGATATTCACACACGACCATTAATATTATCATCTTCCTTTAAATTTCTGAAAGGAATTTTGATAATATTTTATGTTTTCACTCTCAAATTTAAAAATTTAAAAAGCCCCCTTTTTTTGAAGGTTATATGATCAGGGAAGTTAATTTGGACATTTTCCTATTTTTCTAGATAGTTTCATTTCTACCAAGTTTTGTTCACTTAAGCGAAATAAGCAATGCAAAAAGACACAACTTTATAATTTTTATGAACAGAATTTTATTTTTAAATGAAATGAATCAAAAATGTAAGTAAAAGTATATTGGTATGTTCACACTTTCTTGATCCGTGTTCTCTTTAATACTAGTGGTGAAGGTATCTTAGTAGTCATGGTGCTGAACTCGTGTCTGACGTTGATTCCGTCGCGCCGCGGGTTCGAACCCTAATGGCACTAAGGTACAGGCGTATCACAGGGCTAATGCACCTTAAATCTGTCGAAGATCCAATTTCTACCTTCGACATGATTTAGAAGATTGCAGAGGGAGGTGCTAGCTCAGATATTCTCGTTGCTTGACCGAGGTTCAAAATTAAAAGGTCCATCCTCAACAGCCCTCGTGTTGCTTTTAAGTACGACGTTAATGAACAGTAAATTAACAAAAAAACCTAATCATGTGTGTGTTTGGGGAAATATTAACCAAGCCTATAAAGAAAAGAAAATATTATGGAAATGAGAAGAAGCATGACATTTGTTATAATGAACATATTGTTACAAATATGAAATGTTGCTTCCCAGAAATACTGATCGTATGGTTGCTAAGAGACTTTCACAGGCTATCTGGACGCCAAGGGAAAAAAACAGGAATTCGACCCCGGCCTTGGCGACAAATTTGGCAACAAAAATTGACATCACAAATCTTCAATAAAATCTAGTTTCGTCGAGAAGTTTTCAGAAAAGTACCGAAACATTGGAGAACTTTCTATGTAACGTCACATCCGGTCTTCAAGATATAAATAGACAGAGCCGCTGATCGTCAGTGAGTTAGTCTTTCGGAGTGAAAGCGATTATCTTGCTTGCAAAGCAAGCAAGATAATTGTTTGAATTTGTTAAAACTATGGATTGCTGTTTATTTAGTGCTGCAAATTTGTGCAAGTACGATTTTGTTGTCGTCTGTGCTTCCTGTTTTATTATTATTTAAAGAATAAATTACTATTTTTCTAGTATTCTACTTGTCGGACTGTTCACCTACACACACCGGACAATTTTCATAACAATATGAAACAAAATATCTTTGCATACAGATATTACAGGCACTTGTGAAGGTAACCGTCTGTGGGGGAAGAACTCTGCAACTACAGGCTTTCAAAAACATTGGGATTCATATATGAACCATAAATGATATGAGGAGATTCATCGCATGTTATTAAAAAGTAACAAAAAAATATCTAACAGAATCAACAGTGCATCACATTTTTTTCCGATTCCTTGACTGCACCAAAAGTACACAGACTTATGCTAACATCGTTCCTAGGAAAATTTATTCGACAAATCCTAATCGATGCAATACTACAGATCCTTCACTTCCTTTTCATAGTAGCAATTCGTTGGTTAACTTTAATATGCACATTATAAATCGCCGTGCATCTGTATTACCAGCACTGGCTTTATTACCCTCAGATACCTTGCAACAATATTTATGTGATTTCAGCTTAAAGGTTTGTTTATTAGCGCATAATTATTACAACAACCTCCGACAATTGTTCTACATTCTTTATTGTTAACTCTCACTTGAAACAGGAAATCATTTCTCAAATAATGCAGTCTCAACCACTCTGAAATTGCAATAATATTTACAATTACTTTATTGCAATGGCATATTACCAAATGTTTGGGATCACATATCCCTCGGGACACTCGCAACAGGCCGCATGCATGTCTCTCGGGTGTCTGTACAGCGTCAGACACCAAAGCAAAACAAGCAACTACATTATCATTCACGTTTCCATGCTTACAAAGCATCCTATATTCTGTGCTACTATATTGCAATGGCAGGTTTTTCTGGAATAACAACCCAGTTATATTATGATTAACATGTCGTAAGTCGGATTCATTTTACAAAGTGGTAGAATGACTTTCTTGATGCGGGAAAGCTCCTCGCAATTATCAAGCAGGCTTCTTTCAGAATAAGTCTAAATTTTTTTTCTGAGACTCAAGGAAAAAAAATACAATACAATTCCCTTTGAACAGAAAGAGACAAACACGTATATGAACACGTTATTAATTCAAAGTTTCTATAGTCGTTCTTCAGGGAAGATGAAAAAATCCGTAACTATTAGAACAATATTTTTCAACACCATTTGCATTCAAACGAGATATGAAAATTATTCATAAAAATAAAATTTATTTCTATGTGCGTTTAATTAGTATACATAATGGGAAAATAGCGGAAAAAAGTTAGAATATATTTATATATATAATAACACAGGTTAGAATGTTAATGTATTACTCCAACGCCGCATTTCTTTTTATCTGGAATTCATCATAGATGAAATGCGTGATATAAAAGTGAAAAGTATCGAATAATTTAAATACTATATGTCTGGGGCAGTTTCATAAGATATGAAATATCCTGAAAAATATATAGGAGGAAATTGATTTTGTCTCCTTTATGTAACTGAGACAGTAATATGCTTCAAATTTAGCATTATTTTTTATTTCGCTGTTATAAAATAGAGGAACTTCTTGGAATCCGTAGATGTATTGCCTAAGTGAATTTGATAAACTGAATATATTCGAAAATTGAATTTTAAAATTGTAAACAAAAACATTGCGCCATAGAGAAAAACATCTGTACTTGCGTTTTACTCAAACTGTTATGTTTTAGGTTTCTGTGATATATTTTCTTCAATATATACTTCATCCATAGAGCTTATACTTTCCACATTATAAAACAAGGCAATTTCTCGCACAGTGAACAATCTTTTTTTTAGTTAAATTTCCCTAATTTTAAGTATTGCATAGTATAGAATTAAAAATAAAGGAAAATTTAAATCATAAAATTTAAAAACTTTAAATTCTTTAAATTTATTTTTAAAAAATATAATTATGCTTAGTGCATAAAATATTATGGTTATAAATTCTCATCTTGGCTTTTATTTTTTAAAAAAAGGAGAATTTTTTAAAGTTTGGCATAAATAAGTCCAATTTTCTTTGACAAAATTATTTGATTTACCTTATTTTCTAAAAGAACTTTTTTAAGAGTTTATTGACAAAAACAGAAAACATTTAACACTATTTTTTTTACGAATTTTCATTTCCTTTATACGTCATTTACTATTCGTGCATAATTTATGAAAAGTTCTTTGGCTGTTTTTTAAAAAATTGTGACTGCTTTACGGTACAATAATTTCGGAAAAACATTAATTTAAAACTCTCACAGCATAAATAAAAACGAAAAGTACATTTTTTTCAAAATCCAGTTTCATGAATAAAATTATATTTTGAAACGAATTACATGATATTGTACAAAAAAATTCAATGCATGATTCAACGTGTGAATATTTATTTTATTGTGATTGTAATCATTTCAGAATCTATGTAGATTTAATAAAATATAGATTATTTAATTAAATTATTAATTATTAAAATACTAATGTAATTTATTAAAAGTAAGAGTTAATTAAATTATTAAGAATATTCTCTTATTGGTTTCAAGGATTGAGTTATTTCTTATCGCAGCCAGGAAAAGCTTTAATAAAATTCTTTTAGGAAGGATAAGGAAATATAATCACCGTATTACAACGGCACTTTTTTAACACAAATTGAGAAATGAATAAAGCTTTCAAATAATACAGCATATTTCATGGTTTCCTTTTAATAAGGTTTAAGAATTAGATAAAAAAAAATTACACACAACACTTAAAAAAACAACAATCGAAGTAAAAAATGTTTTTCAGAGAAACTTTTGATATTAGAGAAATCCACATACAACACGGAAAAAAATAAAAAAGTATTAAGTGCAAAATGTATCTCAAAAACACTTTTTAACTTGGATGTGTTTGTTGTACAGGATAAGTCTGCAAAATTTTTATTTTGTTAAAATTTGATATCCATTCAATACGAGGAGAATATAATACATCTTGGAACTTCATGTTCCTTTTTCCTCCTTTTGTCTAAAAAGCATAAAAAAGGCTTTTACAAAGACAGACAGTTGGGAGTTACATTTCTGATAGAAAAGATTCCTTCATTGATAAAAATATAAAAGCATCAGAGAGAACTCTGTAAATACTTAGGACCATATTGTTATGTGGTTGATCCCCTTTACATTACAAGAAAGTTTCACGCTATTAAAATGCAGGTTCTTTCCATACAAATCAAAATTTATCCTCAGAACCTATGCACTATAATTCTTTTTCCTTCATACATACACTATATTCACTCAGAAAGTACACTTAATTTTCTATTAATAGAAATAACTAACACCCCCCTCCCCCGAAACTGTACTATGGCAGAAATTCACAATTCGCACTTTCACTGAATACTGGAATTTAAGTCGCATAATTACGTTACCACATCAACACAAATAATCTGCATGCACTGCATTCAAACTCTCTACACTGAATCACGCAGTGGCTCATATGTATAAAATCTTCAAAGAATGTTCCACAAGTTTCTATTTGCTTCTAGAATCTCAAAGACACATCATCCAGTTTTGTCACCAAATTATTGCCAAGGTCACCCCTATCTAGTCAGCATTACTTCCTTCCGTGTTTCTCACCTTGTTGAAAAGGTGGTTTTTCCAACAGCAACAGATCTTCTATTGAGAAGGCAACAAATTCTCTCTTCAAGCCTTAGCGTAACAATATTAAGAAACTTCTGAAGATATCTCAGCAAAGCAATTTAAAATTCCAGATTTGACTCGAAATACTGAATTCGGTTAAAAGAATAGAGAAATCTTGTCAAAAAAGGAACATTCCTGGTCAGTAGTGTGTACTAGCAATGAGGAGAAACTTGTTAAATGCAAGGAAATATATAATGTTTTTGATGAAAATTCCTTTAATAAATGTTTTTCTTTTAATATGAAGAATACAACTGTATACATTTTTTTGATTTTAGGTATTTTTTCCCTCTAGATTTCTGTTTCATGAGGCGCTAAAGTGATTGATTTTGTTTTTAAAAATAGAGGACACTTCGGTGATTCTGCAGATGTATTATTTAGGAGAATATGGTACCTAGAAGGTACAAAAATTAAATTTTACAATTATAGAGACACATAGCACTCTATCGAGAAATTTATTTGTATTTGAGGGTTTCTTCAAAATGTCATTTTTATGATTCAGCAAAATCTACTGTATCCATAGAACTGAAATTTTCCACAACAAAATAAGGCTCCTGCTGCTCTTTTTAAGAAAAACGCCATAAGTTTAAACACCTTAATATCTAACTCGACGGAGACGTCTTTTTAAACCTGGTTGGTAAAGGTGCATCATACAGCGACAGGTCAACCTTTCTCCAGATCAGTGGTCCAAGATTCAATACGCCACCAAACTACTCTCAATAACTATTTCTTATTTAGCGACCATACATTTTTTGTAATATACTTTCCCAAATTTTAAATATTTCGTAATATTTGTGTGTAAAATTAAGGGAAACTTCAGAAATAAAATTTGAAATTTTTAGATTTTTTACTAAATTTAATTTTTGGAAAAATAACCATACTTAGTGAATAGTTATGTTAAGAAAAGCTTCGGAATATTTTGATTTTATAAAGACAAGATTTACTTACACGCAAATTCTTAACGTACTAATATAGATTCAGCTATTTGATTAGTAGTTATTCCTATATAATTATATAGCTTACAGATATGATTTTCTTTGCAAAAACAGAGAGGTACTCTTATATACATATACCTACATGTTTTAATTTTAAAAAAAATGTGGATTATTTAAACTTGGATACAATAAGCTCCTTTTTCTTTGTCAAAGCCTACTCAATTAGCTTGCGAATAAAAATTTGCATGACACATACTTTTAGGAGCATAGCAACCATATAGTTGGTAGTAGTTACGGTTAAATGGTCGGTTTTATTATAGTCGCACTAGAATGAACACGAGGGCTATTGACGACGGACGTTGTAAATTTGAAACTTGGTCAAGTTACTAAGATGACACCTTAGTTGCTATTTCGTTCTCCTAACTTCCCCACCGCGCTACGGGAGGACTTTGAGCCTCGACGGATTTAACGTGTATCAGTTCCGGCTACAGGGCGGGTCTCAGTGGCATCAAGGCGCGAACCCACAAGTTGACGAATGCTGCCGATTGCGAGTCTGCGACCATGACCACTAGGCTACTACGACCATGTGGTGGTTATATGTACCTTGTATCTGCAGTGGTGTTGTGGTTAACGCATCTGTCTGCGAGCACTATTAGTTTAAGTTCGATTCTGGATGGCTGATCATGGTTCCTCCTTTTATCCCTCGGGGATCTATAAATGAGTTCCATGCCCACTTGGGAAGTTAACTGAGGGATCCAACGTTGGGCTAGCCACTCGGTTAAGACAATAGCTTAATAAATAGATTACTAAACCCAAATGCTACAGAGACGGAGTTGGGTACCACCTGATGGGACCATATAAGGTTCGAGCAAACAACATGTACCTTAAATTCGTCAGAGAACACCTCTTTTCTATCGAACAAATATAAAATATCATAGATTTAAGAAGGGATTTATAAATTGTTGATTGAAAATTAGAAATTTTTTAAAATATTCATTGATGGAAGAGCTGTGCGACTCTGTTCTGTGTTTTGGGAATAAATATAAATCTGTTTTTTTTAATCACAAGCTCAATATCTTAGGATTATATCTTCTCATTACTACTTCATCAGGTTAAAAAAATTAAGAGGATACTTGAAATTGGTTTTTTAATAAAATGAACTTTTAAAAAATCAGTTTTAATGAACAAGATGAAATTATAAAATAAAGCTTACAAAGTAATATTTACACGATTCAGAAAGTAAAACTCTTAACAACAGAATTCGTACAGCGGTTCTCATGCACATTAATTTTGTGAAGGTTTAATAAATTCACTTTGGAATGATGCGGAAGTTGGAAGCCAGTTCAGGTGTCGTTCTCGTCTCTTTATCTAGGTTTAAAATTACGAGGTATGTTCCCAATAGTCATGCAGGAATTTTTAAATGTGACTTTACTAAACAACCAATAAGTACACAGAATAAAAAAAATTCTTAAGATTACTTCAAAATAGATCCAATTAGCCCTGAATTGATTTCTAGAGCAAAATTAAGAAGATAATTGAGGCCTGACTAATGCTAAGATATTGCCTCAAATAAATAATACATGTAAACAATTGACAATATAAGACACATAAGTGTAATAATTATATAATATTTTCTTTTAACGAAATACGAAACATTGAATATCGTTAAAAGAAATACATTTTTAAAATCTCACATTGTCCTCAACTCTTTTAAACTAGTGTTTATCTACATATTTTTTGATACACACACACACACATATATATATATGTATATATGAGTGTGTGTGTAAATTTTTTCAATCATTAATAAACATCCCGAAAGCATATTTGACAAAAAAATTTGTTTTTCAGTTTAGATAATTTATTCATTCTGAAGAGAGGCAATAAATAAGCATATTAGAAGGAGACAAGGCAAGAGACGCAGCTTCACGATCTCTATTATAACAGAAAAGAGCAGAAGAGAGCACTTTTTACAGTGCAGGTAAAATTATAATGGGGATTTTCTAGCGTTATTTTTAAATCACGTAGTACTTACATGGTACAAGATGAAACGATTCCGGGAAATTTCCCTGACGTCTATTAGTGTAGATGGGATTATTTCAGACATATTTATGACTATCGGAAAAACTGATTCATTATATTTTATGAGCGTATGACCTAATAATTATAAGGATAATTTAGAATTGAACCAGAAAATAGGAATGAACTCTTTACTTTCTATTTAGAGAATGGGGAGATTTAGGAAATTAAATTATTTTTATGTGAGATCATTACAAATATGCAAACAAGACTAATTAAAAAAGAAAAAATTTTCATTCATTTCTTCATCTTAAAATTACGAGGAATAGATGTGGAAAAAAACCCTACTCGTATATAACAAACGACAACTTAATCATAAAGAACGTAACTTATAAAATTACTATTACTGTTTTCGCAAATTTTTTTTTTCATGTTGATGTACTTGCTTTTCGTACTTATAAATAATTAATGTCCCTGGAGATGGTTAATTTAAAAAAAAATGCTCTGCAAATCTTTTTTTATATTCACAGTTAGTATTGGTCAAACAGAAATATGCAGATGAAAGTAAATTCTTTGTAATATGAATTTAGTAATCATAAAAACTGTTTTTAGAAGCATCTAATTAGCTATATTAAAGAATATTTTTGCTATAAATACTTTTAGATGAATTAAATAAATTGAGAAATTTTTGAATCAAGAAAGCTGTTACTGGAATCTTAGAGCTGTCATTAAACTATTTGAAAAACATCGTATTTTATTTTATGAAACTCTAAAGTATTGGTTTTATCTTAAAAATAAATTTTTAAACTAATTTCATGCTACTTAAGAAAAGGGAATAAGAATTACAGAAGATTTTCAAAATGCAATTAATTTTTTTTTCATACTGTCTCTCTCTCTCTACATTGTTATAAATATAACACAGTAATTTAAATTCAAACTTCCCGTTTTTGTTTTCAGAATAGTGAAATTATAACTTGAATATAAATTATTCATTACATTTAATCAAGTAGTTTTATTTTTATTAAAATATTATAATAAGATTTTAAAAAGTAAAATATCAATTTTAAGTAGGAAAATTAAAATATAAAATTATTCAAATCATTCATGAGTTATACCTGAAATTTCATATCCTTTTAATAGATTTACTAAAGACTGCATATGAGAAAAAGTAAGAACTATTTTTTAAATAAAATATTCAAAAAAAATTCACAATACAGGAAGTATATAAACGAGTATAATAGCATTATATATATATATAAATATATATATATATATATATGTGTGTGTCTGAATGAGTATGTGTATGTGTATGTGTGTTTACTGATGAATGGAATAACATAATAATTTAAAGAACAAGCCAAAGCATGAGAAGAAAATACATAGCATCCAAATTTCAAGCCAGAGGAATAATACATGAGTACACGAATTTTCAGGGTAACAAAAGAAAGCTTAAGATTCCACTAGATTTTACAGTAAAATACATATTTGTCTTCTATTAATTTTAAATTTAAAATATGAAGACTGTTTTATACATAGGCAATTAATCATATATATATATAACCATAAACCTTAAAAAATCTTTTCAGAATTGTACAAATTACATAATGCATTAAGTTCTAAAAAATATTGACCAAAAATTCAAGTCCAATTGAATACATATCTAATAACTGGTAATGCTAATTATTATTTTTCAGAATATAATTTCTTTCAACGCCTTAATTTGAAGATGTAAATTTAAAGCATTCCTACTTTAACGTTAAAAATTTCAAAATGGAAAATGCAGTTATAAATTACATATACTATAGTAATTAATTTTTACTTTCCATAATGAAAAATTCAATTATAAATTGTATATATTATAGTAATTAATTGTAATTTTTCATAATGTAAAATGCAATTATAAATTGTTTTAAGTTTCACAAGAAATTATATGCAATTGTAGAGAAATATGCATTCCTAAATGATGCTGAACTTTAATCTAACTCCTGGAACTTGGAAAAGCTTCAGTCATCCAGAACTTTCTTTTCCGCTTTCTTTGCTATTCCATCAGCTCTTTTTCCTTCATTTCCGTTTTAAAGTCCAATCATCCAAAAACCTAGAAAATGAAGAACGGGTGAAAATACAAAGTTAAGAAACATGCAAGATAAGGAAAACATAGTTTTTTAAAACTTTTTTCCTGTTTCTTTCTTTAGAATTTTCTGCAAATTACCAAGAAGGCAAGTGCGCGTTTGCATTTCTTTGTTCGGGATAGGAAATTTGAATAATATGCGTATTTTTTCTAAGCATTTCTTCCCTGATTATGTTTAATTTAGACAGTGACTTTCTCGTACGCTTTTCATGCTCGTTGGGCTTTTATTAAAGTTTTCCAAAACTTTCCTCCGAACACTTTTACTCGAATTCTTACTCTCTTTTTCTTTTCTCGAGTAACTGGATTCCTCCTGTAACAAACAGTTTTTCTGAATTTACTTTAGACATCTGTTAGTCACGGTTAAATAGATCGAAGAATCATTGTGCTAAATAAACCATTTTGCAATTATATGGTTTTCGAGTTGAAAAATACGTTAGAGAGAAAATCTAATTTAGAAATTCAGTAACTTAAGTCCTCCCCTTCGTAATCAGTTGTGGCTGTTGCAGTTTTTAATTATTTAAGAGACATTGCAAAACGATTACTTAATTTAAAAACAAATTTGACGATGGAGGAATCTTGATTTGTTAATTTTAAAGGTCTAATAGCGCATTTTTGAATTGGTCTGAAAGTGAAAAAAAAAAAAAAAAAAAAAAAGAAACTGAATAAAAATTTTAATGTTTTTTAGAATATTAGCCGTTACTTAATTTGATTTTTGCATCGACATTACAAAGCGGTTATTTCATTCTAAAGCAGATTTGCAGGTGAATGGATTTTGAATTAGTTTATTTCGTGTTGAAGAATTCATAAGGTGATTTGGGACAGTATAAAAACATGCGCGTGTGGGGGATTGTTTATTTACGCCGTACTGAGAAGCAACACAAGATCTATTGGCGAAGGACCTCGTAATCTTGATCCTTTGGCAAATGAAGATGGCACCTGAGTTGGCATATCCCTCTTCAAACTTCCCTACCTTGATTTGAAACCTCGACCATATTTAAAGTGCGTTAACAGCCCCATTGCATGGCAGGTTTTAGTGGCATCAGTGCTCGAACCCGCGACTTGACAAAAACAATTCCGGATGAGAGTCCTTGTCCATGACTACCTGACTACCACGGCAGAAAGAGCAGAAATAAACACCTTCGCAGATGCTGAATTTTTGTCACTGACAATAATTAATCACAACAAAATTGTAATTGTGATTATTTTTTAGTCACGCTGAGAAACAACATGAAGACAATTGGAGCCGGACATCGTAATTTTGAACCTCGGTCAAGTGACGAGGATGACAACTGAACTGGTATCTTCGTCTTCACTATAAGTCATACTGATTGGAAGAATTGGATCCTTGACCAGATTTAAGATGAATAAGACCCTCTACTCGGTGGGTCTTTAGTGGCATCTGGATTTGATCCCACGAATCAACGAAATCCACCACGGCTGTAGGTCCATTATCATGACTACTAGGCTACTACAGCTATGATTACAATAGAAGTATAATTGCAACTAAATGTTTATAAATATAATAAATTAATGTATGAAAGAAATTCAAGTTTTGAAATAAACATTTTAAGAAATAGTTTATATATGACAGTTTTAAGAAATGTTTTTTGTTACATATATAAATTAAATAACGTCCTTTAATTGTATTAAAATGTCATGGCTCAAAATTAAACTAGGAAATGAAAGTAACAGGAACGAATTTGTTTCATACTAATTACTTAAGACTTTTAATTAAAATGATGAGAAAGGCTATTGCATATATCTTGCAATAAAAATTGAAAAATAAATAAGATTGATCGCTGGAAATGACTTAAATTTCCTATTTTTTCCACCACTACTGAAAAATAACAGACTCAGAATAGATTCATTAGCAATTTTTAAAGTCACTTTACTGGCTGCTATTAGTATTCAAGGTACGGTTTGTGTGTGCGTCTTTGTTTTGAATCTTATCGTTTGAATATTTATTGCATATTATAGAACTTTTGAGTTCCATTAAATTATTTGAAAGTTCTGAACATTTTTTCTCCCTTACTTTATTTGTTAGCGCATATTTTAAATAGTTTTTCCAGTAACGTTCCATGTGCGTTTTAAGTAAACAAATAAATGATATTTATAGATATTTATCATGATACAAATATATTTTTGAGTTACATTAAAAACAAACATCAATTAAAGAAGGAAACAATCCGATTACATTACTTCTAGCATATTCTTTTGGATAAAGCACTAAAGTACTTCAAAAGAGTTGGAAAAGGTAAACTCTTAGAGAACAAGAGCGTCATAAACTTGTGCAGAGCTATTTTAAAGTTTCCGATAAGAATTTGGATGGAGTATTGGAAAACAACCCAAAGTTATCTTGAATGAAAGAGAGTGAATTTGTTGAGGAACAAGACTCTTATGGAGAGTGAAACCTTCGTTGTTGACAATACAGCGTACCCATTACTAGTATATTCCGCGTAAATACCTTTTCCGGGTATGTCCTTTATTTCTTCGTCTGTTTTAACAACAAACAACATTTTTCACTTAGGCTTGTTTTAGTACCTAGTAAAAATGTTTAAACATCTTAACTCTTGCTAAACTTTGAGAAGAACTTTTTAGTACTCTCATGATACATTTCTTTTGAATCGATACATTGATTTCACAAGAATGGACGACAGAAAATTAGAGTGCAAAGTAAACATTTATTTATGGGATTTAATACATTTGGACATGATATATAATTTTATAAGTTTTTTTTTTTGGGGGGGGGAAGAGAAGTTCTCTTGCATCAGATTCTCTAAAGCCTTCTTATTACTGACTGTTATTATATATAAGTATAATGAAATAATTTTTTTGATTTTTAAAGATGAAATGTATTGCTCTTGAGTAGAGAAGGCGAACTAATAAGTTAAGTTTTTGTACCATTTGTTTCTGTTTTAAATAGTTACTCTTGCGATTTTATTCTTCATTATTAATTCTACTGCGTTTAGGTATTTACCACATTCATTTTCGAATTTTAAACAAACAGATAAGAGTTGAAACGAACTCTGAACAACTTTTCGATGTAAGTTTGTTCACTAGGAAATAAGGAGCAAAAAAACGACAGAATAAATACAGGAGATATTTATAGAATCGGGGCAAGTGTAGGAGATATGCGTGTTTATTTTCCACTGACGGAGAGTAAATATTTATTTACGGGTTTTAAGACATCTTAAGTTCATTCAGTTTAATTTTAATTGATATTTTATTGACTTTTTTAGTTGGAATCGATCAGCATTTCATATTAATGTCCACCTTTTAATGTTTATATAAATATAATGTAATAATTGATATTTTTACGAATAGGATTTATTGCTCATTAACAGCAATTTTTAATAATTTAAGCGAAATTCTAAGATTCATTCTGGTTTTAATTGCTGTCACTGTATGATTTTATTCTATTTTTTTTAAAAAAAAATTTATTCATCCAGCTAGCTTATATTCTTTGTCGAACTTTATGCAAACATCAAAGACTAGAAAGGAACGAAATCCTCTAATTTTTCTATGCAAGTTTGTTCGCTAGGGAATAAAAAGGGAAAAAGTATAGATTAAATTGAAAAGAAAATATAATAATCAATTACCGAGTAATAGATATTTATGATTATTTTTAGATGAAGTAAAGTAAACATTTGTTTATGGGTAAAGTAAGCATTTGTTTTGGTTGTAATACATCTTGGCGTTCATTAGATTCATAAGATACGTTCTTGTTTTGATTAATATTATTTCAGTATTTTATACTGCATTCTTAATTCTATTTCATCGAGATAAGCACCACATCCCTTCTTCGATTTTTTTAAAAAAAATAGGCAAGAGAAAAAAGGAACCTCTAAATTTTAGATCCTTTAGTTTTTCGATGCAAGTTTGTTTGTTAGAAAATAAAAAAAAAGAAAAATACTACAGACTAAGTAGAGAAGATATAAATATAGCCGAAGTCCATGTAGGAGATATTAATGTTTATTTTTCATTTATGCTAAGGGAACAATTCTTTATAGATTTTAATATATCCGTGCATTCATTAGATTCATAAGACCTGTTCTTGTTTTAATTACTGTCCTTTTATGATTTTATTCTAATTTGTTAACTTTACCTCATCCATTCAGCCAATACGTTTATTCTTTGAAAATAGGCAATAATTGAAACGAACTTACATTCGCTAATTTTTCGATATAAACTTATTCGTGAGGCAATAAAAAACAAAAGAAACTTTAAATAGAAAAGATATTAATAGAATCAATGCATGTGTTAGAAATATTCATGTTTATTTTTTCGCTGAAGTTGTTAAAACATTTATTTATGCATTTTAATACATCTGAGAAATCAGTTGAATTATAACTGTTATTGTACGGACTTTTTAAACCCGGAATCTTTAAGAGTTTCACATTACTGACTATTTTAATGTATATCTAATTATAATGAAATGAAGTTTGATTTTTAAAGACAAAATTATTTCTTTTGAAAATAGAAATTATTAATTTATTAAAAGTTTTAAGATTCGGTTTATTTTGCTTATGATTTATGATTTATTTTTATGATTTTATTTTGTTCTGTTGGTTATGAATTCTATATCCTACATTTATTTTACGAAGTTTGTACAAATAGAAACGCGGCCTTGATCCCATAATTTTTCGATATATGTTTGTTCTCTAGGCAATCAAGAGGGGAGTCGATGAACCAAAAAGAGGAGAAATTAATAAAGCCTAGTTGCTCATGCTGATACGTTGAGTGAAAATATAGGGCTAGATCCGATGTAGTTTCAATTTGAATCTAAATTCTTCAACTATAGTTAAAATATTACGTTTGCTTTAAGAAGAATATTACTTATATATTTTTCTTATCCAAATGAGAGTTGTAAATACACGAGTTTTTGATTAAATGTATGAAACATTAAGTTCTTAGTCTCAATATTTAAATGGGTACCAGCTTGAATATTTAGGAAATACCCAAAATAAGTCCACATTTATTATGTACTAGTTTTTAACACGAGAAAGATGGAAATTTTTCTTTTAATAAAAAAAACGGAGAACTGTCAAAATGACGGGAAGAAATAAAATCAAAAGTAAAATATACTAAACGCATTTTTAAATAAAAAACTATCAAAAATATAAATATTTCAGAACAAGAAATAGTATTTTTTATAATTTATTGAATTTATTTTTGAGTATTTATGCATATTGAAAGTCAATAAAAACAAATTACTTTAAAGAAGAAATTACTAACAAATAAAACAAAATGTTACTAAATTAAAAAAAAATTCCTAAATCAAACATGACAATAGATAAAAACCATTCTGAAATGTGTAATTATATATACACTCTATAACAAAAAAAAAAAAAAAAAAAAAAAAAAAACGACGCATCAAGAAGGAATTGCCCGATTGTAATGAAATTTGGTATACAAAGACATTTAGACCGAACATGCAAATGATTACAATTTGGTGCCCCGTGAATGGATAGTGGGAGCTACAGCGCATCGGAACTGTACACTTAGCAGGTATATACAAGAAGTGATTCTCAATCGGATGGTCAGATTTTTTGTTGCATAGCGATTTAGGATACCTTTCAACGACTGAAAAAATGCATCGTTGTAGGATTCCAGGTAACTACCAGAAATTGTTGGAATTTGAAAGAGGTCGTATCATTAGATTGAAAGAGGCAGGTTGGGTAAATTGGGGAATCGCTCGTCATATGGGTCGAAGCGATGCGGCGATTAGAAGAAGCTGGCAAGAATGGATGAACAATTGCAGATTTCAGCGTCATGATGATAGAAGTCGACCTAAGGTCACAGCAGATAGTGAGGACAGAGTGATAATCAGATCACCTGTCACAGCTCCTGATTCATCATTATCAACCATCAGACGTGCGATCTGCACACGAGTGTCTCCATGACCATTCACAGACGGCTGATAGAGCGAAATCTGCGCTCGTACCGACCACTACATCCCCTGCCACTCACGCCTGCACACTCTCGAGCCAGATTACTGTGATGCTTGACTCGATCGGGTTGGAATAGTGCTGACTGGGGATGTATAGTGCTTAGCGACAAATCCCGTTTCCAATGTGTTCTGACGATCATCGAAGACGAGTCTGGAGACGCACAGGGCTGCGTGCTGATCCTGCTTTCGCTGTTTTACGCCACACAGGCCCTCAACCAGGAGTTATTGTCTGGGGTGCTATTTCCCTTGATAGTCGGACCCCTTTGGTCATCATTAGAGGCACATTTACAGCACAGCGGTATTTTGGTGACATTCTGAGACCTGTTTTGCTACCGTTCTTTGCCCTGTACCCTGGCCTCATTTTTCAGCAAGATAATGCCAGATAACATATGGAACTAGTTGCTATGAACTGTCTTACAACTTGTCAAATACTTCCTTGGCCATCCCGATCACCAGATATCTCTCCAATCGAGCCTGTCTGGTAGCATGCTTAATTGTATTTGTAATTCAATTGATGAACCGATCATGGGGCCCATTATGTTATGCCCCCATAGTGTTACGACCCACAGGATATTGTGAATAATCAATGCGGTAAGAGTTTTTACCCCTATAAATGGTGCTATTAACTTTGTTACAAGTAAAATAAGAAATTTTGGAGATAGTGTATATAGGGTTGTTCAATAAAGATGTTGTATGCGATATAGCGCTCTTAATTTTATTCTTAATCTGGAGTTAATGTCATTCCCCCAACAATAAATTAGTTGGCGTTAGTAGTAACACCATGAATTTTTAATAACAATGGAAATAGTAAACAGGGTATTAACATATTCTACTTTTTATCTCATGTGGCCTCCGTAGCCTAGTAGTTTATATTCTTGAACACGTGACAGAGGCTGTTTTCGACGAGATGTGGGCTTCAGCTCTGATACGCTAAAGAAATGCAGTGTGGAATGGCTGATGCACGTAAAATCTTTTCGAAGTTTTGAGTGGAATTTCGAAGACGAAGGTACTACATCACGCGTCGTTCTCTACAATTAATCGAGGTTCATGATTACGAGATATGTCACTAATAGTCCTCGTGTTACTTCAAAGCTCAATATTAATAAAAACAATCAACATTATACCTTATAACTTTTAATTGTATGATTAAAATGAATATTTTAGTTTATAAAATGGTAAACTCTAGTTAAGGGTTAGTGAACTCGTTAATTAATTGCAAGTACGAAGTTATTTTAGAACGTAAATAAAAGATAGATTTTACATTTTTATCTGGTGATACCCCTTTTGTAAATATTTCAGTTCACATCTATTACGGATTACGAAATATTTTTGCCATAAAAATTTAATTTTTATTTATCTGTTTTAAAATAATTGTTTATCAAACTTTTTTATACTTAAGGCTATCATATTTCACTCAGGAGATTAGATTGTGTACCTTAAATTTGAAATCAAGTGACGTAGAACAATTGTATGAAATTGCAAATGAAAAATCTGCTCTTATATTTTATCCTTTGTTTTCCTCTCTAAAATATTATTATGTTATAAATAAATAATTTTTTGAGAAATATTTTTAAAAATTATTAATTTTTAATTATCTTGTAATAAAATAATTGTTTGCTGGAGAGAGCGAATTCGAATACTTTTTTAAGTGTAAACATGTTCTTAGTCAGCAGGATACTTAAAAATAAATTTAAAATATGTTGAAAATGATTTTTTTTTGTTATCATTTAAAAGTGCTTCTTTACCTTCTATTCCAGTTTCATTAAATTCATAATATAACTTTCTTAATTTAAAACTAGTTTTAATATTTTGATCATGGTTCGTTAAATGAATCACTTTTTTCTAAAATTCAAGAAACTGAAATTAATTTTATTTATTTATGAGTCGAATAAGTATAAAAAATAAGGGTACTTTTAGTAGGGAACTATATTGAATATAGATTATTCAAAATTTCAATTAAACAAATATCCCTATATTGGTAACACTGATTTAAGAAAGCTGAAAAGAATAATTTAGCTATCGTCGATTATTAATGTACTAGTAAAAATCATAGTTAATACTAATAAATTCCCTTGCGTGATAATTATTCTGGTTTAGTGATTAACTTTAATAAAACAAAAACATTTTCAATCATCAAAATAATTAGATCACCCATACTCCACATAACATAGAACTGTCTCATTTAATTTAATTAATTTCGAAATTTGCTGTACTTCTAGATTGTTTGGGATCGAAAATTGGATAATTTCTATTAAGAAGGAAAAATTTACATTACTTTTATTAACTTATCTCATTTCAACTAACTGACTTTCCTTTGATTAATTCTAATAACTATCATAAAACTTAGTGCTCATTCTAATCCGAATAATGCTATAGAAATCACATATTTAATTCTATTCTCCCTTGAATCTTTTGATTTTATGTACCCAACGTTCCTACAATTCTATCACCAGTTTAATTCTTTTATTTACCATAATACAAAATACTGAAAAAAGTAAAGGTAAATATTAAAAGTCATAATGTATATGTAATAAGTTTTATCTTAGGGTGCATTTTTTTCTTTTGCTGGAAATACCGAGGAAAATGTTGTAATAATTCACTATGGAAAACTATACAGCTACTTTTTCTTCTATATATAACTGAACTTATTTCACAGTCATATAATATTGTATATTAACAGTAATTGCATTGTTCATTTATGTATAATTATCTAAATTTTTTCCATTATAGTGACTTATAATTGCTGATTATATATACATAGCATCGTTTTTATTCATTTTTATTATTATATAGCTATAATCTTTGAAATAGCTACATATTTACAAGACTATTCAAAACATTTAACTAATTATTTTACGTGACATTAACCATTATATAATAAACTTTGCTTATTGTTTCCACAATTAATTAATTACAGTTTTCATATAAATGAAGACTAATTTCTGCATGAATTATGTATCTTATGTTAGTTATTATGAGAAGAAAGGCTAATTAAGAAGAACTTGCTGTAATAATAGGCAACGAGCCTATGAAAAGAATAAATTTTTCTAAAAAATAAGTAACAAAAAGAATACATATTGTTCCATGCATAGTTTTGCAAATAATCGGTATAGCCACCAAAGACTCTACCTTATTTTAAAACTTATTAAATTATTCAAATAAATATTATATAGAATTAAAGAAAGCGATAATATGACAACATAATAGAACTTTGATTGACTGATCCATCGATCGACTGATTGCGAACAAAAAATATTCAGAAAAACTTTATTTCGAAAAAGCTCTGGCAACCATTTTGTCATTGATTGGAGCAATAGTGCCTATGGTGACTATTTAGTAAAACGAAATCTGATGCGGGGAATACTTTACATTTTTGCTAAACATGTCAGTTATTAGTGAACATTTAATTAAATGTATAGAAAAAATACTTAAAAAAACTTACAGTTGTGGATGGATAAATTTTTGTTAATAAAATTCTTAAATTATTTCGAATCATATTTGCTTACAAATTTTATAATTATGAAATTTTATTATTCCTTTTTGTAAATTTATATTTAATTTATTTTTACTAATGATTTTTTCCTATACATACATATATATATTTATAAACACTGGTGTGGAAAAATTAAGAAACGGGTGTTATTTTGTCATAACTCCACTAGAAATCATTCGAGAGACATGAAATTCAGAAATGAGAGTTAGCATTTAGAAACCACCGCAACGATGACGAAAGCATTGTTGTGCAAAAATGAATATAATGCATATAGTACGGAATCAAATAAAAAAAGGATTATTTGAATTCATAGTATCGTTACACATGATTGTCTGTCCAAGATTAAGAACAACAAGCAGATGTTCCTTAGTATGAGATATGTCTTCTCCTTGCAGGAATGGTTGCTTCGCCCCATCTCTCCATACTTAGTACCAGATTTTCCAACAGTTCTTGAGGTAAGAGTGCCCATTACTCAATCAGCATCTGTTTCATTTGTTGGGTGTTTATTCCCCGAAGGATGTAATCGTTCTACAAGGCGTCTATCCTAAACATCCCACTACTGTTCAATGGGAATTAAATCAGGAGAGGGCGCTGTATAATCCATTCGAGTGTTATCTTTACTTTCCAGTAGCTGGTGAATATCAGCAGTCCACTGTGTTCATGCATTTTCATCCATAAAAACGAAGTCTGGTCCAATAGCTCCTCGGAATAGACGCACATAGGGAAGAACCACCTCCTTACAATAACGATCTCCGGTTACGAAACCTCTGTAAAAACGTGGAGCTCAATCCACCCGTTCAGCATAATGCCTCACCAGACGACAACTCTAGGATTACCGTAATGGTCTCTTTCTGTGATGTTACTGGGATGAAGCCGCATCCCGACCTCTCTCTAAATCAACTGCCATTGAGAATAGCTTGTGTCATTCAAACGACTCTCATCCGTATAGAGGAAAAGGCTTCATTGATGAGATGTCCAGTTTTTGTGCTCCTAACACCACTCTAATCGGTGCCGCCGATGGCAAATTTTCAAAGGAATACAGCATTCAGACATTCTGGAAGGCGTGATAATAGACCACATTTGTGAAGGCATCTGACCACAGTAAACCGCGACACTTGTCGCTCTGTTGCTGCTCACAGTTGCTGAGCAATGGCTCTTTCTGACTAGTATCGGTTCTTTTTGCCTGCAGGTCTCTATATATATATATTGGTTATACACTGCAGGTGGTTTCCTAGGGCGGACACCACCAACCTATCTTACAGCTGTACCTATAGTTTGGAAGGCTTTCCAAGTGCGCGAAATGACACTTTTGTTGAGTCAGAACTCTTCAGCTACACTGGTCTAACTACCCCCTTCCATCTGCTTTCCAATCCCTCTTCCGCGTGTAAAGTCGTCGAGGTGATTTCTTCTTGCCATATTTCACGAAAGAACTTGCAGCGAATGTCTTTAACTGTGCCTTCGTTCTCCCTTTTATTATAGTCTTTTGCTTAGAGCGCCAACCGCACGCGTTTAGCGTACACTCACGTCACCTATAACGTTTTGTTCCAGACATTTGCATACGTATCACCTTTCTACTCAATTATGTGTTCATTATACTGAACCTAATAAACCTTTTTCTGCAATTTCATGGATATGTGCTTAAAATTTACATTGCTGCTTAAGTCTTGCACAAAAATGT
>BMAW01066999.1:0-27485 GCA_019974015.1 Nephila pilipes | reverse complement strand
TCATTTTCCATTTTAAATTCACAACATAATCTATCAGGAAATTATTCTTTTCTCCATTTTTGACATTTGATCTGTTCCTTAAATGATCCTGTCTATTTAATTGTGAACTTTTCTAAATCAATTATGCCCTTGTACTTATTTATTATTTAGTGGTTTTAATTTTCTATTATAATATGTTGATTCAGTTCATTCATCTTCTAAAATTTTAAATTGCTTTTCAGCTTATTTTCTGACAGTTCATTGTATTTTAAAATGCTGAATGGTTTTGTAATCAATATAGAGTGTTTAGAATTTGTGAAGTTGTTGGTATGTAATATGTTTGATAATTCTGTGCATGGAATACTAATTTAAATAAATTGCTGTTTTCAAAAATCACAAAATTCTCAATTTAGCTTTTAAAATTCTTTCAAATCAACACATTATAATATCTTGTTCAAACTTTTTACAGATATTAAAGTTTCCCTATATAAATAATTCTTGTACAACCAAACCACTTTATAAATTTGTGAAACACTTCTAAAAGGAATTTGAAGGAAAAATGTAAAATATTAAAACTTGTAAAACAATAGAATTTTAAAATATTAGAATATTTTGAAAATTAGTTCGCTAATTGTTTCAATTAAGATTTTATCTAGTACGTGTCTTATATGCGTGATGAAATCTTCTAGAAATAAATGTTTTCTTATAAATATAATTCAAAATAATGCTCTGGGGTACTGTCTCCTTAAAACCAGCTTCCTCCTGTTTTCATTAAAGAACGGATCCAGGTTTATTCATAGCTAGATATTCTGTCCACAGATGTGGCAGTAAAGGGATTTCAAAGTTTTAAATGCATTTTTGTAGATAATTTAGGTGTTTGGTTTAAAATAAATGTGATGCTCGGAAGTTGAAATAAATTTCGTAATTCTCAGTATTTTTGATGTTATTATGTACTAATTGTATGATTCATTTTGGAATAAGATAAGACAAATAAGTTAAATAAATATAACAATTTTATACTCTTTAAAGAATATAATGCACTATTATCTTCAGATTGTGTAACCATTTTGCAGATAAGGCTTGTTTGCAAATAATTTTTAATATTAGTCGTTTGTTCCAAGATTTTTAGAATTATCTTCAACTTAGTGATCAAGTATGAGAGCTTCATATCAGGTAATTCAATCAATATATTAGAAATTTATTATTTATTTTTATGTGTTCATGAATCTTTTGTTTCAGTAAAAGCTTCGTTAATTTCAAGTAGAGCTTCTCAGGAATAGTCATTCTCTCAGGAAAAACCATAATGTTTTAAAGGAGTTCTTTAGACCCCAGAGAAAGAGATTAGAAAAGGAGGTGCGATAGATACATTTGCTCTCACATTTTCCATTAATACGGTGGGAGGTGGCTGCTGTGTTTATTAATAAGATATTTGCCTCTATGGGGTGTGTAACCTGTCTCAAGTATTCGTTTTCTGAGAAATTCATTTATTAGATTTTGGAAGAAAGAAAACTAAGTGATAAAGTAGGACGAGAAGAAAGAATAATTTCAAGTATAAATGAAATTAAAATTGCTTTCTTAAGATATTTCGTATTTATATTTGAAAATATTAATAAGGTGGATTTTATTTTTGAAACATTTTTATGCTTGTGCTTTCTTCAAATTATGGTGTAATCCATTTCAATCAACATTTTAACTGGCTTACAAGCAAGTTCATAGGCAGAATATTATTAATGAAGATTTGCTTTCTTAATTAGAAAAATGCATAATTTTGTAAGGATACGAACTATTTAAAAGATTAACATCAATAAAAATTTAAAAATTTATGGTTTAATAGTCAATCTACAATTTAACTTTATAAAAAGGCAATTCTCATAAACTTTATAAATTTAGAAGGTAATCAATTTCTCTATAAATTAAAAATGAAGCAAACTGTAATACATTTTGCAAGAGTCCCATTCAAAATAAGTTCATGAAAATCAGGAGTTGGCACTCGTGGCATTAAAATGGTTAGTAAGCATCGACACATTAGATAAATAATAGAGACTCATTTATAAAAAATTAATTTTCTATGTCGATTGTTTTTAGTAATAATTATAAGTTCATGATACTTCAGGATAATAATTAAATCATTTGCAACAATCCAAAAAGTATCCTCTTGGGTTGCGGCACTCTACTCCGAACTCCTTGCTACAGTCGGGATCAGCACTGTAACGGTTCTTCTGAGATGGCTCGCAGTCCATCGCATTCTCCGTTTCAGGTCCGATGTATTCCCTATGAAAATAAATCTGGTCCCTTTTTCCACTTGGTACAATAAATGGCTTTTGGCTCGTTACTACTTAGGAAACGGCAAGCTTTAAACAAAATTCAATGTAGTTACGATGCTCAAGCATTTGTGTTATTTTGTAAAAAGCGAAATTCCATCCGTGCTCACTTATACTTCCACCTTTATCGGCGATCTGCAGGTCACAAACAGCATCTGCAGGTAGGACAATTTTCCGTGTCCGGAAAATTGACCTGCCTTCACAGGTTTTGTCCTACATATGTACATCAAATCACACCTTCCTAGCTTCCTTTCTACAAGCAGGGAAAGCTAGGGTATATTTTAAGCAGGTAGCCATAAAATTGCAGAAAAGGGATTATTGCGATCAGTACAATGAACACGCAATTCAGTAGAAAGGTGATGCGTATGCAAATGTCAGGAACAAATCGTCACAGGCGACATGAGTGTACGCAAAACGTGTTCGGTCGGCGCGCGTAGTTCAAGACTACATTTGTTATTTAACTCTCAATAACATTTTTGTTACTAGTAAAATTACTTTTTTTATTCAAAAATCTCTCATGATTGACTACAGCAACTTAGGACATCATACTCAACACCATCGATGCCACTTCTCCTCTGACGATTTCAATTTCAGAATACAAATAAAAATTATTCGCGACAGTAACGCCATCTATGAGCGTGAATATATAACATACTCCCCACCTTGAAACCCCAGGGTTTCAAGAAATTACAGAAGTTCACTAACAAACAGTATTACAACCTTTACACAAGTTAGTAAAAACACAAGATACACAATAATCGCGATACATATATATAAGAAACAATAATACAAAACTCATATTTACAAAATTAAAGATTACACATTAATTATGTTCCATAGGCAATACACAAATTTTTGAAATGGCTCTTTTACAAGTACTAGACTGCGTTTTAATTTTAACAACACGAATTTTTTTATCATCCCCAAAATAAATTTTAATTATCCTGCCCATAGCCCATTTATAACAAGGCAAATTATCTTCTATTAATAAAACTAAATCTCCTAATTTTACACTATTTTTCTCGAACATCCATTTGGATCTCTGTTGTAATTGACTGAGATAGTGACGATGCCAAAATTTCCACATACATTGCACCAGTCTAGTAATTTTTTGCCATTTTTTGAGATGACTCTCCTTACAGTTTGTTAAATTAGGCTCAGTTAAAGATGTTAAGGACCTGTTTACCAAGAAGTGTGCAGGGGTAAGAACTTCAAAATCGTCCTCGTTAGCTGACAAAGGACAAAGAGGACGAGAATTTAAAATTCCCTCTATTTGAACAATTACCGTTAAGAACTCTTCGTAAGTTAAGTTTATTCCCTTAACAACTCTTTTTAGATGATATTTAAACGACTTTATAGCTGCTTCCCAAAGGCCACCAAAGTGTGGGGATCTTGGTGGAATAAACCTCCACTCAATACCTTCTGCAGCTAAATAGCCTGCCAGCTTTTCATCTGGTTTTTTAACCATTTCATGAAGCCTTTTAATTTCTTTATTAGCTCCTACAAAATTCCGTCCATTATCTGAAAACAACCTTGCACACTTACCTCTTCGAGCCACGAATCTCTTTAGAGCTGCAATAAATGAATTTGAAGACAAATCAGAAACGATCTCAATGTGCACAGCCTTAAAACAAAAGCACACAAAAATACAAATATAAACTTTCTGTAAAGCACCTTTACGCTGAGCTTTACTCTTAATATAAAACGACCCACAGAAATCGGCTCCAGCACAATTAAAAGCAAAATCTGGAGAAACTCTTTCCTTGGGCAAATTGCCCATGATTTGAGTCGACACAGTTGGTTGGACTTTGAAACAAATGATACATTGATGAACAATTTTTCTACAACTATTACGTCCATTTAGAGGCCAGAATTTTTCTCTAACAAGATAGAGTAACGAAGAAGCACCAATATGTAAATATTTTTTATGAAAATGTTCTATTATAATTAGAGTTAACCTGTGACCCTTTGGCAAAATTATTTGATGCTTTTTATTAAAACTCAAATTACTATTACCTAACCGTCCTCCGACTCTTAACAATCCCTTAGAATCCAAGAAAGGATTCAAAGTTTTTAATTTACTACCTGGAGGCACACAGTGTTGGTTTTGGAGACTATTAATATCCTTAGTAAAGGTCTGTGTTTGGACACCTTTAATTAAGAATGCCTCTGCTGCATTCAACTCCTTTGCATTCAGTGGACCTGTTGTCTTCACTGCGCCCTTTAGGTTCTTGACAAACCTGAAAACATAACTTAAAACACGAATGATGTTAATGTAATTGTTACTTATTTCAAAAAGACACTCTAAAAAACTAGGAGTAGTACAAAGAGAAAGGTGAATCATAGAATCCTTATTTAGTTCTGAGTTCTTTTCAGTTCCTTTAACCTCTAGAAGATATTCATCATCTGAAACATTAGGATTGTCCTTGAAGTGTGGCCACCTACTAGATGACAAGAAAGAGGGTCCATTCCACCAAATGTCTAATTGTTGGATCTTTGAAGGAAAAATACCTCGTGAGATTAAGTCTGCGGGATTCTCAGCAGTTTTAACATAATGCCAATGAAAATCCTTTGTATTCTCTTGAATTTTGGTGACACGATTAGCTACAAATACCTTCAGAGAACTGGGTGGAGTTTTAATCCAAGCCAGCACCACGGTAGAGTCTGAGTACAAATGTATTTCATAAAATTCAAGTTGTAATGATGATATAACCTTTACGATAAGTTTTGAAAGTAATTCAGCAGCACAAAGTTCTAAACGTGGAATACTTATTTCCTTGTTGGGAGCCACTCGAGATTTGCTGCACAAGAGTGACACTTTAATGTCACCATAACTTGATACAGATCTAATGTAGACGGCACAACCATATGCATCTTTCGAAGCATCTCCGAAGCCTATAAGGTCAACTTTCAGTGCCTTAGAAGTTAAAACATGTCGTTCTACAGTTAAATTTTTTAATTGACTCAATTCAGAACTGAATTTTTCCCACTCTCTACTTAAGTGTAAAGGAACTTCATCGTCCCAATCAATTTTTAAAATCCATAATTTCTGCAAGAAAATCTTGGCTGTAATTATCAAAGGTCCTAAGAGACCTAATGGGTCAAACAATCTGGAAATATCAGATAGCATTGTTCGCTTTGTTGCTGGACTCACAATTTTTTGAACACTAAAACAAAATGTGTCCTTTTTAGGATTAAATTGTAATCCCAAGGTTTTTAATGTTGTTGAGTTGGGATTATCAAAATTGTATTCTCGGTCCGACGTTGGAACACTGTGTAACAGACTAGGATTATTTGAACTCCACTTATGAAGCTCCATGCCCGATGATTTTAACAACAGTATTAACTGGTCTTGTAGTTCAATGGCAGAAGATAAATCCTCGGTACCACTTAGAATATCGTCGACGTAAAAGTCTTTACCAGCAGCGGCAGCTAAAGGATACCTGTTTTGTTCATCCCAACATAATTGTTGAAGTACTCTTGTTGCCAAGTAAGGAGCGCACTTGGTTCCGTAGGTAACAGTGAGCAACTTAAATATGCGTAATTTCTCTTCCTTTAAACTTTTCCAAAAAATACATTGAAAATCACACTGATCTGGATGTATCCAAATTTGACGATACATCTTTTTTATATCGGCAGTGAAAACTACAGAATGTTTTCGAAACCGCAACAAAATAGCAAACAAATCATCTTGGACAACCGATCCTGAATATAAGTTATCATTCAGCGATTGTCCAGATGACGTTGCCTCTGATGCGTTAAAAACCACGCGTAATTTGGTGGTACTACTCTCTGGCCTAAAAACGCCATGATGAGGCATGAAATATTTTGGAGTTTCAGAAGTTGCCTGCATATGCCCCAAATTCTCATACTCTGTTAAAAATTCCCGGTAGAGTTGCAGATACTCAGGATCTCCCTCCAAACGTTTCCAAAGAGAATTAAATCTTTTAATTGCTATGTGTTTTGACTCGCCTAAACATGGGGGCTCTATCTTAAACGGCATTTTAACTACATAGGTTCCATTGTCCTTTCTGAAATGTGTCTTCATAAAGTGATCCTCACAAATTAAACTCTCCTCATCTGGTAATTTTTCCCCTTCAACTTCCTCAATTTCCCAAAATTTCCTTAAATTTGCATCCAAATCCTCTATTATTAATCCACAATGAAAAGTAGTTTTGTTCTCGATTGGAACACTTCCGGTAGCAACATACCCAAACACTGTATTTTGAAAAGCAATTTCTGAATCCGGAAACCTAATTTGACCCGTTCTCAAAAGTTCGTAAAATATTTGGGCACCTAATAAAATATCCACCTCTCCAGGTTTATTGAAACTCACATCTGCTAATTTGAAATTACCTAATTCTAGCGTATTAATGTCAAATTGCCTGGAGGGTAAATGATCTGTTATTTCCGGTACTACTAATAACTCAATTTCTTTTTCAAAACTTCCACTACCATTCGAAATTTTTGTTTTTACAATCCTATTAACAACAGAAGAAGACCGATTTAATCCGGAGACCACTATGCTTCGTTTTTGTTTTTTCAAATTCAATTTGTCGGCTAAACGTTTCGAAAGAAAATGACTCATACTGCCAACATCTAGTAATGCACGTGCGCTCGTAAATATTCCTAAACTATTTTGAATCATGACCTTCGCAGTACTTAATAAAACCATCTTTTTTGCATTTACACTTGTTGCAGTGAATGAATGTGTAGTGCTCGCAGGTGGCACATTCGATGGAGAATTAATACTGGGATCGGGATTTTCTATTCGCGGAACAAATGCATTTGACCTTGGATTTAATGCTATGCTTTCATTTTCCGAACGAGCTTCGGTTGCATTTTCTTTTATATGCAAAAGTGTGTTATGCCGTTTTTTACAAACATAACAGTTAGATTTTGAATAACAATTAGCCACTTTGTGATGATTTAAGCAATTAAAACATAACTGCTTATTTTTAACAACCTCAATTCTCTCCTTTACAAGCATATTTTTGAATACAGGGCATACATTCAGAGAATGATTTTCATTAGATTTACAGACTACACATTTTGGAGTTTTAACCTCCGATACAAATACCTTTTGTGGACTGTATTCTTTACGATATTTTTGCGACTGAATTACGACTTGCGGCCTTGAGAACAAACTACTATCGTTTTTGAATTTTGACGATGCATAAATATCGCAATGCCTAGCCAAATCTGGTGGCACATACCAAGATTCTCCTTGTTTCACGCCAATATGAATTTGTAATTCACGATCTAATGAATCAAATATTTTTTCGGAAACCATAAGTTCACAAACTCCCTTGAAATCATTTACCTTTCTTAATTGACAATAGTAATCAAATGTTGCACTAAGTCGCGAGGCAAATTGGATATAACTTTCGTTTGGGCGTTTTTTCGCTTTACGGAAATTATTTAAAACTTCTTGTGGTGTGGATTGAAATTCTTTTAATACTAATTCTTTTAATTTGTCATACATACACAATTCATCCTCACTTAAATATATCGTTAAATTGGTAGCCCTTTCCCCCAAGATATTTAATAGAATTTCTGACTTAAATTGTTCTGGGACATTTTTGGTTTTGAAAGCTCTTTCAAGCGATTGGAAAAATAAATTATACGATTCTGCACGTGTCGGAACTGGTATTGTTAAGGTTTTGACACTTTTTATCAAACATTCTAAACTGGAATTTAAATCGGAATCGCTACTTGACACATTAACATTTTGTGTTACTTTTTGTAAATTCGCGAGCTCAAGTTGTCTTTCTAATTGAGCGAGTTTCAATCTTTCTAATTCTAGCTTTCGTGCTTCATTTTTTTCGTAATCTTTTTTCTTTTCAATTATTGATTCAACTACAGTTTTTACGACTTCAAGATTATTTTTATAAATATCGCTCTTTTCAATTAAATCTTTAATAGTAAGTACTTTGGCACTTGCCGGAACACTGATTTCTAATTCTTCGGCAACTTCGATTAATTCCCTCTTTTTAAGTTTTGAAAGCATTTTGATTGAAAGGAGAACTCTAAATATATGCAACTCATACAATGAAACTAATACACCATTTTGGAAAACATACTAAAATAAACAAAAAGTGTACTCACAGTTACCCAAAACGAAACGGACCCAATTGTAATCCAATATTGATGAAACAAAAACTATAATCCAGTAAAGTTGAAACTATTTTCCATTAAACAGTCACATTCACATTTATTCAATGTTCAATACGAAACTTTCCAATGAACGAACAATCCATCTTTTTGCTGTTCTGCAGGTCGGCGGACCACTTATGTTATTTAACTCTCAATAACATTTTTGTTACTAGTAAAATTACTTTTTTTATTCAAAAATCTCTCATGATTGACTACAGCAACTTAGGACATCATACTCAACACCATCGATGCCACTTCTCCTCTGACGATTTCAATTTCAGAATACAAATAAAAATTATTCGCGACAGTAACGCCATCTATGAGCGTGAATATATAACAACATTAAAAAGGAAAAATTAGGCACAATTAAAAACATTCGCTGCAAATGCAAGTGACATATGGCTTGAAGAAATCTCCTGGACGACTTCACACGTGGAAGAATGATCGGAAAGCTGGAGGAGGGGCGTAGTTTGACCAGTGTAACTGAAGAGTTCGGAATCAATAAAAGTGTCGTTTCGTGCTCTTGGAAAACCTTTCAAACCATAGGTACAGTAGTTAGAAAGGTCGGTGTGGCCGCCCTAGGAAAACAATTGAGGTTGATGATCGATATATTTTCCTGCAGGCGAAAATATCTTGATACCAGTCAGCAAGCGCCATTGCTCAACAACTGTGTACAGCAACAGGGCGACAAGTATCGAGGTTTTCTGTGGCCAGACGCCTTCACAAAGGTAGCCTATTTGACCACCGTCGATAACACTGCATCAATTTGAAAGTTGGCCATCGTTGGCACTGTTTAAAGTGAGAGCACAAAAACTGGGCATCTCATCAATGGAGTAATGTCCTCTTTACGGATGAGTGTCATGATTCTCAACGCCGGTTGATTTGGAAAGGGGTGGGGACACTGTTTCATCCCAGTAACAACACGAAGAGAGATCGTTTTGGTGGTCCTGGAGCTGTCGTCAGGGGAAGCATTATCCAGAACGGGAGGACTGAGCTCCACGTTTTCAACAGAGGTTCCGGAGATAGCTATAGTAAGGAGGCGATCCTTCCCCTTGTGTGTCTGTTTCGAAGTAATTTTGAACCAGATTTCGTTTTTATGGGTGACAATGCACGACCACACCGGACTGCTGATATTTCAGCGCCGCTACTGGAAAAGTGAAGATATCACTCGAATGGATTGTGTAGTTCTCCCCTGATTTAAAATCGCATGTTTATGCTGCGTGGGATGTTTTTTACGAATGACTTGCGGCCGGTACATCCCTTCGGAGAACGCAACAACTGAAACAGAATGAATGAGGAATGGGCACTCTTTCACTCAGAATTGTGGACAATCTGGTGCTGATGTGGAAGCGGTGCTAAGCAACCATTTGTAGTACCAGGAAGTATATACCATACTAAGGAACATCTACTTGTCGTTCCTTTTGGACAGACAATCATGTGTGTAACGATACTTAAATTCAATAAAGCCTTTTTTTTTGTTTGTTTGATTCCATATATATGCATTTATTCATTTTTTGCACAACCTTTTCGTCATCGTTTAAGTCTCTCTCTATATATATATAAAGAGAAGAAGGAGAGTTTCTATTTCTCTATATATATAGTGGGTGAGAGATCTGCATGAAAAATAAGTTCGATGTCCCAAGTCTTCCGTAGCGTGGTGTGGAAGTTTGGAGAGGAAGACCTGCCAGCGCCTCAGGGAGTTATCCTCGTCGCAAGGGCGAAGGCTCAATAGCGGATCACTTAATCAGCCGTTGCTTCTTGGCGTGACGTTAATAAACAATCACAATCTAATACCTCAGCTTGATTTTTGGCCTCGTCTGTGGATACCTGTTTTAATCCTATTTTCTTGATTATCTTCATTTATCCTTCATTATCTGTACACGTAAATTCTGCAACAGACGCTTTAATTAATTAAGTAAAAAAGTATAATTAGTACCCAACAAGAATGTATTTTTTTATTTATTTATTTGATGACAAAATCTATTAACTAACAAAACTATTGACTCTCTCAGATTTTTGATCAATATTTTTTTAATTCTCGTTCTCTGAAGTTAGAAAGAATGGTAGGCACTCTGTAACTGTTTATAATTATGAATGTATTATTAACAGTATATACATATACAGTTTCTCCCCGTAAAATATGATGATCGTATCGATCACTTAGCTATCATACATAACACTTTATTTTCAATGCTTTTGCATAATATTCATTTAAACAAAATACAAAAAATTTTATGAAGATAAATTTAGTACAAATTACTTCTTAGAAAGTTCTTTTTATGATTTTCCATTCTAATTTTTTTTAAAATAATAAATAAAGAATTCAATTTGATAATAAGGTATTTGTTATAACTTTAAGAACTTTTCGTTGTCCAAATACCAGAAATGATAGATGGCTGGTTTGAAATATGGCTCCTATAGAGAAGCATTATAGGTTCGTTACATGTACGAAGAACCTCGTAATTTTGAAACTGCCTTTAAGTGACGAGGAATTGGAGTAAGAAACACACACTGTTATTCTAGTTTCCAACCACAATATACCAAGAGTCTCCATTTTACAGTTGAAGTCTCGATTTCTCCATATGTAAAAAACCACCTTCAAACCAATTTTAGAATTTGATCCCGGCTCACAGTTTATTAATAAAGGATACATTTCTGGCAGAGAAAGAGTGGATTATGCTGTCTTTATATTAAGTAATAATGTCACAGAGATGCGGTTCAACAATTATTTAAATGTGAGAAAGTTCCCGAGGTGTCCTACAAAGGACACTTGTATACACAATATAAAATTAAATGCTCTAGAATTTCTGCATCCTGATATGGATTATCTTATGATTATTTTACATAGTGAAAGTAATACGTTATGCAAATACATAGTAAACAATTATTCATAAATTATATGAGGTATATACAATCTTGGAGAAAGAAAGGGAATGAAATGATAATGGCAACAGAAAGATTAAAATTACTTAAGAAAATGCTTTTCACACCATATTTTATTTCTGAAATTAACATATTACGAGAGTTTGCTCACATACACACACACACACACATATATATATGTATATATATATTGTAAAACACATATATTGATGTGTAATGCGTGATTAAGAATATTTTAATCAAACACAAGTTAGGAGTAATGCAAATAATTAAAATAATTAAAAAAATAAAATTGCATAAAATAAATTATTATTAGCTACCATTAGTAAAAGATAAGAAATTCGATATACAATTGGAAACGTTTTAAAACAAGAAAAATGAGTAAAATATTGTATAAAATAATATATATTATATATATAATGCAGATGAATATATCATGGCCCCGTGAACTCTGGAGATTTGAATTTAGTTAATGAAGAAATATAATGAAAGAGAAAAGAACAGGCTACAATTCAATAATAGAGTAATTATGTAGCTAGAAAATATGTAAGGATCTAGATGACTTTATTATCAAAATAGCTATCCAAAATATATAGTACGTAATCCTACTATGAGGCCTTTAAGAATTTAAAAGATAGAGTCTGCAATGATAAAAATGTTAATTATAAATTTTAAAAAAATGGAATAAAAAAGTCAGGTATTAGATCTTCTATAGAAAATTTACAAAACAATTTTTTATAATTGTATATTTTAGACAAAATACCAAACTTTGCATTTTTCCAAGTAGGCAATTTACTTCAAAAGATAGATGATTATTTTCAAATAATGAAGCTTTTTGTTCTTTCAAAGTGGAAAACAGAGAAATAATTAATAGGTTAGCTGTATTTCATAAAAAAAAATTGGTTTACAGTTCAATAGTAAAAAAATTCCCTCGTGTTATCTTAACTTTTAAATTCCATGAGAATAATTAAATTCAGTACAGTTATAAATGTATATAATACATACATAACTAAATCGATAAAAAATCTTGCAGAATATTTCATATAATAATATAGAAAAGCTTGAACAATCTGCTTTATTATTAAAAATAGTATAGAATAATTCCATAAGCAATCTAAAGTTATGATTTTCAGGATCTGTTTAATTCCGTTGATATAGAGGATAAAGAATAGGTTTTGATGATACTCTATAATTAATATAACGTAGAAAATACGATAAACTGAACAAATTTAAAACCTTTTACTGTTGAGCTTTGCAGGAAAATTGTATACTTTTCAATAATAACAAAAATATACCATATAAAGGGCCAACTAGCAACATACAGCCTAATCTGTACTTATATTTTTATGAATCAAAACGACTTGAACAACTCTCTTTTATGTTTTTATATAGAAATATAGACGACTTAATAATTTTTAGTAAATGTAAATTTTAAGCCGAAAGTTGATTTTTAATCAATTATTTGGTTTTATTACGAACAAATTCAGATACAAGTAAGACCTTGAATATTTGGATACAGAACTACAGCTAAAAGATCACACCATTTATAATTTATTTGATAAAGAAGATGAGTGGGTTTAAAATGCAATTAAAATGCCTTGCACAGGAAAGTAATACTTATCCACAGAAACATTACTTTAAGCTTTTGCGTCATTATATAAACTGCTAGTTATTCATGATAAAGATATATTCAATAATATTAGGAACTTAATAGAATGGAATACAATTATCCATTAGATTTGCAGATATATTCCCAATATTTTATGATGGTCCATTCCGAGAATGTTTTAAGGTTTCCATGAGGAGTTCTGTGAGTGATGGTTTTTTTCACAGAATCTTTATTTCATGTAAATTGATTGATATAATTTTTTGATATTTACATCTCAGGTGAGAATTGATTCTAATATCTTTTGAATTGGTGACGCATATTAAAAAAAGGTAATCTTATACGTAAGGGCTATTGCCTTTCAGGACTTTCATGGATTTTTTGAACTTTCAATTCAAAAACCAATCCTACACAACATTAGGATTACAAGGGCAATAGTTAGTGGCCTGATTGTGAAGATCTATTGAAGTATTTCTATATTATTACGTATTTACAGACACATATTTTTATTCAGTTGGATTTCAAATAATTTGAACAACTAAAATTCTGATTAGTTAATCATTGGATATAATTTCTAATCATGATTGTATTTATAAGAGATTCTTTGCTAATTATTCCATATATTGAAGCTTTTACCTCAACTTAACTATGTAATATTGGTTTCCTAAATTTTATCTGGCAATGAAGATTGCACTTAATGTTAGACATCCTCGTAAGTTCCTTGAACCTATTGCACTATAATTCATGAGTCATTTTATCACAAGATTGCTTTTTTATATCTGTGTGAGATTGAATTGATTTTTTACTTGAAAAGAAGTATAGATTTGGGCATGTTGTTGTTTTTTAAAGTTTTTGAATCTTTAATTAAAGATTTAATTAGATATTTTTAATGTTTGGAAAAAACTTTTAATTTTTAATTGGAAGTTTTTTTAATTGTGAATGCTTTTGGATATTTAATTGGATAATTTAATGGACATTTTAGATGGTTTTGATTAAAAAAATTTAATTATCAAGAAATGTATAGAATATTTATTTTATTTGTTAGGAAAATATTGGTTTTGAAACAAATTAGTATTTGAGATATACACGCCTTTTCATTTTCCTTCTTCTTCCTTTCTTGTTTTCTTTTCACCTAATTCAATTGAATTTTGGAATAATCCATTTTAACAAGATGCATTGGAAAGGTGTTCGTAGAACACAAGTTTAACCCCATTCAGACAATAGCCCCAATCTGAAAATGCATGTTTTGTTTTGTTGAGTATTCAAAATGTTCATTTAGTTTCAAATTTGATTCAATTTTTTATTCATCTCTTTTGCATTAGATCTATAAATGTTCTTTTTTTGTTGATTTTGTATTTTTAATTGTTCTTTATTTTTATGTGTTTAATAATAATTCATTGCTTTTATCTTACACACACACATGTGTGTATATATATAATGTACTAAATTTAATGAACAGTAAATATAGACTAGGCAAGACACCATTACCGACTAATGTCTGTTTACTGATGGAAGAAAGAACAGTAAATAACAGAGAGATTGATTACGTACTGAAATAGAAGAAATTGAAGCTTCGCTGTCTTGACGAAAGCAGAGTAAAGAGGAATTTTTACCTTGTTTTTGAATTAAAATGGAGAGATTTCTTTGATCATGTGTGGTAAATCATGTAGTATTCAAGATGAATTGATTTTTTGAGAGGAACTTTGTGAGCACAAAGTCGGTACAGAATTATCGCGCTACAGGTCTGCAATCATGGAGAAATTAGTTTCATAGGCGTGATTGCAAAAAGGCCCCAGGGAAAGAATTTGAAATCAAATAGAAATAGAATCTATATATATATATATATATATAGTTTACTTTTAATTTCTTTGGACAATATGAAAGAAACATTTTTTTAAAAATTTAAAATTCATTTAATTAAAACCTATAAGAATGAAGAAAATAAAATTTTTATCATAATTACAGTAAAATATTTCATGAATTTAATATAAAAATATCGTGCACACACACACGTTATATCTAATTAAAAATGCTCTATTGTTATTAACAAATTCTTTAATTTTTATAAGTTCTTTTAAAATTTCTCACACTTATCTTCTTCATTTGACACATTATTTAATTTTACAATAATAACTTGGAAACTAAAACTTGTAAAGGTATATGTTAATAATAATTCCTTGTCGATTTTAATTAAAAATTTTACATAAACACTCAAATTTTATATAAGTAATAATAAAGTATTTAGTTTTTTTTTCAATTAATTGCATCTCATTTTATTTCGAAACTAGTTATGGGCATGCTTTTTTGCTTGATTATAGCTTTGGGCTTGCTGCCTATAAATTTACAGATATAAATACAGAGTCTCTGTTTTGGAATAATTAAAAGCTAACAAATGTACATATAAAAATTTATAACAAAATATTCTTTTTTTCATCAATTCAGAATGTTTCCATATTTTTAACACTCGTGATCTTCGATCACAAGGTCAAACCTCTCTTGACAGGCCACTTTAAGGAATTTACTCATGAGCAATGGTGTGATAAGAATAATTCTGGAGGGACATAAGTTGAATCATTTTTACTTTGAGTTCACATTTTGTATCTATATGAAGTTGGTATATCTTCTTAGATATAACCTTTCTTGAAAGGTTCTAGACCTGGTTGTGCTGTTTAATTCGATATTCAAAGGTTTGATACATTCTATTATTCTGCACCGATCTTAGCCGTTTGGTTTCGGAATTTTCCAATGGGTTTCGGTTTTGTTGAATGCGTCAATTCTCGACATATCTGCAAGCATCAAACATACTAATCTCATATAATGCCTGTGGAAATATTTTCAAAATCAACAGAAACTGTTAAACATCGTCAGACAAATATATGAAAACTTCTCTGAGCTAATCTATTTAAAATATGGCTGAACGCCGTATGATTGGTGTGACAAAAACAGTATTGTTGATAAGGGTAAAATATGGTCTACACGGTTTCGCGGAAGTGTGCCTAAACACGTTGGAAATGAATTAGCTTCAATCACATTTTAGTTTTATTTACGATGATTGATCTTTGGGTTCCCGTAAGAAAACTGACCTCAATATTTCGGCCTCTTGTGTTTCCATCCTGACGCATTAAAAACACCTGCATAAAGTCTCTTCTCTTTTAGCATCAATGTTTCGTGCTTTGCCATCTATGGCTGTGTTGCTATGTATGTATAAATCTAAAATGTAAAACTCGCAATGCAGCTCCTTTTATACGTAAAGAGATGACATTGTTTCTTTTGTATTATGTTATTTGCGTACCGTTCATTCTTATTGTTTCTTCTTTTTACTTTGGTATTATTTTTAAAATTTGTGTCATTGATAATTTTTTAGCTTCTCTATAGTTAATTTATCTAAATTTATCTCTTTCTTCAGTAGAAATATTAAACTATTCTTTTCTTCATAAAAACTATAATTATAACAACATGTACTATTTAGAATATTTTATTATTACAAATGTTGAATTCAAATCATTTTAAAGATTTAAAAAGTGGTATCTTATTTATTCATAAATATTACTTTAACCAATTGTTAGAAGTATTACTACAACTGAAAGAAAATTCTGTATAGCCCAATTTTGTCACTACCAAAGCAGTAATGACTAATTTCCAATTATCTCTCTCAAAGTCAATCATTAAAACAAATTTTAAACTATTTAAAAGCTTCACTTCTTTTTTGTTACAAAAGTATGAAGATATCTTTTTTTCTTCAAAAAAATGTTCACGTAGTATCTAATAAAGTTCAACAAATATTTTACATGTTACAATATTTATTTTTTCAAATTGGTCTAAAGATTATGAAGGCTGATTTCATTTAATGCACTATGATGCGTATACATTTTTTAAGGATAGAATTTTGTGTCAATGCGATTTTATAATTGCACAGTATATTACATACTACGTAAATATGATTTCTAATAATATATGCATTTACATAGAATGAAAAAATAGCAGATTTGCAAGATGGAGGAAAAAAAAACAAAAAATAACTTTTATAAAACATAAATATTTTTTTCAAACTCTCTTTTAAGTATAGTGATTAAAATATGAAATCGTTTTCAAAAGAGCTATTTTTCGTACTGAAGTAAAGAAAGAGTAAAAGAAAGTTTCTTTTCAATAGAAAATTAACATTTAATATAGTAAATGAATTTGCTTCAAATGTTTCTATAGACTGTAGCTTAGCTTCATAATAAATTTTTTTTCTGATAAACTTGGAGACAAAATAAAATGTTTAAAAATGTGCAAGATTCACAAATGCTATATTTTACTGAATTCATAGTAAAAACTAGAAACCAGCTTAAAATTATCATGCAATAAAATCTTTATATCTCACTCTCTCTTTGAATTTGGAGGTATTTTTTTTAATGTATAGAAAAGAGATGCTTAAATACGTTGAATCAAAGGCGTTATATAGAATATGATGTGATTTAAGAAATTATTGCTACAAAGAATACGAAATCGGTCTCCTTTCTTTTCTAGTATTAATTATTATAACTATATTTGTTACATTTTGCTACAAATCAGATTCAATCAAAATCAATTCATATTGGAACTAAATTATATTTATATTTATAGAATAGCAAATTCTAGAATATTAATTATTTGTATTACATACCTTATGCAACAAATATGTCATAATGGAAGAAATATTTTTACTGAACACTTGGAAATTTCGTGGTATTGATTTGGTTTTTACAGTATTTAAGCTGAATTTATAGATTCATTAAATTTTAAATAATTTTTTTGAGAATAAGAAACATCAATGACAATTTGTATATTAAACTTATTTGCAAGTGTGTTAGCAAAAATAAACAAGAAATAGATGTTCAGTTTTGCAAAAGAACAGTCACAACAAAATTGTAAAGCCATTTTAAAAATATTATTAAATTATTCAGTTAAATATTAGAATATGTAAATCGATAATAATTTTTTTTCTTTGATTTATTGGATTTAGAAGGAAAAGATATTCAGAAAGAAAAGAGGTCGTGAAAAGTCTGGTTGAACATTATGTCATTCTCAAAAAAAAGGATAAGATGCTCATGGGTGACTAAAAACTAAATGTTTTTTCTTCACTAATAAGTAATATATATAAACTATTAGGTAAACGTTTCCTTTCTTTGGCTGATTATTTCCCACAGGAAAAAAAAATTCTAAGAAGAATTAAAAGATCATCTAAGTAATTAATAAGAATATTTTCACGAAAATTCGTAAAAAATTTTTCGTAATAAGCATATAATTTATAATAATTTACAAATTACTTCTACTTATATAAGTGAAAAGTTTTAACAGCTATGTTTATATGAGAATTTTCATGTTTCTAGATATCATACTCCAATGCTTTTTAAATTGTATTTCCGGGAACTTGATTTTTTAAGCCTCGTGCCTCCATCGTTATTAAACGGAAGCATTCATATATTTTATATATATAAATTTGAATTTATAATTAGAGTTTAACTTTTGTATCTAATTTTACTAAAATCTGTTGACAATATTCAAATAAAATTCGAGCAATATTTTTTTCGTTTTAAGTTCTTTTACTTTTAATGCTAGTAACAAATTAATCCTAATGAGAATAAAGTGTACTAAGTGTGCACATAATCTATTTTCAAAATAAGATAATCAAGACAAAAAGAAAATAGGTGATTTTTTTTAGGATGGAGGCTAACATTCTTTAACTTTTATTTTTTACACCAGTAATGTATCATAAGCATTTATGTCCCATTAAAAGAAAAATACAGCTGAAAAATTAACATATCAAATTTATTAAACTAAAATCTTTCATGATCCATGTGTATAGGTTTGTAAGAAAATGTAATTATGTTTTTAAACGAAATTTTTTTTAAAGTAAATAATTACATCTATATATTTTCAGATGGCAATATTTTCTTATGATATAAATTAGTATGCAGAGTGAAGTATTACCACCTTGTGTAATAAAAACCGTTTTACAAAAAAACCTTATACTTATGAATATATAATCAAATATTGATATATTCCTGCAGATATATAATTTGGAATTCTTATAAGCGATTGTCTAGAAATATTTTAAGGTTTATGTATACATACGGTAAATATAAAATAATTTATGTTGCGTGTATGTATACAGATAATAGTTCCCTGGTGGGAATTCGATAATAGTATAAAATATAATCTTATTCGATCACGATGAAGAAATTTGGAACATCTTTACTTAAAATGAATATTATTTTCCATTCCTCCCAATCTCATTCCTTTATGGCGAATTATTTCTAGCACTTTACCATACACTTAAGAAAATTTTAATACTATATTTCAAAACAAATATAAAATATTTTTGTATCAGAATCGGAGTTTATTAAATGCACAATTGATAACTACACTGGTGCTCAAAATTAAGAGAATTTTCTCTTTTGGTTGATTATCTATACAGAACTTGACATATTTTAATTATATTACATAAGTGCATAAGTTTATATAAGACAACAGTTTGTGTTGTAACATGGCAATAACTTTTCTCTGTATCAGACATTTTTTTAATAAGGTATAAAATGTCAAGCTTTTCCCCTTTATCAGTTCTCTGGACTAGAACAATTCCAATCTCTTCAACCATCTCTTTCTCTTCATTGTGAAAAAGGCACTTCTGGAGCTGGCTCCACACTCCAGTCCCCTTTGCTCCAGGGGACTGGTTTGCGCCTTCCTTTGTGGTTGTCATAGAATTTTTCCGTCTTTGTAAAGGGGTACTCTTTTCTTTCTGTCGACCTTACTGTTTTTCGTTCCTTCGGATAGAACCCCTAGTCTTGTTGTGGTACTTATATTTTCTTTCTTTTGAAAAAGTATCTGATATCTTTTACGACGTTTCTTCTCTTGGAATAGAATCGTTCCTTTCGCTTCAAAATGCATTTTTTTTTTCTCCTCAAGGTTAAAAACTTCTATTTTCTCGTTCTGTCAACTTAACTATCTGTCCCAAAACTTATCTTTTTCCAACTGTATTGGTTTCAGTATGGGGCTACCTTTTAAAAACACTCCCTCTGCTTTCTTCTTTCCTTCATTTAAAACACATCATTCCTTTCTCAGTTTCTTTAGTTGATTCAGTAAATCTTCTCTTGACTTAATTTGCACCTTTAATACTAATTCTTCACTTTTTCCAATGGAAGTATTTTCTCCCGTAACATCCTTTTCTTTTCCCAATACTCTTTCTTGTTGAATCTCCAATAGTTTTGTCTTTTGCTCTACCTCTTGTTTTTCAATCTGCCTTTCGTCTTTTTCTTCATTTAGGGTACAGGTTTAATTTTTCTAATTGAGGAAACAGATTAGAATCTTCTTTTTTTTTTGCCTTTTTCTACCTTCTGGATCAAGGAAGCTAATTCTTCACTTTTCTGCTGTTCTTCTATGAACTCATTGGCTTTAATTTTAATTAAATTTATTTATTTTTGTCTTCTATAAATGAAGGCAAAAGATTTTCCAAATTTTCAGACATATTTTCTGCAATTTCAATTTTATCAACTTCCTTATCATTCATTACATGTAGGAAGTTTTCGTAGTTAAAAAGAACTATGTCCTTCAATTGTATTATAGTTCTCGCAGACACGCGTTGTGCCAGGTTTCATTCTTTCCTGTATTCTTGCGTTTAACATTTCTCGTACAAATTTTTCTTTGTAATTGGTGCTATTTGTAATTAGATTTTTAAGGTATATAATTTTTAAATCATCAGTTACTCTGTCACCTAATTTTTCTGTTATATATCTTATTTCTGCTATTCGACCTTTTCCTAAATAAGCCATGTTTAGGTAAAGTGGTTTTGCACTCAAATATTTTGATAAAACCCACAAATAAAATCAATTAATTTAACTCGCAATTTATCTTAAGAAAATAATGGTAAAATATTATAATCAAAAATTGGTAATTACTTAATATAATTTCTAGTTATTATTTGTTTATATTTAGTTACTAATAACAAAACACCAATACTTCAATGATAAAATAATAAACCGTGTTTATTTAAGACTAACAAACACCAATGATAAAATAATACTTCTCATATAACGCACAATTTATAGAAATAAAAATACTTGATTAATTACTGGAAAATATTTCCGCCATAAAAGAAAAAAATAGCACGGTTTCACAACAGAACAAAAATTGCAATTACATGAATAAGATTTGAAAACAAAATTGTCTACTGTTCGAACCAGACAGTTCAAGGTCAAACAAAAAAAGTTCTCTCTCGTTAAATACGATTTATCGGTTCTATATCTAAATCTTTCACAATAGCTAATGGTTCTTAGCACACATAGGAGGGTGTAATATATAAACTACAGAATATTGTATGATTATGTAACCAAAGAACAAAACCAAACGAAGCTCACACTATCACAGGACGTGATTTAAATTATCAGAATTCGTTAAATTCAAAAGCATGGGATATGCAATTAAAAATAATCATACAATACTATATTAATAAAAAGCTTCACGCAAGTTTAAGAAAAACATTCTGGTGGAAAATTAACATTTTATGATATACTAGTAGAACAAAATCAAATTTAATTCTAGAACAAGCTAATTTTAACGCACAGGATATGCACTTAAAAGTTAACACAAAAAAAATCACCAAATTATAATATTTTTAAAATGCAAAAATTTGCATGTTGTGTAATTAATTCGCCAGACAGAGAAGGAAATCGTACCTGAAATATATGTGAAGAACTTGACAGCACAATCAAAATATCAACAGCACTTCACAGCAAGGGCTTCTTATAACTTATGCACTTATTTAAAACCAAACGGCACGTCTTATTATTTCTTGAATGGTAGGATAGCACTTTTAATTTTCAACAGTGCCAGAAAGGCAAAGAACACGAATCTGGTTGATCCTCGAATTTTTTTTTTTTTTTTTTTCTTTTTCAGGTTTGCGAATCTCAATCAAAAATCAGGATGATTCATTAGTACATAATGCAAGTACTATTCCATCACTTCATATGCACAGATAGCATACACAAAGCAGAGTTCTTTCAAGATAGCGCACTTCAGCCAACGGTCGGCTTAACTCTTTAAGCGGTCTTCAATCTTAATGCATCGATCATCTCTAGCCACTCTAATTACTAATAGAGTAATATTTTTTTTGTTGCGTCGGTACCTACACTTAAGACTGTAACGTATTACAAACGAACACAGCCAGGCTAGAGATAACTATTAAATTTTACTGGTTTTTAAATGACGTTCGCTACAGTGTACAGACACATAATCGTGTGATTGGTTCATCACCGAAGAGAGATGTTACAAGATGGGGAGAAAATTGGTTGACTAGGATCATAGTCTCATCTTACATGTATACAATTTTTCACAACGTAGGCTTATACTAAACAGTTGCAATCGGACTCTTATTTTCGGAACCTAAACTATTCTAGAGGGTGACATGTAAAAGCATCCCAAGTATTCACTATAGAATCGAGATCTGGAGATCTGATTCGCCAACCTATCAAGGAAATATTTCACCTTTCCAGAAATTTACTGGCCAGACTAAATGGGCGATCCATCCATAAGAATTAGATTAGTGCTAACTACAGTTTTGAAAATGAGAACACTATGCTCCAATATTTATCAATATGCATCACACCAATCACATGACATGTGTCAAATACATGGAATTCTGTGCGCTATCCAGCACGATGTCTGCTCAGACCATCAAATCTTCGCTGCGATACTAATATCTTTCTCGGAAGTTACAGTAGGTAATTGGTTTCTCCAGATGAAGGGAGATCAAGAATCAATAGTTAGGTAAAAAGTGAAAAGAACAGATTCCAACTGATCCCTGCACTAATACCGATGCTTTCTGCACTTAGCTGAACAGGCTCTGGGTGCAGAAGGGAGTGGGTGGTAAACTGCAAATTTTCTTGAAGACAGAACTCTTTAACTGAACATTCTGGAGACAATAACCCTTGCAACTTGTGCTCTAGCTGGCACATAGAGCTGATAAGACATTTGAATCCGGCTACAAATTGCGGTAATGGATAAATATAGATTTTTATTGTTAATCGTTGTCTTTGGATGACATTTTCCAAGCCTTATTACTCATTAAACTACGTCCATATTTTGCACATATCGCAGGGCGTTACATTGAAATCTCCATCAATCTGCATTTAAGACTATCCTACTCAATGTTTTCCAACGATTAACCACCTCATTACATTAATCAAACGCGTTAATTGCACACATTTTAATCGTTTGCTTTTGATTTTCACCTAATATTGCAAAAACATCACAATATATCGGAAGTGTTCCAACGAATGTGAGCTTACGATGAATTTTCCTTTCAATGCAGAATTTACACACACACACACAAGCCAGAGTATGCTTACTAAGACTTACATCTTTGCTTGAAAGCATTAGTTTTAACAAATGCTCAGTAATTATCGAGAAATTTGACTAAATATGCAAATGTTCTTCATTTTGAACAGAAGTGTAAATTCCTGTTTTTGATTATGATAAATACCATTACTTTCTTTCAATGACTTATACATATCAATAGATTTAATCCAAAGCAAAAATAAATACAGGTTTTTATTTTCTTTAAAGGAGATTTTATTAGATGTAATTTTTTTAAAAAAAGACTTTGGATGTTTCATGGATTTGTTGAAAAGTATCTACGATTCTGAAAATCAAACTGGGGACAAAACAGAAGTTTAAAAAAAAAGTTATGATTTTCTTATGTAAATAAAGGATGTCGCAAACTCTTAACTTGCGGAATATAATAAAAAATTTATATACATCAGACGATTTAAAAATGAATTACCTACTATAAGTTCTTATATAACTCATTCTTATGCTACAAGCTCGACTTCTTAATATTATCAAGTTCATTAATTTCTTTCTATTTCTGAGCATAACATTATATATTAAAATCAGAAAATTTAATTCGTTTCAAATTTAACATATTTATATAATCCAACTTCGAGAAATTAATGTGTGTTTTCTTGAAGAAAATAAATATAACAGGAAACAAATAATAAGAAATTGAATTATTAAAATAAGAGAGAACCTCATAAATTAAACTATAAGTAAAACCACAAAATTTAAAATATGGAATCCACAAACTGAATTGTTACGTTTTTTGATGTTTTAACCACAGTGTTAAGGGTAACACGTAATTTAAAACTAGCGAACTGCGTTATGAAGAATTTGTAGCAACAACAAGATAATTTAATCTTATATGTATTCATTGAGAATTCTATTAATAGTAGCACCATTCACTGCAAGTTCAAAGCAAGAATATCCTATGAAAAGACGAGCGTCATTTCACTTCTGATCCAAAAATCAAAAGTGATAATTGTTCATAAAAACACTAGGGTCTCAGCTTAGAATTAATGGTACAGGACGCCAAGCTCGCTAATATTATGTGTAAAAATACACATAATATTGAACATACCATTTCACACGTGGAAATGTCCATGTTTCAACAGGAGAGAAAATATATAACAAAAGAAAATGACATATGCATAATTTTTTACAAAAAACATACAACACAACAATGGAAGACATTTTGAATAATATAAAGAGAAAATAATAATAATAGTAAATAAACAATAATTCTTAGGTAAGGTTACTCTTACTACAATTCTTGTTTGGTTATCCATGATTGGTGAGATACCAACTTTTTATATTACTCTTTTAATTATACCTTTGGATGTTTTGATGCAAACAACCCGAACATTCTCATCTTTACCAGGCATAACATTAACAATGCGTCCTAAGGACCATTTACAAATAGGAAGTTGATCATCTTCGATCAGCACTAGCATATCAATAACAACAATTTTTTTTTTTTAATAATCAATTTTACCTTCGATAAAGATGGCTCAGGTATGAGTTTTGCCAACGTTTTGAGATATTCTGGACCATTTTGTGAACTTTTTTTTACTTGTCCTGTAGATTGTCCTTTCTATCAAGTAAGCTTGGTGTAGCAATAGCACATGAATAGGTTGTCCAATTAAAAAGTATCCAGGTGTTAATACTTCAAAATGAGTTTAGAAGAAGATTAATTTCAGAAAAAATTTGTTTTTCTAATAGACATTTCAATGGTCCCAAATACGATATCCAAAGCAACTATCTTGAAGAGCTAACTATGTACCGTGTAAATCAGTGATTCTCAATTTGTGGGGCGCGCCCCGTAAGGGATGCGATAATATCCCGGAGAAAATATTATTTAAAAAAATTGATTAACTGACTAGAAGGAAAGCACACATACACATAGAAAACAAAATACATTTCGACATATTTAATGAATAAATTATTAAAGTAGAAAAACTTCTAAATCAAAACTTACTTAATCAAAATATACCAAATTAAAAAAAAAATTAATAATTATTAGTGACTTCCTTGGGCTTGTCTTGCAGAGCAAAGTTTTTCGAAGGAAGGCTTAATATTAAAAATATCCACTCTCAGTTCTGTTTATATATTTAGTCGAGATCTATATTTTGTCTTCAAAGAAGCCACAGCAGGAAATCCAATTCCACAAAGGTAGGATGTTGAAAATGGTAATAGAATGCGAAATGCCATTGTTTTTAGTGCAGAAAAATAATCCTCTACTCCTGACCAAAATTCAAACAGTTATTTATTACTAAATTGTCTTCCGGTTTCGCCGCTTGTCGTGAATTGTATGAATTTTTCTTCCTCATCAATTGAGAGTCTTTAAGGAGTCTAACCCACTCGTAACTTGCTATCAGTTTGTCGTCAGCAAGAAAATACTTTTTAAAATTCTTTGCCAGCATGGCTAAATGATTTTCAATGGTTACAAAAACAACTTATACATGTTCTTCTTCAGCTTTCTAAATTTTAGTACAATCATTCACATCGGCAAACATTGTTAGGGTTTTTTGCTTTATATTTCTGCTCCACAATTCCAATTTTTTACAAAAAGCATTAACTTTATCACTCGTATCCAACATATGTGTATTTGCTCCTTGGAGTTGAAGAATCAAGTTATTTAATTTCTCGAATATATCGACCAAGTAGCTCAATTTCATCACAAATAAACCATCGCAAAAATTTTCGGCTTCCGGTCTGTTTTCATCTTCTAGGAAAATGGCGATTTCTTCTCTAAATTCATAAACATGTTGCAAGAATTTCCCACGTGATAACCATCTTGCCTCGCAATAAAATAGTAACCCTGAATATATTGCACCCATGTATTTACAAAGAGCGGTAAAGATTCTTGATTTCAGGGGCCTTATTTTGATATAATTTACTACGGTTACAACCGCAGTTAACACAATATTCAAACCAGGACACATTTCTTTGGAAGCCAAAGCTTCTCTGTGGTTCAGGCAATGTGTCCAGACACACTGAGGCGACTTTTGTTTTAAAAGTACTTGTATACTTTGGAATCTTCCGGACATTGAACGAGCACCATCGGTGCATATTCCGATGCAACTTTTCCATTCTAAGTTTGCCTCGTTCATAAAATCATTTAAAATGACAAATAATGCGAGCGCTGTTGCTTTGAGCTCTATTGGTTTGCAGAAAAGTAGTTCTACTACTGACATATTATCACACAATCGAACATAGGCAATGAAATGAGCATCTTTATTATTATCTGTTACTCCATCAAGCTGTATTGAAAGCAATTTGTCACGCAACTTCGAGAAAAGCTGACACTGTACATCTTCAGCTATTTCACCAATTCGATGAGCAACAGTATCATTTGGAAGAGGTATGGACTGTAATTGTTTTGAAAAATTATCTCCAAACATAGTTTCTACAATCTCAATTACTGCTTTCAAAATAAGCTCTTCACCAACGGTGTGAGGGTTTTTACATCTAGCTATTTAATATGAAACTTCATAGGATGCAATTAAAGCTTTTTTAATCATAGCTTCTTTTAAAAATGATTTTTGCTTTTCATATGATTTTAATTTTAATTCGAAGAATTCTCCGGGTTTGTTAACATACTCACTATGAAGCGTTTCCAAATGTCGTTTAAGTTTATTAGGTTTCATGCAGTCTGTGGCCAACATTTTTCGGCAAATGATACACAGGGGCCTTTCTTCATCATTTACTTCAGTACTGGTAAACCCCAAATTTAAGTATTCTTGAGAATATTTTCTTGATTTTATTTTCGGAACCACGCTTGTCTGTGTACTTGTTGATGCTTCACTATCGTCTAATGCTCGCTTAAAAAATTATCCATGAGCCTGCATAAATCTGCTGCTTTGAATATTTAATATGGTGAATTGTAATTAACACGAAAACATATATAACATGCGATAGATTCGAAGGCAATCGACTCGAATGAGAATTGAAACCATTTTCCTTCTTCCTAAGAGAAAACATTTGCTCTGCGCATGCCCTAGACTGCTTCAACAAACCATATTACTTATTTTTTCTCTTTTCTTTAATCATGCTTCTGTTTTATTTCTTTTATTATTCCAAAAAAGTATTCCCTGTTTCTAAAGTTAGTTCGCCCCGTCTAGGTTTACTTTCATTAACGAATTTTTGTACTATCATATTCTTTTAATGTTATCTCCCTGTTTGGCTTT
>BMAW01066995.1:191491-250137 GCA_019974015.1 Nephila pilipes | reverse complement strand
ATTAAAAAATCTCCCCCTAAATCACTTTGGAAAAAAAATTAAGGTAGCTACTATCAGTTTTATTCGAAAAATAAGGAACATTTTAGCTCAAAATAGCGGGAACCTCTTAAAGATAAATTTTAGATTATTGTCAATGAAACGTGAAAAACATTGATAACGATCAATGAATTTCGGATAAATGTGAGAATTATATAATCGATGCTAACGTAAAAAAGATAATGATAAGTGATAAGAATGATCCTTGACTTACTCAAACAATGAAAAGAAAAAATAGTTCAAGGTCAAAAGTAGGAAAATAATCTCTCAAGAGCAAAACTTTTTTTTTTAATCTATCAATTTATTTTTAAGATAAGTATACTTCACAAGAAAAAGAGGAGATACAGGTTGATGAAATCGACAATAAATTTTCATAACAGAAAAAAAAAAAAAATGTAATGAATTTATTTGTTCTGAAGGGCGATAAATATTGCATAGAAAGCTTCCCCTCCTTTTGTTATTTAACTAAACTAAGCGTAAAATTGCTTATATTTCCAAAATTTTAAATTTCGTCTAGGATATTAATCTATCATAATAAAACAAAAGATAAATGGAAAAAGTTGAGTATGATTAGAAAATTTCATCTTAGCTTTCTCAAAATGTTACAAGAATAATGTTAAAAACGAATTACTGATCTAGACGTTTGGTAAATTAAAAAAACGTACCAGATATTACACTTTACATATATTCTCTTTTTTTAAAAAAATTAATTATTCTTAATGCCAGTTCATCAAATTTCATTTAAACTACTTTAACTTCCCCTTAAGAGTTGCACAAATTTTCGTACTTCTTGGCTTCCCGAATCCAATTAACAATTTTTAGGGGAAATTACCTTTTTCTAGAACATAAAAGCTCTCGGCTCCTTCTCCTCGGTTCTCTTTTCTTAAATGTAACTCGTTACGTCAGACACTCAACTCAGCGTGCTGCTTCGTCATGGCCGGACAATTACTTACAGTATTAAATCGCACCAATATTCCTGACAGCAACAAAATTGACATGAAGATGTGACTTATATGTGTGTGATAAATTAAGTTTATCCTCTCTTTTATTTGTATATTTTTAACGCCATTCCGTTGAAACTACTTCAACTTCTAAAGTTTGATTACTATAACTTTCACTTTAAAATAGTTGCGCGTGTGTTTTTGCTAGTAAAACCCAATCCTCCCGAATTTGATAAATTTAGAGTGGAAATCCCTTATTTCTCAAGTACAAAAGCTTTCATCAACCATTAACGGTTTTCTTTTTGAGCTGACACTTGCTGTGCGAGCTACGCTAATTGGTGTGTAACTCAGTCATGGCTTAGCCATAGCATCCTAAATTATTCAATTGTGCTCAAATTTTGAAATAAACATGATGGTAAAATAATCATGAACTTAACAATGATTGATTCATTAAAGTCAACAACAACAATAACATCGTCATCATCGTACACAGAAATTATTGTAAAGTGAAAGAAATTTGAAATCTGAATCATTAGACGCTTCTTTTACGTATTAAATATTTAGATGAATTAAGTGGGAAGTAGATCTTAAGAATGCTGTAAACATTTTGAAAAATGGGCAAACACTCTTTTGAGAAATTGAGAGAATTCAATATACATTATCACTGCATAACTTTAAGCGAAATTAACACTTAATGCAATTTATTTGTGTAATTGAATCAATTTCAGTGAAAATAACGGGAACTAAATTTTTTCCAGTTTATATTAAATTAAATGTCATTTGTGCGGACACAATGTAAAGAGAAATATGAAAAAACACAATAAAAAAAAAATTACATTTTTATAAAATTATTTTACTAGATTAATTGAAAACGGAATTATTCTTCTCAGTTATCACACCTATAGAAAACGAAAAAGAAAATGAAGTATTCGTTAGCTCGCTAAATCACTGATTCGCTCTCCCTCTCTCCCCGAACAGTTTTCTTTTATCACATACAAGTAAATCCCACAGCATAAGAACTGTATAAACGGGATATGAATACCACCCATAAGGAAATCGGAGTCATAAGCAGGCATCATTAGTAGCGCGCGTTTAAATGGTTTTGTTCGTCGGAGTCAATGTTGAAGTGAAAGAATCTCTAGAATAATCCGGGGTTTTATCTTGAAAAATGAAAACACTGTTTCCACCATCGTTCTAATCCTTGAAAGGATGACCAGTAAGAGGACTCCGCGTAAAGAGGCTGAAGAGGCAAGGATATTAAGAGGATAACTGATCCTGGGGACAAATAGGGAAAGGGAAGAGGGGGACAGAAGAAGTTGGACGCAAGGGATTAGAGCTTGGATCAGACGCCACTAGTGGAAGCGACAGCTTTCAAGGGGGCTAGGAGGAAAGAAGGGGAATAGCAGAGGTAAAAGTCAGTAATCCGTGGTCTCAGAAGCGGTAGCCAATGTGGCGATTTCATTTGTGAAAAAAATAGGAATAAAAGCCAACGATCTAAGAACAGCTGCAAAGCTTTAGTGTAAGATATGGGGGCTGAATAAAAATAGCTCCTCTAAGTTATAAGTTTTTTCACAAATGAAACATTCTATCTATGGTGGTGGAGAAAGTCTTGCGACATAGTAGCAGCTTGCTACTTTGTTGCATGTTTTGAGATTATTTTTTATTCTAATAATTCTGAAAGAGATTAAGTAATGTATGGTCTTATAAAGAATTTTATGAGAGGGTCATTTATGTACATGTTATTTTGCTTAGAGAAAATCTGAAACACTAATAGGGTTAGGAAAGTCATGAGATAAAAAAAAGCAACAGTGCATTAGTTTTGAAAAATCTGATTGTGAAACATTAATCAACGAGTATGAGCTATAATAAACTAGCTGGGGAGTTTCTTCATGGTATTCAAATAGTATGAGTATATGATATAGAACATGCTGCTATATTAATTGTAGATAAGGGTCATTGTTGAGTCCGATAGTGAAGTGTATTTAAGTACATAGTTGTGATAATTTTAATTATTTTATAAATATGATAACTATGTCATATTTATATGTCGTGTTTTCGAAAAGAGATTTATGCAAATGTATTTGGAGGAACCAAATTCATAGAATTATTATTTAAAAATAATTTTTCATGCAAGAATTTTAAAGGATTTCAACTTAAATAAAAAAATCGTATTTGAATGAGGAATTATTCAGATATACGTTATGAAATTATTCAAGCTTTATTTTTACTCCTTAAGAAATCACTTTTATTTCAATTTTGATTTATTTTATTTATCTCAATTTACATATACGTGTCAAAAAAGTGTTCGACGTGTGAAGTTAATAACATTGTGCCTTATTTTTTTAAAAAGAATGAAAAAATCCTAAGTTCCAGAGTTGACATATCTTAGTTTAAAATAATACCTTGTTATTTCAATTAAGTATTGTCTTAATAACTTTTTTAAATAACGAATAATAGCAGTTGATTCATCAATTCTCAGCTAAGATACAAAAAAGTATTCGACAACCGTAACATTATTCGAAATTTCTGACATTTTTGTCAAAAAAACAGCATTCAAATTTTCTAACTAAAATACGTATAGTTTGACAAGGTTAATTTGTATTTTGTATTTGTTTGCAGCATTTTATTTAAGAATGAATGAATTACAGGACAGAAAAACAAGGAACTAAGCTGAAAAGTATTACATTAAGTCATTTTTTTCAAGGGAGATCTGAAAATGTTATATATTTTTGAAATTAACCAAAAAACCAGAACACATAGCCACCCATTACATAATTGAAAAGTTTAAGTCAGACGGAAGGTGGAAAACAAACCTATAAGTAGCCGACTTAAGAAACTATCTGGAGCTGATGAGATACAGATAACATGTTTAAAAAATGTCCTCAAGTCAATGCTTTTAAATTAGCAAAAATTGCATGAACTTTAGTATCACTCCTTAAACAATTCGAAATACGAGTACTTAGAAAAATACGATTTTCATGTAACATCTGCCCAAAAGAAGTAATATATCTTCAAGAAAAATACTCTGGCTAGATTAGAATATATGCTAAGCCCCATGTTAACAAAGGTGCAGATTTCTGGATGGATGTTATTTTTGCAGATGAATAAGAGTTCAATCTTTTAGGATGCAATGACAGAATATTGGTGTACAGAAAGCCAAATATAGTGCTTGAGGAAAGAAATGTGGTGCCAAGAATAAATTACGGTGGTGGAGAAGTGATATTATGGGGGTATAGAAGCTTCAGGAGTCATAAACTTTGTTGAACCAGTTTCAGACCCCTGAAGAAGTTTGTATTAAAGTGCAGGAAAATTAGATCTTATACATGTGTATAAATTTTAGCAGGATAATGATCCAAAGTACACATTAGGTCCTGAATTCTCATCTTTGTTTGCTGTTCAATTGTCTAAAAGTTATTATGTTATACCTACAGCTTAATTTCCGGATTTAAATCCGATAGACCAATTATGCAGTACTTTGGAAAACAAGTTGCATAAGCTTCAGTTTTATTCCAAAATGGAGATGCAGATAGTTTTAATCGAAGAATAGTAAAAAATCGAGTATCATTTCACATTATAATTAATCAAATCGATACGAAACTGTTTAAAAGTTGTGATTAGCCCCTGAAGAAAAGCTACAAGGTATTAGCATAAACATGTAACGCAGAACAAAATTATTATAAAATTACTAGTCAAACACTTTTGTGTTATCATTTCGGGTGTCAATGAATCAATTATAATTTTTTGTTTTTGCTTACAGTTATTGATTAAATGTTCACCACAGCATAGAGGAGATACTATAAGCTAAATATTGACAGATGAAATGTATTTATTTTTGTCTATTGTATTCAAAGATGTAAAAGAAATAAATCAAAACTACATGCATGTTGAATACTTATTTTGTCCACTGCAAGAAATGAAATATATAAGAACAAAGAAAAGAATCTTCCAATACACGATTGGCTATGTGGTGATCATGGACCTAAAGCGTTGCTCTTAAAGGAGTAAAATAGTTAATAAAAACTTTATTTACTTCTGTTTTTAGAAAAAACAAAATGATTACAAGAGAAAAAGTTTGAAAAGAAAAACTACAGTTAAAAAATGAAATAATTAGCACTCTTATCATTTTAAGTGAGTTAAAAATATATTTATTTAAAACTATATAATCTGCCTTTTGATGTTAATAAGATCTAAATTCAACCGTAGATTCATAATGAGTTTTGAGGCAACTTTACATAGCTTCACAGCTGAAGGTTGTTTGGCTATGCGGAACTTTTACTGGAATGGATTTTACAAGCTTAAATGACATCCTAAGTTTACCGCAGTAGCCAAATTCCACAAACTTGATTAGAAGTAGTGCAATGTCAGTTAACGAACCGTGTTCCATTAGAATCTCTGACTCGGCTTCAAAGCCAGTAAAGCAGTATTCAAACAATTTTAGCAACTGTACTTAGTCGTTTCATATGTATGGTTACAGTGTTCTTAAGAAAATAATGACTTCCTTTATATTTTATTATCGCTTTTTAACGTTCAGTTTAATTTTAAAATTGATAATTTTACTTAAAATGGATTTAATTATAAGGACATAATATCAACTGATTATATTTTGTTTTAAGTTTCATTTACGATAATTAAGCAAGAACGCGCCTTTTATTTAGCTAGTTATACGCTGATCTTTACCAATTTTTATTTCAACATATAGAATTTACGCATTTGAATGAATTTACTCTAAAATACAATGTATATTGTAATTTTTTTACCGAGAAAATGTTTTATAAAGTAGCCTCTTGATGAATGCTACTTAGCATTTCAGTTCAAATAATTATACAAATTCTTTCTGAAGTTCCATGACTCTATCAGGCTCTATGGACATCCAATTCTTTTTCACAATAGTTTATCATACCATAGGAAAATGAAAAGTAATAATTGTTTAAATGTGCTTCCTAAAATAATAAAGCTTCCAGTTCTCAAAACTCAACTCGTTTTGCACACAATTAATTTTTACAAGATTATAAGAAAACTTCTATTTGGTCTGGTTCAATTAATGTAGAACCAGTGCTGAGGAACTGGGCCCTGGTCGGGTAGTTAAAAATACAATTGTTCAACCCCATTGAGATGGTATTCATAATAATATGGAAATACTGAATGGGGCATATTTATGGGAAAATATCTCAAAACCAATGAGTTCCCGAAAATACTTTTAACAGAAATTAGTTCTAAACGTTCAGCCGATAGTCCAAAAACGATGTCAAATCTTGACCTTCCAGACATAAAAAAGTCTCAGTGTAATTATCTCCCTAAATAGTTTCTGTATTATGTTCTGAAGCAAATTTCACACCGCAGTTACTTAGTTTATATAACACTGAATATTTGTGAGCAATTTAAAAATAACGAAAAATAAATGTATTATTTCAAAAAAACTTATATATCCTCAAAATGTGTAATAGATTTTCCTTTACATTACATGAGGCAAAAATTTCTATTTCTGTTATAGATCAATTTCTTAAGAACCCACTAGAATTTTTTTTTAATAAGTTACAAACGAAAATGAAAAAATCCCGAATTTCATAAGTTTTCTAACCACTTAAGTATATGATCATCATTGCAGCTTTTTTTTATTGAAAAGATGAATGAAATTTATCATGGGGTTATTTAACTTAATAGCATTTGTGTATGTGTAATGCTTTGAGAAGTACGAACATAATTATGATATTGTTTAGATTTCTCAAAATAACCAGAAATTGTAACATTAAAAGACATTGGTTGTTACTTAATATACAGAGTCTCTGAATCCTAAAATAAGAATTTTGAAGTTTCTATGAAATGTTACAAAACAAATAAGATTTATTGCTGTAAAATAATAGAGATGTATATAATGACTGATCAACATTGTTATATTCAATTGTTAAAAATTAACTTGAAAATTAATAGCGTTAATGAGTTATTTTTGTATTTGTTTAAATTACTCATTAATATATATTTATAAGTTATACGGATGACTCTAAAAATTACATGTAGGAATAGTTGATATTATATAAACATTTTTGCGATTATGATGAGTTGAGATAATAACTCTAAATAAAAATTTTATAAAATAATTTCTAAGAACAGTTAAACTTTCCTCGATTATACTGAATATTCAATAACTGCATTTATAAATATCTTGAATAATACCTTATTCAATAATACCAAGCCCACAGACAAATTTATCTTACCATACCCTTTCCCCCCACATAAAACAAACTGGGTGTTTCATTGGAGATGGGGATCTAGTGTACTAAACTGAATCTGCTTATATTTTAATAAATCATTCATTATTTTGTCTACTGCGTACATTTCATGTATATATTCTTCCTCCTCTTCGATGTGTTTGCAGCTGCATTTGCTTGGTCTATATATCAGTGTCACATCTGTAAGGAAATATTTTTTCCTCAAGGGTGATTTACAAAAGATTATGATAATAAATGAAATGCAATTTCTTGAGCTTACTGAAATGTTACGATAACTGCTAGGAAGAAGCTATAAAATACACAGTTGTAAGGCATTTAAACTTAAAAAAAAAGAATCAAAGATTGAAAAGGAAAAATATACTCGATAACTTTAAAATTTTATAGAAATACAAATTTCTTGAATAGTTTAAATATAACAAAACTATAATGATTGCAACACTCGTTGTTTTAATAGGTATTATTTAAATGATAATATTAAGAGATATAAAATCATTTCCTTTATTTCTTATTTTGAAATAACGCACATTAGTATTTTTTTGATACTTGACTAAATTTTGTGTTTTTTGAAATTGAAAAATCTGTATGTTTTTAAATACCTTGCGTGAAATTGGATACTTCTGGATTATTTTATGGAATTCTGATAAACACACAAAAGTGAAATTTTTGCTTAGTTACTTATGAAGAATTTTGTTTTTTTTAGGAGTGTGAAGCGATGAAAACCTTCATTATAAAATCTATATTAAGCCATTATTTATACTTAAACTTGTTCTTGAAAATGTTTAAGGCTATGATAGCCTACTGATCACGATCGCTGACTCACGGCCGGCTTTGTTTTCGTAGAGCCGTGGGTTCGAGCCCTGATGTCATTAAAGAACCGCTGTGTAGAGGGGCTGATGCACGTTAAATCTCCCACATCAACAGGAGGTTCTAAGTCCTCCATTTTGGCTGGTGTAGAAGTTTGGAGAGAGGGAGTTGCCAGCTCAGATATCGTCCTCGTCGCTTGACCAATATTCAATATTACGAGGTCCGTCACCAATAGACCGCGAGATTCTTCTATGGTCGACGTTAATAAAGAAAAACTCACTGAAATTGATTAAAAAAGAACAAAATAAGCATAGCTCATGAGTATAACCAGATTTGAAAAAATAACGAGTAAACAGAGGGGAAAAAACCTTTTTCACACACTGTGCTTGTCAAAATCCACTTAATTGGATTGTTACCAAACTTCATTGCCAAACATTACTATATCATTGCTTAAGAGGGCCCAAAATGCATGTTTTATCGTAATACATAACTGTTCGAGTGGCAGGAAACTTATTAAAATATATACGTATGCAATTGGCTGTAATATCCTCCCGTTGTCAAGCGTATGACCCAGATTCCCACTGAATTTTGCTGAAACATATTTCATCAAATTCAATGCTTATGAATAGAAAAGGGATTCCACTTCCATTCTTTATATTTTTCGATAAAATTCTAATTAAGAATATTTCTTGTTCCGTGATAGATCCATTACATATTAGAAAAAAAAAAATTTGAAACTATTTTTACTAAAATAAAAAATGATTTATTTCCGAACGACATTTCTAATGAAGATAAATATGTAAGCTCTAGGATTTTTCATTTCTTTTTGATTGGTTAAGACATTCATTATATTAAAAATTATTTAAGAAATATAAAAAAAGCACAAAAGATACCAATTTAGATTTGCTTTATTGCCAAAAGGAAAGTCGAATAACCTGTGAAAGTTTCTTAACGAATGAGAGATTTACCGCTCAGATAAAAAGCCGGACTCGATAGCATTTTATATATTTTAAAAATAGTTATTTTATATCAATATTTGAAGACTATTCTTCAGAGAAATTGTCTAACATTTTAGGTACTCTAAATTCTATAATTTAAAGTTCAGTTTACATTTTGAAACCATTGTTTCTAAGGAATTGGAATACCTGATCAGGCATGCTTTGAACTAAGATTTGCACCATATCAGGTTTTACAGGGAACAAACTATGGATGATTTTCTGCTCTTACTCCAACATGGTTGAAAATTAGTGTCCAAGAGTATAAACAACTCTTGCTAATTGATTGTTTATTAACGTCACACTAAAAAGCAACACGAGGAGCCATGGTCAAGTGACGAGAACGATATTTTAGCTTGCACTCTACTCTCCATTACACTTACTCTCTACTTCCACACGATGCTATTGTGAGGAATTTTAGTTCCGATCGATTTCACAAGCATAAGTCCCGGGAATCGAAGGGTGGAATTTAAGTAGAATTAGTGGAATTATAAGTATTTTGTGGCTTTTAGTTGAACGCACGACTCGATTGAAACAACGTCTATCGATTCTCGCGAATATGACCACTCGAAAATCGCTGTAACAATTTACAGTTTGGATTGCAACCAAGTGTTTCTTTGCACTCCTGTCATGAGGCTGACTTCACGAATCGTTAAAGAGTTAATTCGGATAAAAACTCGGAACTTCTTTTCACATACAAATATGTAAGAGGGAGGTAAGAAATACTATGTGAATTTTTGAAATTTTATAGAACAGCTTAAAAGTTTGTGAGTGTGCTTCTTTATTTTACAGCTTATCCGTTAGTATGAATATATTTTTCATTAAATAAATGGACATTTTATTTTTTGGATTACTTAATTTTAAATTATAATACATTTTTAAAAATTATTACTTATCAAAACTTTACATTGATGTGATTTTTTATTAACACATCAATCAATAACTCCCGAGACTAACCCAGAGATGGCGCTCGTAGTAAACCAGTAACCAGGTCTTTCTAGAGTACTAACCTTTGCTTGAAACGTGTCAAAATTTTAAGTCGATCGGACCAGAAACAGCTGAGTTATCGAGGTTGGAGTAAAGTCGTTTTGTAGTTTGTTTAAAAAATGGAAAAAACCGAGTTTCGTGTTCTGATAAAACATTGTTTTTTAATGGGTAAAAACACCGTGCAAGCGAAACAATGGATTGAAAAATGTTACCCGGACTCTTGTCCATCAAAAGCAACGATTTGTCGGTGGTTTGCCGAGTTTAAACGTGGTCGTACCGACACAAATGACGCGGAATGCTCGGGTAGACCTGTGGAAGCCGTTACACCGGAAAATGTGAGTGAAGTGACAAAAATTATAATGAAAGATCGTAAAGTGAAGCTCCGTGAGATTGCTGAGATACAGATATCACATGGAAGAGTGTATTACTGAAAAAGATTTTTTTAGAAGTGAAGTGAAAAAGTTTTTCAAAATTAAGAGTGCCACCGGATTGCTTTCGATGGAACAAAAACAGCAATGAGTCGATGATTCAAGAAAGCTGTTTATCGCCTCTATATTACTTGCTAACAAAAGATTTCTTGCAGAAAAAAAAAAAAAAAAAAGGAAAAAAAATTGGGAAAAAAAAAAAAAAAAAAAAAGATTTGGAAAAGGTTGGAACAGTTATATCTACTAAAGGTGATTAACAAAGTTTATGTTGATGAATAAAAAAAAATTTTGCAAAAAAAAAATGTTTGTTTTCAATGTTAGTCTCGGAGTTGATTGATTGATGTGTTAACATCGCACTGAGGAATCGACACGAGACGGCTCAAGTGCTCGTGAAATAAATGTACAAACCTCCGTCAAAGAGTGAGGATGACACTTGAGCTGGCCCTACCATCTCAAGCTTCCACACCGCCAAGCAGGAGGACTTGGATACTAGACATAGTTTTTATTACACATTAATCTACTTACACGACATGTATTCTTTAGTGGCATCAGGACTCGAACCACAACCGACGAAGACTCCAGCCTAATGGTCCGTTAGGGTGCAACATACGGCCATAAAACTTTACTGATAACTATTTTAAAAATGGACATTATATATATGTATATATATATATATATGACTATATATATATATATATATATATACTCTCAATATATATAATATATATATATATATATATATATATATATATATATATTAGCCAATGTATGAAACCAATATGTATGTATGTGTGTAGCCCAACCTTGTATGTATGTTAATAAACCAATAATATGTAGCCAACCATATCAACAATAATATTAATATGATAGCCGTAGCCTTGTGTGTAGCCTTCAACAACAGCAATATGTATCCATGTATGATAGCATAATAATAATAATAATAGCCCATGTATATTATATGGCTCAACAATAGCCAACCATATGGTAGCCATGGCATGTGTATGACACTTCCCATGTGTATGTGTAGCTAATAATATGTGTATGATACATGTGTGTGTATGTTAATATGTTAATGTGTATGTGTGTATGTATTGTGTATGATACATTATTATTGTGACTGTATTAGCCAATAATAATATGTGTATATTAGCCAATATGTAATAATAATAATAGCCATAACATATAATAACAATAATAATATAATAATAACAATAACTCAACACAGCATAATAATATGTGTGTGGCAATGGCCAGCCAACCAGCAACAGCAGCCAACCAATAATAATATGTGTTGATATTCGAGCGTAGATAATTCCTAACACTTACATTTTATTCTGACTACACTACCAGATAGAGAAGAACATTTATTATTAATTTGGGTTTGGAATCAAATCGGTTATTTTTTAGTATATAATATCTTTTATATATCGTCCTTTATATTATATACTAACTTTACTTTTTAAAACGAAAAAAAAAATTATAAAATCTTCCTAAATTTTAAGGTCACAGTATGATAAATAGATGTATGTGTCATAACCATACAAAGTAATACAAAAAATTGGAACATTTTTCAATCTAAAAATGTGATTGAGTTTAAATTTGGCTCATTCACATTTAGGAAAGACAGTCTTAAATGTTATTTCGATGATACAGAGAATCTAACGCAACTATTTTGAAGAAAATTGCAAGCTCGTTTCTAGTAAAACTTTTCAAATGGTATGTTTCTATTATAAAAATATGATAACATAGCCAGAATAAATAATGTAATTATAATGGTCTGTATTTAATTATGGTAAAATATGATACTGCTTTGCAATGAAATAGAAATATTTAATGACATTGGTAATGTTCAGCCAATTCTAAGCTTATGAGTCAAGAGTTTGGATTTTTATTTGTAAAATTTGATAGCTTAGTTAAGTATTAAAAACTAAAATTTTCAAGTTTAAGAAGAATTATCCAAGAATAATTCAATATATTTAACTACAGTGAATAAAATGAATGTTAAAATTTCGAAATAATCTATAATAAAATGTGTCGCAGTTATAAATGAATGTTTTTTTTTTCAATATATATTCCCAAACACTTTAATTTTTGATAATTTCAAAACAACATAGCATATTTATTGATTTGAATATCATTTTTATGAATGTTTTTCTTTTACGTTACAATGACTTAATCGTCACGTTTTTAAAGTAACTGTAATTTTTATTCAGAAGCTTAGTTTTAGAGACAGTCGATAGATGGCAGTGATATGCGTAGCATTGATTATTAGGAGAAACGGATTTTAAAAAGCAACGCTAAAGGGTGCTTTGTGTAGCCGTGAAGCCAAGAGCATATAGATACTAAATTAATAAAGTAAAAATATACATATTTATAGAAAATAAATTTTCATAGAAAATTTAAACATAATCACGCTAATAGAGTAGAGGACACAAACTTCAATACTTTCATTCATATAATCATTTATAACATTAATTAGTCATCTTTTGAAGTAACAATTCTAACTCATTGAATTCTTTGGGGCTTCCTATGCATTATTAAATTCGGTATAGAAATACTCAGATCAGGGATCGGTGAATTACGGCCCGTGAACCAAACCCGTCGTCAGTTTCTTATCCGTCCCGTGGGTTAAAATTGTTTTAAATAAAAAAAAGTTAAAAATAAATTAAACCATGAGGTAAAACCACTGAGAAAGAAAAACAAGTTACGCCAGTTCGGATCTTGATACAAGTTCTAAATACATTTCCATATTTCAAATCCCTCTAGCTGTATAATTGAGAAGTTTCCCGGAGACCTTCAATTGGAAGTGAATGATCTGCAAAATGATCAGATGCTATAAGTGATGTTTAAAGAAACAGATCTAATACAATTCCAAAGAAATAGATCTAATACAGTTCAATAAATATCTTTCGAAAGATAAATGTGTGATCAGTTAAATCATATACTCAGGGATTTTAATCTGTATTTGAGAGTATTTACCAATGTGAAAGGTTAATCTCGAAAATAAAGTATAGGAAACATTAATAAAATTTATTATCAACAGACCATTTAATTATCTAGTGTGATGAAATATCTCAGAAAAAACAATTTAATTTGTTGCTTTTTTGAAAAATTTAACCAACTCTATAATATATTTATTAATAAATGGAAGTATCAATTTTTTTTTATAAATGGCAGCATGTAAATATTATATATTTAATGAAAATATCTCTTCCTAATTTAAAAAAAATGAGACCTTTTTTTTGTTCTGTGAGTAGAATTGCCCAAATAAATATCAAGTTTGCTACTTGAAGAGAAAAGCCTAACATTTTTATTGACCTGGCCTTTCCCAAAAAAATTTTACCGACTCCTGAACCAGATGATCAGATAATCTGTAGTAAATAAACGGCAATTTTGATTTAGCATATTTTTCTTTAAGACACATCAGAAACATATCTTTAAAATATTCATAATTTTCATAAACACGATGAATATATCAGTTTTTATAACGAATCTTGGAAAATTTTTAGTGTTTAATAATTACTTAATAAACAAACATGAGACAGGTTAAGATAGGTGTATCAAATTTTATGATTTAATTAGTTCGATTTTAGTATTTTTTTTAGATTAACACTGAATATATCCACAGTAATAAGAAAATATAATATGCAACGTGAAACTAAAATGCACAAAGAGAAAAGAAAATGAAATGAAAGTTACCGTAATTGAATGTAAGATATCTGTTTATTATTAATGGTAAAACCCCCATTAAAATTGGAATGTTTTCAGATGTTAAAATTTACGTAAAACATATTAATTTAAACTAAGATTAAATGCTGAAACAAATAAATCAAAGATAAAAGTTTGTCGACACACACACACAGTTTTCTGAAATATAGAAATACAAGTACGAATTTTAGGAAAATTTAAGTTTAGAAACAATCCTATAGACTTTGTTATCTAAGGCAGATGTACTTTTCTACAGAATTTTCTCGTATTATTGTTTTATCTTCAAAATATATCACTGCTAACTTAATGTTTTTTCCTGATGTTTAGTTATAATACATGCAAAAATTAATACCTCATTAAAAATATGCATAATATGCACATTTTATTAAAATTTAATAAAATTTACATATTACACACATGCAAATTTTCAAGCCATTGTTAGCGAATTTACTGTAACTGACTTTGTTTGAGTTAAAAAATTTGAATATATGTGATTCTAAAAACCTTATAAGTGTTAAATTTTTTACATTTTCACGTATATTTTAATATTTGTTTGTATCTTTTAATAATTTAGTGAATTAAGAAAGATTAAACACTTTATAATTAAATTTTAAAATTAACATAGAGCCCATTAGTTATATCCCCTTTTAAGTAAAAATGATAATTTTTTTGCCCTCTCTATCTTACTATAAATTCATTAATATATTTTAAATTTTAAACCTTTATTTAATTGTTTAGTTTTAACTGTTTACCACAACTTAAGTTAAAAGAGATTTCTCTTATATATGTTCTTAATTAGTAAGATAATGCTTTCTTTTATGAACCTCGTGGTATAACTGATTGCACGGAAAGGATATCAAAACGAGTTTTGAACAAAAGGGGAAAAACATATCAGTAAATCCTTTTCTTTAAATTGAAATAAGAACATCACGTTAATTTTCGGCTCAACGTATTCTCTACTCCATTTGGTTTCATTTCCGAGATTAGAACGTCTTGATTAATTAAGTGATGTGGATTGTGAAATAACAAAATCTCTTTTCCTTTACCTTATGCCTTTTGCTAAACACAAAAACCACTTTTACCTGTATTGATTCATTGTTTAATAAAGTCACTTATAGAAGCACTCCGAGGGCTATAGGTGACGTACCTTTGAATTTCGGTTAAAAACGACACTTCAGCTACCACTCCACTCTCTAGACTTCCACATCATGCCAACATGAGGACTTTTTGTCTCGACACATTTAATAAGCATGTGCTCCACTGAAAGACGCGTCTTTTGTGGAATCAGGACCAAATCTAAGATTTGAAAGAAACAACGTATTCCAAGAAATCGGTGCCATGACACTTGGCTACCGCGGCCGCTAAGTGGTCATGGTCGTGAACTCGCGGCTGGTGTTATATCTTTTGAGCCAGGAATTCGAGATAAAATGCCATTGAAGACTTTATATCTGTCAAGGCTCCAAGTCCTCCCTTAGGTGAGGTATGGAAGTTTCAAGAGGAAGAGGCCAGCTCAGATGTTTCCTCGTCACTTGACCGAAGTTTAAAGCAACGACGTTCGTCGCCAATACCCTTCATGTTGCTTGTAAGAGTAACTTAAATAAAACAACTAATCTAAACGGTTGCTACTGGTTATTGTTTGCTTATTAAAGCAACACGATAGCTATTGGCAACACAAAACGAATTCTGAGCCACTGTCAAGTGACGAAGACAACACCTAAGCTAGAACCCACACTCACCAGTTGCCATATTATAACGTGATGCGAGGGCTTGAAACCTCGATAGATTTAACTCGAATCAGTCTCTTTATATGACGGATCATTGGAGGGGAATCAGTAGTCAAACATCCACAGTCAATGACCGTATACTCTGGGCTATTATTTTTTTTTTTTAACCGAGTCGTGGGTTCAAGTCCAGCTGCCACTAAAGGGCCATCGTGTAGCACGGTTGATGACATTAAATCTGTCGAGGTCCGGAGTCCTCCCTTTGGCGTGGTGTGGAAGTTTGGGAAAGAGTGCGCCAGCTCAGGTATCGTCCTCATCACTTAACCGAGGTTCGAAATTACGAGGTCCATCACCAGTAGCCCTTGGGTTGTTTCTGAGTGAGACGTTAATAAACAATCGTAATCACAGAAGTGGAACCCAATTCTCGATTGAAAGAATGCCGTCCACGAGCTTGATTCCTCAACGATTTGGGTACCACAGCCACTTAAATAATGATTGAAGAGTAACACCCAAAAATTAAGTTTAACATGGAACTAAAAATATTTAACTTACGAAACACATTTTCTAGTCTTTCCCTTTTCTCTTTCGGGTTGCTGCAATGCGTTCGGAAAATTATAACTTAGAGCTCGTTTCAGAGGTTTCGGGATTGATATAGGACTACACATAAAATCATTTCCGAGTGATATATAGCGAAAGCTGCTATATCTTATAACTAATGAAGTCTCAATGGATGGGGAGAAAAAAGTACGAAAATCAGAAGTGGTCACCGGGTCAAGGGTTATACACGTCATCTGACTCGAACTCAAAATTATGGGATACATCAGTTGAGGCCCACACTATAGTATATACGTTGAGGGATGTTTATCAAACCAAAAAAATACTTTTATGCCAGAGGGAAATTTAAAACTGATGTTAAGATTACGATCTGAAATAACTTTATCCTGGAAGCTCTTCTGAATATATGATACTCTAAATTTTTAGGTTTATGAAATTTTAAGCTTTTAATATGATTTCCCCCCCCATTTATACTAATTCATTTATAACCTTGGTTATGGTGTAGTTTCACTTTCATTAACGTTGGGGACTTTTCTATTCTAATTATTTAAAATGAAATCCCTTCCAATAAAATGAAACATGACTTTTGCTGATTAAATTGAAAATAAAGAGTAGTGAATCGAGTGAATAAATAACATTTACGAGCAGCGATGAAATAAATAATAGGGAGTTAGAGTTGGAAAATCATTGGGTTGAAACTAGTGAGAATGAATTAAAGTCAATCATCGGATCCTGTTTTTTTTTTTAAATTCTTAGAAGTGCTTAGAGGGATCCAAGACGAAGTCGGAGGATGGTTGAAAGACCCAACCCTCAATTTCAGTTTATTTACTCACTCAAACCCGAGGAAGTTTGTAAGAGTTGAATTAATTTGTTATTATAAACGGTTTTTTTTGGTAGGGAATTCAAATTCAGAGAAACCAAGATCAGCTATTGAACTCTAAATAATCAACGAAGTGAATAATAAAATTGCTTAGCATCTTAATTGAACTTTATTTTTTGTTAACTGTGTAATTTAGTGTATTATTAGATTCATAATGGAAAGGGAAGACAATAATAAAACGGTTCTTTCCACAATTTTACACACAGCTATTTTATAATTTTTTTAAATTAAAACTGAAAATGAAGAAAAGTTCACTTTATTTTACGGTATTATTAATTTAATATTTCATAAAAATACACCTGGATTCACGGCATTCAATGAATTTCTTTTTCCATACTTGATATTAAGAGAAACCTAGACTGGAATAAATTATTTTATTGATTGCACTATAGTATCAACGATATCAATACCTTTTAGCCCTATTCAATAAAATCATTTTACTATCCATGAAATAAAATGATTTTTATTCATGGTACACTCAAAGCAATACGTCGCTCTTAGAGGCATACATGCTATTGGCGATGGACCTCGTAATATTGAACTTCGGTTACGCGACGAGGGTAAAACTTCCACAACACTTTACTGGAGGAACAGTGAGGCTCGACAGATTTAACATGCATCAGCCTCTTTTTAATAGCATCTTTTAAAGGCGGTTCTTTAAAAAATCAGGACTATCCCTATTAGATGAAAACAACGCCAGTCGCGAGCTAGCGACTATAGTCACTTAGTTATCACGCTCACAAACTCGAAGAAAATTGGATTGTACTCATCAGTTGCCACATTATAACGTGATGCGAGGACTTGGAGCATTGACAAATTTAATGCGTATCAGACCCGTTATACGACGGATCTTTGGAGTGGAATCATTAGTTGAATGTGGCCACGGTGACCTAGTGGTCATATTCGCGGAGTCACGGCAAGCGTTGTTTTCATCCAGTCGTGGGTTGAAGCCCAGATACCACAAAAGGGCCGCTGTGTAGCATAACAGACACATGGTTAATTTGTAGAGGTCCTAAGTCCTCCCATTGGTGAGGTGTGGAAGTTTGGGGGCGGGGAGGTGTCAGCTCAGGTGTTGTCGTTTTGTCTCTTGACCGGGGTTCAAAATGACGAGATGTATAAATATATTTAATAATAAATAAAGCGGGTCGTTAAAGATACGGTTTCTAAAATATCAGTCGCAACGCTTAAAAGTTTGAGAGTCCCTGTTATATAGAGTGTGTATGCATAAATAAAAACTTTTTAAAAAAATGTTCACTCAGATTCCTCTCTGGAGCTTGGATCTAACCTATCCCAGTTTTTATCCTAAATATGAGCAGTTGATACCAATGCTTTATAAAATGCACAAAACTACTTTAGATGTGACAAATTCGGAACATTTCTTTTCAATTTGATTATTATCAGAAAATCTTCACGATAAATCCCGGAGAGAATGCATGAATTGAAATATGATATCAGAAAGAAATAACTAATTTGATTTCGGTAAGCAAAAAAAGAACATTCTAGATTTTATTCAGATTCCTGAAACATTATATATCAATGTTTCATATTACTTTTTCAGTTATGCAAAATATAGATACATGTATATTATGTTATGTTAATATATATCATTTTAGCTTACATTAATTCAGTATATATGTTATTTTAATGTGTGTTATGTTATTTGTTGTTACACATCATATGCTAGTTTATATTTTAGTATATATTATACAAATATTATATTATATATTATATGCAAAATTCATAACATATACTAGATATTATATATATCTGAAATTTGTAAAATGGACAAATTAAGGTAAAAAAAAATAATCCTGGCATGAGTGCACATAAAAAAGAAAAAAAAAAAAAAAAATACAAACATACCTTGATAGAAAACAGGATATAAAATATGTTCCTAATAGATAAATTTCTTGATAACTACGTAAATGAATTTTTGACTGACATTTAGCTATTTGTATTCAAGCAAATCTTATCGTAGTATAAGAAAATGTTAAGATCAATATAGAAAGTTTGAATATGTAAAAATACTAAGTTTCTGAAAGATTTTCTGTAGTATCTATATTGTTTGATGATTATTACGTTCAACGAAAAACTGACTACGGTTATAAGTATTTGACAAATATTCTGCAAATTGTCCGAGAAAGATTAGAAATTCTTTGAATCTGCATACGCGATGATGAATCATAGCTTCATACATTACATTGGTAACAAATAAATTGGAGAATTTATTCGTATGGAGATCCCTATAGGGTGTTTCGAAACTCACGGGCAAAAGCTTAAAGGGTGATGGAAAACATCTAAACAAGAAATTTTAAGCGTATAATGTGTGGCGGAGAGTAACGGGGCCTCGGTAGCCTAGTGGTCAAGGTCGTGGGGTAGTAACCGGCGGATTTCGTTCAGTCGCGGGTTCGATCCTTCGCCGCCAAAAACCCGCCGGGTTGATGCGCGTTAAATCTGTTCGGGGCCCAAAGTCCTCCCGTTGGAGTGGTGTGGATGTTAGGAGAGGGAGTGCCAGCTCAGGTGTCGTCCTCGTCACTTGACCAAGGTCCGTCGCCAATAGCCCTCGTGTTGCTTCTAGTGCGACGTTAATAAAAACTAAACTAAAGTGGCGGAGAACCGCTAGACGGCGCTGTAATGGAAAGCATATAGAGCGATTTTTTTTATACATCTTCCTTTTTAACGTGGATTTCAGGAGGCATGGTCTTTTCCTTATTACTGTACTTCCCTACTTGCTCTCCACCTATGCATTGTGTTATGAAAATTGGTTGTTTAGATGTTTTCTATCACCCCCTTAAATTTTTGGCCGTGAGTTTCGAAATGCCCCGTATAGACTCAAAACTCACTGCAGTCACCGTAATAGGGGAGAAGAGAACTTCAGAAGTTGGAGAAAAATTCGACTCATTTGCGTGACAGTTCTCCGCTTGCTTTCTGCCCAAACATTGCTTGGTAAAAATTGCTTGTTTGGATGTTTTCTATCACCTCTTAAATTTTTGCCCATGAGTTTTGAAACACCCTGTAAGACTTTTTGATTAGAATTCGCTGAATATTAAACAAGTAAATGAAATGGGAATTAAACTTACGAAATAAGCATTGATATTTTAAAAAAAAATATTCGAGTAATTGAATTAAAAAATAAATGTACGAATTTAATATATTAGAATAAAAGAAATATTTCTTACACTAAAAAACAATCATTAAACTTGAAAAAAAATATGTTTCATTATTTAAGAATAATATGTATATGAATATCTTACGTATGACATTAACACTGTCTTAACAGTATCGACTGAAACATAATCTTGTTCCACTTTCCCATTCATCCAGTTAATTAATCAAGTAAAATTAATAATACATGCTTCATTATGTTCTCACACAGTTATCTTTAAAAAGTTTACCTTTTATCTCTAAATCTAATAGCATATCAATACAAAGCTTTTTCAATAACATTTCAAACTTTAAGAAAATATTTAATTGATTGATTATTAGCATCGCACTGACAAGTAATACGAGGCCTATTAGCGACAAATCTCGTAATTTTGAACCTCGGTCAAGTGACAAGGTAGACACCTGAGACGGCAGCACCCTCTCCAAACTTCCACACCACTTCCTTGAGAGGGCTTGAAACTTCTACCTAATTGAATGTGAATCAGCCCCGCTACATGGTGGGTCTTCAGTGGCATCAGGGTTAGAAGCCACGACTCAATGGAAACTACACCCGCCGCGAGTTTGCTACCAAGGTCATTAAAAATATTTAAATAGAAAGAATAAAAATAAAAGCTAACAATACAAAGAGAATATCATTCAACTACGAAAAAACATTTCTTAAATTTATAGATATTGGTAAAATAAATGATAAGGATTTAAAGTCCGGAAAAGTATCTTTGTCTTGTTACTGAAGATCATTTCCCTCTCTCATTTATCCAGATCCGGTTTCGAGTATTATTAGCACCACCCCAATAGCAAAACAAGCAAAATCATCCAAACATGGGACTATTTCTAATTGCTTCTCTTTCATTTTTTTCCCCTTTCCTCCGTCAGTCATTTCTCTTAAACCGAGATTTTAACTGGAGCCACTGTTTCTACCGGCAACTGGAATAATTGGTCTCGAGAGTGAGTCTTTGCCATTACGTTCTGAATGAATTATAGAAGACTTTATAGCAAATGGGGCAGAGACCATTTAGTCTTGTTAACGTAAGAGAATAAGCTTTCTAGAGTTTTCGAGTTTTGGGGTTTGCTTATTATTTTACTTTTTTGGGAAAAAAAAGTTTGGGGCTTCTCTCTCTTTGCAAATATCATCTTTGAGATTTATAGTTTAAATATCCCCATCCTGACTCGTGTCGTTAAAGACTGAAACGTCTCCGCATTGCTCGTTTTCGAAACTAATTAAATATCATCAATGTTTTGCCATTTAGATAAATAAATGCATCCGTCCGCTGTTTGTCTCACTTAGAGAAATTGTTAGGTTTCTGTCAAAAAGAGAGGGACACTTGTATTTGATCTTTAAGTGTTTCTAATGCACGAAAAACAAGAGATAATGTTCCAGTATTTCGTAACTGTGCGCTAAAAGGCAGGAAGTTAAACTTGCAAAGTTACATCAGGCTGTTTTAAGTGTAACTAATTGAAAGTAGATTTATTTAAGTGATGCCTTCGGTACGAGACAGAGTACCTTTTGTTGCTATCTTTTTAGAATTTTTCCTTGATTTCGATGGTTTTGTGAAAGGTGTTTCGTTAAAACTTGTTATTTATCACGATTTCCCTGAAAAGAAATGAGGAATTCGTAAAAATCTTTTATTGGTATTTCTGTTATTTTACAAGAAGAATTCCACTTTCTCTAGTTACTCGGAACTTTTATAAAAATTAACTGTATACTATTACCACTTTATACAGCTTCTATTGCTTTGATAGTTAGCTTAGAGCTTAGAAAATGAAGTTATTTGGATTTAATACGAAATAAAACTGTGAAAAACTTTTTGTCTGGCGTTAAATATTAACTTATAATATTCTATATTATGCGAATAGAGATGTGCTGCCGACTTAACTACCAGTTTCATAATCATGTGACGCAGTTAACTAGAACATGATATGGAATATATTCTAGCGTATATCTAACATGAATTATATTTAGAAATACAGATAACTATGCATGCAATAGACAGAGTAAACTCTGTATAACGAAAGTACCTTTTCGGAACTATGCATATGAAATCTCTAGTTACAGACTATAAAAACAAATTTGGATTTAAAAATTATTAAAAAAAATCAAAATATCTTAAAATGGGAGACTTCTATATTATTATGAACAACTGACATTTATACGACTACCTAAGATCTAAGGCAATAATATGAATTCAAATTGTGACTGTACAAGATTATTATAAATAGTTGGATTCGTAACTCTTTCATTTATAATAACTGGTAAATATTTTTGTTTATGTAAGTACTACTATGTGCTATATGTTTAATTAGAATACGGAGAGAGAGAGAGAGAGAGAACTCTCGTTATGACCTTGATATTTCACTCCACAAGAATTTTCTCTTTTAAATGGATTCTCAATTGCAATACAGAAATAAGTTTACATTTCAAGTGAAAGATTTATTATTCTGTCGGAGAGAAATGCTACTCTCTTAAAATAAACCAAAAACAGGGCAATGTACGGCTTGGATTCCATAAAAGGATAAACTCTTAGATTCTAAACACATAAGTAGATGATTCTATTGCTATTACGAAAGTTAATGCAGCATGAATAATTCTTAAATACCAGTTTGACTTATTGAAAAGTGTTTTCCAAGAAAAGTTTAATATTAGCTATTTACAAATTAATACATCGCATGATATTTAGATCTTTTATAAATGTGTGTTTTTAAAATTTTTTTACTAACATTATTTTTTTCCTTTTTATATGAAAAAAATAATTTATGATTGTTGTGACATATGCAGTTAAGTTTTCAGAATTGTAAAAGCGCTTGCCTGTTATTTTAGTGAGTAAAAGTAAATTGAAAAGTTTTTTTAACGGACGTGTTATTTTATTTTAGAATGTTATTGATATATACAAAGGAAACAACATCTTGTAAAGATTATGAAGTATAGAATTATATAATCGTTCTAATTTAAATATGTTTTCAGAAAAATATATCTGAATTTTCAATCATAACTTTAAAGTGTTTTTTTTGGAAAAAAAAGGGGACTTTAAACTATTCAATACTACTATTCAATGCATTTATGGTTTTTTTAGTATTAAGTGTTTGCTTAATGATTAATATATTTCACATTTATTTATACAATTTTGTTACGACATGAATATTTTATCAGTCAATAAATGTTAAAGATAAGAAAGTAATCTTAAATTTAAATATTTAAGAGAACTTAAATAAAACTATGAATAGAAAGGACGTTAATACAGCTCCTTACAATTTCCGATTAAATTTAATTTTATAACAAGACTGAAAAAATAATTACTAACATTTTTAAATGGAAAATAAAATCAGAACTCAGTTACAGACGTCTGTATTTTTTTAAAATTATGATTGAAAAAAACAATATTTTTTAAACAATTCAAAAATTAAAAGGCACATAAATTCTTTGACATATTTAATAACCGAGATGTTTGTATTAGATCCGGTTTGTTTTCTAGTAATGTTAGCATCGCTTTTATACCAATGTTTGAGGATAAAGTTTGTCATGTTCACAATTAATATAAAATTTAACTAGTATATTATTATTTAATGTAACGGTGTAAAGCTCAATTTTTTTAAAATTAAGCTTCATATTATTATGTTAAACTTAAATACTTAATTTTTTTTAAAAAAAATGTCTTAAAATCTTCTATTGTTTGTGACTGACAAAAACACTCGAAACATTTCAGTAAAAATTTAATAAAATTAAGGCTTTTACTACCCGTGAATATCGCAAGATTCAAAATTGTTCGCTTTGTTATTGGAAATAAATACCAATTTTTGCTTCCTGATTATATTTTCTGTATAATATTTCAAAATCGTGCAAAATTCTGTACTATTATTTAAAACTCAGCATTTTAAACTTTTTATGCCTTTTCAAAAAACGTTTCTCCCTGTTTATTGCTACTTCATATCTGTAATATGGATGACTTAAGAAAACATCGTCAAAAAATAAAACCGATGTATAGCATCGCTTCCCAGTACTTTGTGGTCGGCATATTTGCCACAACCAAAAGCAATCCCGTATCGAGGCAAATGATTTCAGCATCTGAGCCCAGCGACTAATGCTTGAGCAACTCAGCAATTTTCCTTTTCGGAGCCTCCCAATAAGAAATGTATCGCGCACCTGATTTATTCCTCCCTCTGCATGTATAGATGCATTAGAGCTAATAAAAGTCAAATTATCAGTATGTGTTTAACAGAGTGTCGACATTAAAGTCGATTACGTTTTCCCTCCGCTGAGGTGAGGTAGTTTCGGGCGCGCTTAATCATATGAGTATCAGTGAAGTCACCAAGGGAATAATCCTACCGGAATACCGTCTCTTTCTCCAAGTTAAGACATAACGCCTAATGAGTTTAATTAAACCACCCCATCTTGGCTTATTTTGGATAATTACTTTCTAAACAACCAGTCATTTGAGGAAGAGTCCTAAAAAGCAGTTTTTCTCTTCACAATTTGCTTCATATTTTTATCAGACATTAAATCAGCTTGCTTTTCGAACCACTAACTTGGAAAAAAGTTCTTAATGTTCTTAATTATTATTATTAGGACCGAATGCTCAATATTTCTCATTTTTTGTAAACAAATCGCCTAATTTAAGGTTGAGTGCTAAGCTATAAGCATTTCGGTTTATTCTTAATGGAATTCTTTTTTTTCTTCTTCCTCTTTTGGTTTAGCCAGCTCTTAAATGTAGTATTCCTGTACGAGGGTAGTTCTCGTCATAACAGATTTCTGCAGTGATTCTTTCCGAGACAAACAGTAAGAATAAAAAGTAATGAATGCTCGCGAGACAAATTCTTGTATTAATTTCTAATTAAAGAAACACGGCCGTTTAGTTCACCGAAAGGTGACTCTAGGAAGTCGTAAATACGTAATTATGAGGCTATTAATTTATATTACTTAAGTACTATTATGCCGAAACCTGCTGTGTATACATTACACGCATAAGGATTTAAAAGTCTCAAAGATTACTTTATTTTTTAAACAAAGTTTTGATTAACACATTTCCCCAAATAATAAGCTTTATGAGAGTACTGATTTTTATAATTTGAATGTTTTCTTTTTAGCCGTATCTTAAATTTGCAGCTTTCAGTGAAAAATAATGTATGAGGGTGGAAGAAAAAGATATTCCAAGAATTTGCAATTCTATTTAGTAAAGAACGTGTTTTATTTCTTCCGAATTGATGTATATTTAATAACTTAGAAGTATTTTGCTTGAATTAGAACATGTGTTTTCCATCTATATTTATATAAACATTTTTAAAGCGATAATGAAAGCTTTTATGTATTGATAAACTGAATTCAGTTATTATTTATACATTATTTTAATTATTAAATATTTTTGGACCAGACATATAAAATAAATATTTTAAAGAATAAAGAATTCTTAAGCTTTTGTTTAATTACTTGCGTTACGCATTACAACTTTAGCTACAGTATGGGATATTGATGAAATCAAGCCAAAATACGTAGGAATGATTAGGGTAACGTATTTTTCTTAAAATTGAGAGATAATAAACTTGTTAGCAAATCTGTACAGAAACGATACCTCCTAGCTAATAATATCAATTTTTATTACATATCCTCTTGGCGAATCAGAAGTATAAAACTAAAAAAAAAAAAAAAAAAATAGAGCTTTAAAAAAGGAATAGAGCATTAATATAGGCACAACATCAACTGATAATGATTGTATCAATGAATTTTAATCTGTTTGTAGTGTTATATAATCTCAAAATTATCGATATATGGTAGAGTTAAATAGTTGTTGGAGAGAAGACGAGTCTTATAACCACATAGTAAAATAGACATGCACAATGAACATACTTAAGCACTCTGAAATGAGTGAGTAAAATTATTTTATGAGTAAAATACGAGTGAATAAAATTATACTACACTTCTGTTATAGTGAATGCTACAAAATATTTTGAAAATGAATAACACTACTACAAGTACAAGAAAGTCATTACTTTTGCCACTCCCCTGTGATCTAAAGCTCACTATTAATAAAATAAAAACAAAGTGCACATTTTACTGTCGCTCATCCCCTCCCTCCCCATCTGCTTTTCGAATATAAATGCGAGTAGTAGAAACGATAAAAATGGTTGGAGGCAAACTCCATTATTGAACGGGGGATAAACACTTCTTGCATTTTTTCTTTCTTTCGGGTTTCCAGTTATCGTGTGAGGCGGGCCGCTTGCTTTCTTTTACTTTCGTACCACACGGTCTACAGAAGGGATCCCTCTCAATCGGCTTCGAGTATTGTGGAGGATTTTTTCCCTGACCAAGAGGATTTGGAGTGGTCAGTCGTGATTGTCACCTCCAGCCGAGCTCCTAATACCTTTCCCTGTCATAGAACTGATTGCATGCTTCAAGGAGTCACCTCTCTTGACCCTATTTGTAGCGAGTTTTTGTGAAGGGATGTCAACCTCCCCCGTTTCCTGCTTTTGTTGGCCCGTGTCCAAGCGTTAGAGAAAAGGTGGGGAAGTCGCATCGGACAATAGAGGTGCCGGAAACTGATTTGTCGCCCAAAAGAAAGGAATGGTTCATAAGATGACCAGCTATTGATTACGAGTTAGCTCAACGCTTCTATTTCCGATACAAAACATCGCTTTATATCATGGCTTCCATTGAATTAGGTCAACTTTTAGATGTTTTTCGAGTATTTACGTATGGGCTTACCTAGGTTCTCAATTAGAAATTTCTTTTCTGAACACTACATTTTAATTATCCATTACTTTTCTCAAATTAAGCAACATTTTGTAGAAATAGATTTTGTTGTTCCGGTTTCTGGGGAATTTATTATTTTTTCTCTGAAATTATTTCCCAGCATTTTTTTATTATCATCTTACCTGATAAAGTAAGTAGCCCAATCTTATTATATATGAGTTAAGAATCCCCTTTATCTATTTTTCGCAATAATCATTTCTCAAGAAAAAAAAAAAACCTTTACTTTCGATTCTTTAAATGCTGCTTATTATTTAAACACCGAAAATGCATCTCACAATGATATTTTATTTAATTCTAAGTGTATTTAATATTATATTTACTTCCCGGAATAAGATATTTTCCCTTGAAATGATGAAATGTTCCATAAATTCAAAAGATGATCGATTTGTAATGCTTTTAACTGTTATTTTATTTTAAGTAATAATTATATATACTGAAAAAAACTTCTACAAAGGGAAAATAATTGTTTTTATAAAAATATCATGATTAACTCTGAATCAAAAAATCTTAGGAAATAAGAAATAATTCTTCAGTTTTCATTCCGAATTTATAAGAAGAGAGAAAATGGTGTTTTAAAATAAATGCAATACAAATTAGTTTATGTTTCAGTTACGAAAGGGGAATCATAATGATGATTAATAAAATAAGTAATTGTACTGTTTTCAGTATGTTCATATTAAGATGATCATTAAGTAATATAAACATTTAAGAAATTTTAAGTCAGAAACTGTAAAATATAGTTATATATTGAAAATCAAGAGTCTTATTTATTATTTTTAATGAAAAATATAAAATTTTATGTAACAAGTAAATGTCACTGAAATATTTAAATGATACGTTCCTACCTTAAGATAAAGGTCATTTTAAAATTTTGTAATGTATTTTTAAAATATAATTATATGAATCTTATTTACAACTAACCAATCAGGTAAAAGTATAAAATTATTCATTCGAGAATTTGGCTTATAATCTAAAGCTTAGACTCCTATGTAAACCACAAGCTCCAAAAACATAAGTAGATATTTTTTCTCAGTTTTTTCGTGGAGACAGAATTGTTTATTCCTCTTTGTTTGGAAGAAAAAGTAAAGAAGATCATATTTGTATGTATCTATGCAAAAATATCCAATGACATTTGGAGCAGCATTTGTAGCGAGCTCTACTTTGTTTTTATTCGAGAAATCTCATTTCTAAGAGCTCAAAGAGGTCCATGAAACACACAACGAAGTATTATATATTTGTTGGGAAGAGTGTATGTTTCTAAAGCCTATTGTCAAATAGCAATAAGAATATCTATTTCCTTTCCTTTGCAGGAGGAAAACAAATCACTCGTTTCTCCCATAAAATACTCGACTTCCAGTACGTTATAATAGAGGAATGTGCAACAAACATCATAAAATTTTTAGTATTACGTTAGAAAAAAACAAATGCAAAATTTTAAATTAAAAATATGTTATTCTAAATATATTTTATTGCTTATTTTACTATACATGAAGTTTAAAGAATTATATTGTTAATCAAAGTCGTATATAAACAAGTTCTAAAAATTTTTAATAAAAAATATTGTTGAATGCTGTTTTGGCTACATTTTGAATAAAAAAAAGTATTTTAACTTGACAGTTTTATTCTTCTTTTAAATAAATGTTTTGACACTGAAAAACTATCTGCAACTTTTTATTTTATTCACTTTAACACTTTTCAGTCTGAATTTTACTGATAATAATGTTTATATTGGTAGTTATAGGCAATATGAGGAAGATAAGAAATATTGGTATTAAGATGAACTATTTAGGCAATAAGCAAATGAAAAAAAATTCTATAATGATTTAAAATGATTTTGTTAGAAGAAATTGATGAAGAGAACATATTTTTTACGTGTCATATGTGTATATATTAAACGATAAGATTAAAATAATTTTTTAATATTTTAATTTAATTTTTAATCACACACATACATGCATATATATATATATATATATATATATATTATATATATATATATATATATATATATATATATATATATATATATATATATATAGTAGCAAGTCTTGTTACTATTTTCAGTTGGGCTCAAGTGAATTAAGCATTTATCACATAGAGGAATACAATTAAGTATAGGAAGCAACATTCTCTTAAGATGGAAAATATTCTGCAAGTCAGATAAACACTTAAATTATTTTCTTTTCAAATGGGGCGAAAAAATTGTTTTTTTTTTTACTCTCATCTCGATTTATTTTATACTTACTAAAATATTCCTACATAAAATCATTGTATTGAATTTAGTTATTTAGGGTAGTTTTGTGCATATTGAATAAAACAATGCCATCCTCCTTTTAACTTGGTTTCTTATAAATAAAATTATAATGCAGAAAAGTGACCACTATAATTTTTCACTGCTAAAAATAAGTCAGAATGAGTTTTAACGAAAGCTAATTTTCCTCAGCATTTGCGGGTGGCTGCGGTAATCGAGCAGTCATGGTCGGAAGCTTGTAGCCTGTACTGTCTTAGTCGAATCATAACTTCGAGTCCTAATGTCACTAAGGATTCTTCTTATCGCGTGGCTGATGAAAAATCTAACGGGGCTCAAACCCCTCATGTTAGGATGGTATGGAAGTTGGGAAAGGCAAATGCCATCCTCGTCCCTTGACCGAGGTTCAAAATTACGAAGTCCGTCATTAACAGCTCTAGCGTTGCTTTTAAATGCGACGTTAATAAACAAGCAATCAAATGGACTCAGCATTTTTAGTAAACCTAGCCTCTTATCTGTTAGCCTTACTTTATTAAACACATACACACGCTCGCTCGCTCGCACTAATGAACTTAACACTATATAATTTTAATTAAAATTGTATTATTAATAATTCAGATCTATTACTAGTAGTAGTAATATAAAAAACAAGAAGCAGAAGTAAAAAATAATGAGGCAAAAATAATTATAGTATAGTGCAATTCTAGTGCAAATTTACAAAATAGAATGTTAACAAGTTAGCTAAATTGCTCTTTTGAACATTTAAAACCTTAGTAGTATGGATCAGTTGAACCTTTTTTGGAGCTAATGAAATTTTTAAAATTTTAATATACAAAAGAAAAAGTATTAAAAATTTCTTAGATAGTAGGAGATTTAGTTTCGAAAAATAATCTTTTTGGTTATGATTTCTTTTGGAATAAAATAAATAAACTGGAAATGTTCATCTTGATGGGTAGCTCTGCAATGCGCTGCAATTCTAAACAACATCATGCCTATAAGAAACAATCTCTTTTAATGAATTAAACTATTTAACAATCAACTCATCATAGATTTGCTCGAAGTTGCTTAAGGGAATTAATTAATTACGATACAAAAATTGATGCTAAATTTGTTAATTGAAGAAATATTACATTTGTAATAAAAATCTAGTGAATAATAAATCTTCAATAATTTAAATTTTTATTGATGTACACTCTTTCATCAAAAAATATAAATCTCACATTAACAGTTTTATTACTATGTATAATTGTTTTATGTTTACTCTGTTACATGTGAAGAAAAACATTAGACAGATTAGTACAATACAATTTTTGTGATGTAATTGCTTATTAACATCTTTCTTAGAAGCAACACCAGGGCTATTGGCAGAGTACCCAAGCGGACCGAGCACACCCAAAGGGCTTAGAGCTGCAAACCGCCCCCCCCGGGAAACAATCACCCCCGCACTCAGCATTCATTGACAAAATAACATAATATTTACATAATTTTGAAATAAAGGTTAAATAAAATGTACAAGGTATTTGCACAACAAAAAATATACATGACAGAAACACAAGAAACATTTAAAATTTTCTTGCACAAATAAGATGCACATTAGGTTAAATGGCACAATACAAAAACGTCCACAAACTCGTAAGCAAAAATGAAGTGTTAAGCAAAGGTATGAACATATATACAAGGTATACAATTATAGATACACAGTAAGGGATGATTAAAATATTGAGAAATAAGATAAAAATTTGAAACAATTAACAAATTTGTTGGGTAATTTTACGAGCCGTAAGAATATAGGATTTAAGCTTAGAATGCAAGTAGGGATTTTCACACATGGACTTCTGCCAAATAGGCTTCGCTTCAACAACAGGACATTTTAAATGAAAATTTCTGGTAAAAGGGCAAGAGAAAACGTAGTAGCATCTCCAACAGAGCCACAGAGACATAAATTTGTACTTTTTAAATTAAAACGATTTAAGTAAGAAATGAAGGGATCATGACCGGTTAAGAAGCGTGTAATAAAACTAGAATTTGTATAAAAACTCAAATTTGGTCTAGGAATATATGACTGAACCCGAATACCAGTATTACAAATTGACCACCAGACCTCTGAGTCAGAAAGAAGCTTATTTCTTGAAGTCATAACTATATGAGACTGAGGATCAGGTACATTTATTTTCTCACCATAAGTGATAGCGAGCTTTGCAAAGAAATCGGCAATTTCGTTACAATAATCTCCGACGAGGGCCCATACCCAGTGTAAGTTGTAAAAATCAGAATAAGTTAATTTTTTTTTGATGGTATTAATAAAAGCCGATTTATTTCTAGTACTTTGCAGCCAAATTGTCTCCAATTGTCGGGCTAGGTCATTAACAGTCCCTGGTAGATGCAGTCGCCTTTCTATCATATCCCAGACATGCTCGATTGGAGAGAGATCTGGCTGGCCAAGGAAGTGTTCTACAATCTGTAAGACAGTTCATAGCAACACGTGCAGTATGTAGTCTGGCATTATCTTGCTGAAAAATAAGAAAAGAGTACTGCAAAAGTAACGGTAGTAAAACAGAACTCAGAATGTCATCGACGTACCACTATGCTGTAAGTGTGCCTCTAATGACGACCAAAGGGGTCCGGCTATCAAGGGAAATGGCACACCAGACCCTAACTCCTGGTTGAGGGCCTGTGGGGTGTGAAATAGTGAAAGTAGGATCGGTACGCTACCCTGGGCGTCTCCGGACACGTCTTCGATGATCGTAAGGACACAGTTGGAAGCGGGATTCATCGCTAAATATTATACATCCCCAATCAGCATCCTTCCAACCTGATCGAGCCAAACACCACTGTAATCTAGCTCGACAGTGTACAGGCGTGAGTGGCAGGTGGCTTAGCAGTCAGTACGAGTGTAGATTTTGCTCTATCAGCCGTCTGTGAATGGTCATGGTGGACACTCGTGTATGGGTCGCACTTCTGATGGTTGATAACGATGAATTGGGTGCTGTGGCAGCTGATCTGACAATCGCTCTGTCCTCCTGATCTGCTGTGGCTCTTGGTCGACCACTACCATTATGACGCTGAAATCTGCCATTGACCGCCCATTCTTGCCAGCATCTTCTAATCGCCGCATCTCTGAGACCCATATGATGCGTGATTCTCCGATTTGCCCATACTGCCGCTCTTAGTCCAATGATAGAACCTCTTTCAAACTCTGATAGTTGCTCGTAATGAGCTCGAATCCTGCTGGGAGGCATTTTTTCAGTCATTCAAAGGTATCCTAAATCGTATTGCAACAGAAAATTTGACCATCAGATTGAGAATCTCTTCTTATATACACTAACTGAGTGCGCAGTTACGATGCGCTGTAGCTCTCGCTATTCATTCACTGGATACCAAATTTTAATCATTTACATGTTCGGCCCAAATCTCTTTGCATACGAAATTTCATTTACAATCGGGCAACTCCTTCTTGCTGCGTCATTTTTTTTTTTTTTTGGTTGTAGAGTGTAGATGATAAAGTGTCGGAGTAAACAGGAACTTTGAAGCTATGAGAGACGGCCTTGAAAATGGCAAATCCGGTTCCTGATAGCTCGACCTGGAAAACTGAATAATAAAAATTCAGTTTAAACATGTAGACTTGGTTTAGGACACCCCGGTGAAAGACACACACGGCGAATCCAGTTTCGAACCCGATCTTTGATCCGTCGGTGTAAATCTCCCCCTCGGAATGTCCCAAAAATTTGTTAAGAAAAAGAATTTGTTTTTCAGGACGAACAGCTCTCAGTGAGATATTTGAGTGGAATGGGATATTATTAATCAGGTGAAAAAAGTTGGAATTATGCTGCTTCCAAATTTGATACTCAAGGAAAAGAAATTTTAGGGTAAGATGAATAAGGGGAACCCCAGCAATCACCTGTAAAGCAACAGTCTGAGACGGCATATTGGCCTTGGTAATTATTAAAAGGTAAATTCTCTGAATAGAATTTAACTTAATAATTTGCTAGTAGTTTAGATCACCACACCAAACCCCCGCATCATAGACAATAGTAAGTTTTGTAACAGATAAGTACCATATTTTATAATTTTCGGAATTGGATTTTTAAAATTTTTATATAGCCGAAGGAAACCCTATTAAAATATAATAAGAGATTATAAATTTTTTCTTTAAGATAATTAATGTTCTTAAAATAATGATCCAGGAGAGCCAGCAGTCAATCAGAATACCTAAATATTTTTAAAATTTACAAATTTAAATGAAGGAATTCTTTAGTTTAAAATTGGGTTTCGACTGAAGAAGCTACCACCACGAAAGAAGCTAACTCCCTTGTTGCGGATTGACGGGCATCTAAACACAACTGAGGTGGTTTTCTGAACCGAGATCTCCAGCCTTATCCATGCCAGATGTTCAGCAATAAGACCAATTAAAATATTGGAATCATGCTCTAGATCTCTTCTCGAATTTTCTGTGGAAATAACTGCCAGATCGTCAGCGAAAGCTTGAACTAAAAAGTTTTCGCAATTAATATTCAAAGTAGAATTAAAATATTGGTTCCACAGAGTGGGTGCAAGTACCGAACCCAGAGCACATACTTGGATAATTAGATGCTTTATTGTAAAATTATTATTGGAAAAAATAATATGTCGATTTATTAAGTAAGAATACATAAACTTTTGAAAACAGATTGGAAAATGCAGATTTCTTAAAGTTTTAAATAGAACAGACCAATCTATATTGTCAAACGCACCCTGAACATCGATAAAAGTAACAGCAACATGTTCTGTAGATCTTTTGCTTGTGTTATGCGAAACCAAGTGCAAAATTTCGTTGAAACCAAATTGGAGTGAATGAAGAATATTGTTTTGATGAATTCAGAAATTTAATCTATTGACAAAAACACGCTCAACAATTTTCCCCAAGGTTGGTAACAAACAGACCAGTCTGTACGATTTAACAGATGACGGTCCTTACCAGATTTAAGAAGGGATTTCAATTTAGCGTCTTTTAAATTGTTTGGAAAATAGGAAAATTGAACACATGAATTCATAAATTTCACTAAAAGGTTAGGGAAATCAGAAAAAAAAATATGTTTCCAAATTCCATAGTCCAAAAAATCAAGACCGGGAGCCTTCCCACTATCAAGATTTTTAAAAGCCAGAGATACCTCTTCAGTGGAAACCATCGGAGGTGGTACAGACTCCTCAAAATTCAAATCAAAAGTATCTCCAAAGCCCGGGAAAAGAGAACGTATTAGAAATTCATATTTCTGGTTTTGAGTCATCAGATGAGCCAGCAATTATGACCAAGTTTTCATTATTGGTGGTACAGAAGTGCTCCAAGGCCTCATTTTTAGCCGCAAGAATTTTCCTTTTATATAAAGATCTTTCTATTTTAATTGTAAAGTATCAATTTCTCCAGGTGGAAAATTAATTTTAATTGAATATATTAATTTCCATTTAAAAGCGTTTAATTTATTTCTAAAATTTTTTTAATTATTGTTCCACCACGAGAAAACTAGAGTAGCAAGAACCCGTTGTTTATGAAAAGATATGAAAGCGGATGACCGGAAGGTTGAAATCAATAAATTAGCTAACACCTCAAGCTGATCAGAATTCCGAATTAATTCAACTGTTTGAATAAGTTTGGGTTTACGAATTCTTAAAATTTTTCAAAAATTTATTGTTACCGTATTTAATTTTTCAATAAAATTCGGAATTATTTAAATCATATTGCAGATGCACAACCACAAAACGGTGATCGCTCAGAGACTCCTGGTCCGAAACCTCCCACTCATTCGAAATGAAGGTAAAAATGAGAGAAATTAGTCATATTGGGGTATGATTTGGGATCAACTGTTATAACCCGATTTATACTTTTCGCGCGCACGCATTTTAATTGAAAAATTAATTTTTAAATTGTCATTGTTAAATATTTCATTCTTCTGAATCAAAGTTTCTTTTAATGATTTGGTATTATAGGATGCATCCACTCCAATCAAAATTAATTGCGGGTATCTAGCCCTAGGCTTCTTTATATCGTAGTTTTTTTAGAGAATCGATTTTTCTAAGTTCAGATTCTAGTAGCTGCACCTTGTTCTCATCTACCAGGTTAATAACCAAGCCTCCGTGACTAATTTTGTTGATGTGGGTTATTTTGATAAGTTCTCTTTGATGAGTTCTGAAGTCACTTTGTTTTTAACCGAGATAAAATTTTCATCAGATGGGGGTTGGACAATTACAACTCTTTGAGGACTAGGTTGTTGGAAGGAAATATCTGAGGTAGAAATAGGGGTTGCCAATATCTGTGCATATGTTGGTTTCATGGAGTTATGTACCGTTTCAGAAGCTTCTTTGAGGATTTGAGTATTATTATGAAGTTGTCTGCTAGTTTCCTGTAGGCCTTGAACATTATCAATAATTTGCTCTTTAATATTATAAGTAAGTACATCAAAATTTATCGGGCTTCTGTAAGGCATCCATTCACTTCAGCATAATTCCTTTCAAGTTCTATAATCAGTTTGGAATATTCATTCAGATTAATTTTGTAGCTACTTTCCTCCTCAGATTGCAAAACATAAGTTTAACGATTACTTCTATCGTTTTGTAAAATTTCATTGAATACCTTAAAAAAATAAGTGATATAGCACAATATTTCTGATCTATTAGTCTTAATTTTCTTATCTCCACAGTTGCGCAAGGATGTTCCAAAATTAATTAGCTAATCATATACAAACTTGTATTCATCAGTAGTCGGGTCGTCTGGAACTTGTTCCAGAAGTAAGCTGATTTCACAGAGAAACTCTCAAGAATATTATCCATATCTCAATTATAGAAATGCAAGGATATCGCCAAACAAACTAATAGTATTATCCTTAATTAATGTTTTAAGAAATTTAACACTTACGCAGGAAATCCAGCAGATAGTAGCAGGGGATGCAAATCCAAATAACCCAGGAGATTTAATATTCAACACTCACAGATAAATAAATAAATAAAAGTCGGTGATGGTAAACGATAAGCTGGAACTCGAAATCGAGCTCGCAATGACTTGAGAAGCCAAGCCAGAAACTCTAGCAGAGGCGCCGGCAAGAAATACAAAAGTTTACCGAAGAAAGGAGTAAATAAAAGAAACTTCTGCATTTTTCAATAGCTGAGAAGAAGTCAGGGCTATTGGCAATTGACCTCGTAATTCTGAACCTCTATCCAGGGACAAGGACATCTGAACTGTCCCCTGTCTCTCCAAACTTTCACACCACACCAACTGGAGGAGGGAGAGCTTCGAAAGATTTAAGTGCATCAGCCTCTTCACACGGCGTATCTTCAGTGGCATCAGAGCCCGAAACTATAACTCGATGGAAACTACATCAGTTGCGAGTTCGCGACTATGACTACTAAGCTATCGCAGTCAACAATTTTTTGTGAGTCTCCCATTTTAAACATTACTGATTTACTTGTTACCTCTAAGGAATAACTAGGATATAGTGCACTGCGAAAAACGGGTATGCAAAATCGAGTAGAAAGTGCTCACTTTTGAATACTTCACATATTCAAAATGGCTCCGATCCCAACGTATTCAAATTTGAGATTCGCACATACTCATTTTTAGTAACAAGCACATACTCAGAATGGCAACTTCACGTACTCACTTTTGAATACGTCACATACTAAAAATAGTTCCGATCCCAACGTACTCATTTTTGAGACTCGCACATACTCATTTTTGTACGTACTCGAAATGGAAACTTCACATACTCATTTTTGAATATAATCTTGTATCAATTATGAGTGTGGAATAGAAAAATGAGTGTCATGTATTCATTTGTGAATCTGTTACTGCATCAAATATGAGAATCAAACAATCCAGTGAGTATGTTTTGAATTTATTTTCCGATACTGTGTTGTTGCATTTTATTCTGAATGTATCATTTCTAACTTTTTGATTACCACACAGTATTATTGGAACAAAATACGGATGTACAATTCTTCGAAAATAGTAAAACCTTAAATACAAATATATATCTTAAAACGAGATAAAAATGTATAATAATTTCTCTGTCAATTAAAAAAAAGACAGTTTCCTTACACACTTATGAAGTGAAAAAAAAATGGAATTCTTGTCGAGCATCATCGCTGTATAGTCATCGATAAAAAAAATGTAGCAAATTGGCTCAAAATTTTAACAACACTGCTTTTTGAATACTGTAATGTTATTCTATAAAATATAAGCTTCATACACAAATATTTGTATGTATGAAAATAATTTTAATGCAAATTAAAGTAAGAAGTCACTAAGCTACGATTACGATGTAATGTTATGAATACAGACAAAGAAACACCTGTAAAGCACAAATAACAACTCACAGAAAATCATTTTCAAATCATAAATCAGAAAATCATGATCAATAACAATTCAACAGCATTTTTATATCTTAAATAAAAGAATCTTTCTGTAGTTGTGAGTGAGTGACTGAGAAAAAAATGTAAACAAACACAGACGCGAAAATGAGTATGCGTACATACTCATTTTAATATTCATGTATTCTACCGCGTGTAGCGTGGTAAAAACGAAATATAGTTCGAAATATTAAAGCAAACCATATTTGTTTTTGAACCCCACTTTGTAAAATACGCAGTCAGTATATAAAAGGAACTTTTATAGTCCTTATATCTGTAATAATTTTTTGAGAATGCTGATTTCCCATTTTTTTTTGGTTTTGAATACTTGTAATGTTCACATTCGATAAAGGTATACGATCAAATCTGATACAAACATATTCATTTCAAAATGAGTACATCTAGGTATTCATTTTTGTGTATTTCTTTTTTCTCCGTGTGGAACTGTAAACATTTAGCTCTTATATATTTGCTTCTAAAAATTAAAATAAAATGTGTATAAAGTTATAAATAGCTGATTAATCTATAAATAATGTTAGCATTTTTTAAGTATAAAATAAGCCAATATAAATTAAACTTAACCTTCAGTGGAAGAATTTTTAAAAAAAGTTGGAGTTATTCATTTAAAATATAATTTTTTAAAATCATCCTTTGAAGAAGAAAAAAAATCAAAAGCAGATTGAGGCTTATAAACTGTGAATCATTTAAAAGCTATTTATATATTTAAATACGACTTATTTTTTATTTTTATGATTCATTTAAATGCTGGAGGTTGTATCATTGAACTTGAACTTTTTGAATTACTTCTCTATCGATATCAACACTATCTGGATAGTTTTTTTAAAAAAATTGCATGAGTAAATATAGTTCCTGTAGTAAATACACACGTGTTTCATTTTAAATTAAAAGAAAATACTCTAGTCCTTTTTTGACATTGACTTCAAACTAAATTTTGCTTACAAAAATTCCTTGTGCTAAAAATGAAGACATAAATTAGGAGAATTGAGTAGTGAATAGTATTTAATTCGGCGAAAAAGGCAAGAAAAAAAGGAATTTAATACATATTTTCAATAATTTTTATTTAAAAAATTTAATTTTTTGGAGGAACTTTATTCAAAGTATTTATCATCGAGCTATTTAAAGTATTTTGAGAATTTTCTCTATCTAAACATAATAAACAAAAAAGTTTGAAAGCTTTTTTTATTTCCTTTTTTAATTCCTTTAATTTTTCCATCAATCACGTTCTTACCTGGCATTTTGTTGACTTTGACTTTTAGCTCGCTGGAAACTAATTTATTTCTATCTCTTTTACATTTTAAGTAAAATATTTATTTTTCTTCTGATGTTCACAGACTTATCTCTTTCTTGCTTTCTATGCATTGGATTCACGGTTCTGTTCTAGTAGGTCAGAAATTTTTTTATAGTTCTCTATTAAAAAAGCTTTATTTTAGTTCTCTTTATCATGATTCACGGAAGCAATCATTTCATTTTCTTTGCCCTATTAATTTTGTAGAAAACATGTTATTTACATAACAATTGATTACTGATGATAAAATAACATTCGTATTTTTCAAATCTTGTCGGGAAAAAAACCAATTAACTGCATCATTCTCGGAGATTTTGATAATTTTAATTTAATAACAATTACTATAGAGCATTGATAACATTTGATAAAGTTACTTTTTATAATAATGAGATAATCATATCCAGTATAGCACTGACGTATAAGTAAGTTATCTACATAATCGCTTGTGACGTATTTCACACACACACACTATAATTAACTCTACATTCATCTTAAAGTCTTAATTAAATTGCAAATACGTTCAAAATTCCAATTGAAGATACGTAAAAGAGCCGAACAAAAAAGTTTATTAACTAGTGACAGAGAATACGTAAATTCTCTCTCCTTGAATCCTATTATATATATATATATATATGCCTTACCTTACCAAATTACTCGTTTGGATTCAAGCACTTCTTTTATTATAGCAGATTCGAATCCAACTAGGTGTCTCCTACCTAGGAGTAGTCTCAATTCAAACGATAAATTGCAACGATTCAATCCAATCTACAATTATAAACCAAGTTATCATTATCCTTTATTTTCCCTTCCCTTTCCTTTGAATTCTATTTCGCTTATATATCTCTATCTCTAATTCAATTCACTTCACTCACTTCTTATTTTCATCTAATTTACCTAACTACGTTTCATTCAAGATAAATCATTCCAAAAGCCATTTATAATACTTCTGTAAAAACATCTGAAATTTTCTTCTCGTTTTTCTTATTTAAACTTAATGTTTGAGAATATCCATACTTTTTTTTTTGTGAAAAACAAGAGTATTCATTTCTCACAAACCTCGTTATATTCTAACAGAAATCTAACATCTCTTCTGAGCGTAATATTTATGTTCAACATAAACTTCGATATTCTGATTGAAATAAGATAGTAGACTTTAAGAATATAAATAGTTGAAAATTAACATCATTAGCCGACTATGGGTTCGAAAATCTTTGATACATGCATGCATTCATTCAATTGGGTCTTGGAATTAGTGATAGTCTAATGGTTATGGTCGCGAGCTCGCTCCATCCAGTCGAGGGTTCAAGTCTTGATGCCACTAAAGACCCACCGTGTGGCGGGGTTGATGTGAATGAAATCTGCCGAGGCTGCAAATCCTTCCGTTGGCATGCTGTTGAAGTTTGTAGAGGGAGGTGTCAGTTCAGGAGTCACCATCGTCACTTGACCGAAGTATAAAAGAAAGATGTCTGTCATTGATACCCCTCTTGTTGCTTCTCATTTTAACGTTAATAAACAATTAATCAATCAAAAAATTTAAATGTCTATAAAGGGATTAGGTATACAGAGTTTAAAAAATATGTTCATTTTTGATTCGGAATAAATAAATTTTAAACAGAGTTACATAAAAAATTTAAGTTATTCAAATCAAAGAGGATTTCTAAAATTTTATTATTTTGTAAGGTTTGCTTAAAATTGCATTATGAAATCATTTAGATAAACATATTTGTTTTGATGCTGTTTGTTCAAATGATGACCAAAATATAATTTTATTTCAATATTATCTCCCAAGAAGAATGATGTTATGCTTTTAGTACAATTTGACTTTAGAACATTAAATGATATTTTCTCCTAGAAAATTTTCATTCAATTATTCTTGGATCTTGGAGAGTAATCCATATTTGCGGATATTGTTTCAAGCTGAGAAGTTTTTTTAACTATTTTTTTCTACCTTCCATTGCGTAATTTGGATTAATCATTTTGTTTTAGCTCATCTCATAAATTTACAAAACTGTGGGCATTTTAAAGTAACAATTAAAATAAAAGTGCTATATCAATGAAATTATATATATATATATATATATATATATATATAGTTATATATATAAATAAATAAATTGTTAATAATTTCTTCACATTTATTCAGCATGAATAAACGTGAATTATTAAAAAAAATATGCTATCCTAAAATTATATGGACAACTATAAAAATCGCAATTACAAATTTACATATTCAGAATCAGAAAAATTGTATATTCTAAGCACATTTCCCATTATATAACTGTAGTTAATTATAAAAGGTGAATCAGTTATTCGATTTGAAGTCAATTGCGACATGTCTCCCGACATTGAATTCTCACAAGCTGATAAAACAAAAATTTAGCTTAAGATGTGAAAAAGAATGAAGATTTTGGAAATTTTTAAGCACATGCAATGTAGTAGATGTAAAATATATAATATATTGTCGCAACAGGACACATTTACAGAAAGGCAGCAAACAGAGAGACCAAAGAAGACATCTCGACTTCAAGATAAAGTTTTTGATAGCTGCTTTCGATAAAAAAAAAATGTCTGTCAGTCAAACTGCTGGCAGCCTGGCCATCACAGTATTCAGATCTACAACTCATCGTCATTTACAAGAAAATTTCATGTTTATCGTAGTATGCAGCTACTACTAATACTCAAAGCACGTCACAGAGAGGCACGACTACTTTGGGCTAAGAAACACATGAATTGAAAACATGAATGACCAACTTTTCCGTGATGGAAAGAAATCCAATATGGATGTGTGGTCTTGGTGGTTTTGTCATGGTGTGGGGCACGATCTTTTTTTAATGTCATAACTGATATGTTTCCTACAAGGTCGTCAATATCAGAAGATAATTAAGATATGCTATAAACATATTTGTTTCCGTATGGAAAACTTCTGGGATGTGATAACGATATTTCAGCAGGACAACGCTTCGATCTACATCACTACATTAATTAAAATTATACAGAATCATATTATGATTATGGATCGGCCAGCTATTAGCGGGATCTGTTCCTGGAGGAAAATCTTTGGGGGGGGGGGCGTGGCATTAGCCGGAGATGTTTATTGCCTTCGGAGTTAAAGCAATAAATAGAACAGTGTTGGTTATCTTTAAGATCAGATTTTTTTTTGTTGCAAACTTTAACTCAAAACATGCTTGATCGGGTATTCAAATTAATTTTAAAATAGGTCTTAAAATTTGAACTATAAGGGATAAAAAAAACCTCTGTACATAAATTTTTCATACAATGTATTTTTTATTTTAGTTTCTCCACCAAAAATTGTGAACTTTATATGATGTAACAAACAGTACTGTTATAAATTGCTATTATGCTTTTCTACATTGATGATTTTTATCTATTTATTAACTTTTAATTACGTAATTAGCCCCAAAAAATGAATTGCACCATAGCACGAAACTAACTCTCTCGAATTATACATATTACAAATTATATATGATTCCTCTGAATCACTAGAATATAAGCAACTATCTTTTAACTACTTGCGATGGAAAGACGTGTCACTCACGTTCAGATGTTTTTGGCATAGAGTCGCCAACGACGTGCTACACACGTCAGCAGGTAATTGTCTCCGAAGTGAAAGACTGTTCGCCAAGGCACAGTCTAGAACTGAATTGCGGGCATTGTATATCCCACACTGTTTTGAAAGGTACTTTAATTTGCAAGATTTTTAATAAACAAATTTAGTATTTATATTTGTGTAACTATGCCATTAATCAATGCGTCATTATATCCTTTTTAAATAAGTTTTAGGAGTCATAACCCGAACATTATTTAGCTTAGAAGATATAAATCTTTTTCTGATTTCTATAAGACATCTTATCGGCTCGCAGAGTGTTGCAGTCGACTGTTTTAGCAATCACACATGGGAATTTCTTGCCACCGCAACTGGTAAAAAGTTTCATTCAGTGAGATTGAGCAGTGAATATTTAGGTTTTTAATATGTTTGTATTTATTTTCAACATTTGTTTAAATTGCCTGGTAATATTGATTGGTATATACATCGGAATTTTTCAAATTTGAATGGATAACTGATGAAAAAGTACTTAAACATTTTTAAAATATTGCAAATTTGAAATGTTATGCTATAATGTATTCAGAAAGATATTTTAATATCTTAAGCATTATTATTGATTAGTTTTGATAAATATTTTCATATGTGTAATCATTTGCTTATGTTTCATTATATTTTTAATGTTTATTGTAATCATATATATAAGAATAAAACTACATTGAAAAAATTGTTATAGGTTTGGGTCGAAAACGATTTTTATATATGTAAATATTTGTTTATGATGCTGACAATATTTGTCAAAAAATGAATACCATTGTATTGTTACTTTTAAATTTATTTTTTGGAAAAGGCATTAAAAATATTGCCTTTTTGGAATATTATTTTTACTTTTATTGGTTCTAAAAGTTGAATAAAAAAGTAAGGCAAATGTAAGCTGCTTTTTATTTGTATTTTATTGATTAACACCATACTATTTAAAAACAGTGAAGCTGAATCTTAAGATTTTTGGGCCACTTTGCTATACCTTTTTTAAAGATGGCTTTACAACAATAATACTCGTCAAGAATTACATTGTTTTTGCTTCATAAATGTGTTAATATAACTTAAATTCTTTCTAAATCGATTGAGAAATTATTACATTTTTTTACATCTTGTAATTTTACGATCTTTGAATGCATCTAAAATATTAAGATTTTATTATGTTTGAAAATTGTACATCAGTTTTTCCTTCGAATAATACAGTACGGTGATGATAAAATAAGAAATCATGAACATGAAATAAGAAATTGCTAAAATAGCTTTTCTTTTAGATTATTCTTTAATGATTTTAAGTAAATTTCAATTGCTTTAAGCGAGAGTAATAAGATATTCTAGAATATAATTTTCTTAAAGAACATGGTTTTTATTTTAACCAAAATTCGATACATAGTTCGGAACCCAAATATTTATGGCCTAATTTAGCATACTGAGTATTTTCCTGTTATGTCCAATATATCGTTTCTCATATTATAACTGTCAGCAGCATTTTCGAATTCTTTTGTTTTAAACCTGTGTGACTTGGTAAGAGAAAACATTCATTATAACATGTTTGTGTTTTTATACAAAATTGGATTTTTATGTAATATTTAAGATTTTAAAATTAATGTCTTACATTTTGTATCTTGGTGTGTCCCCCCCCCCTTTAATGTGGGTTTTGAAAAATATTGCAAAAATTTAAACAAATGTTTGACGCGCAGTATAGCCAGATTTGATTCTACGCCCTGATCTCCTAAATTCATTGCATAATCTAGCAATAATAAATAATTATTGTATTTGATACATGATACAAATACAATTACACTTTTGTATAATTCATTAAATGTTGTGAAAAAAAACACTAATGAGTTTTTACCATAGGATAATGCTGTGAAGTTAGCAAATACTTTCATAACAATCAGTCCTTTTATTCTACATGTATATATAACTTTTATTTTTAATTAAATCAATCATATTTATTATGACAGATCCATGCTAAATATTTATTATTAATTGGACCGTGTAAGATAATTAAGATGTAGTATAATAACTGGACTTGACACATATTTGGATAACAATGTTTATTTAGAATTTAACAACTTGATAAATTCTAAATGACAACTTGATAATAATTTCATTAGAATTTAACAACTTGTGCACCAATGTGCAATGAAAGTGAGGGGTACCGTAAGATACATGAATAACTTCAAATGTTTTTGAAAATTGACTATATACTAGTGCCATTTGTTTAATTACGAAGAAAAACTTGAGGCTATAGCGCTGGAGAGAAGTAACAAGAGATTAATGTTCACGCCAAGGCAATGTGTACCTCACAGATTTGTTAAGCCATAATCAAGATTTAAAAAGAATAAAAAGTTCATTTCTTTTTCAGAATCATATTATTTTTTTCATTTGATATTATTCCATTAATAATACTTCAGTAAATTTTTGAAAAGTAATATTTTATACATATTTTTAAAAATCATATCGACTATCAATAATAATATAAATTTTGGAAATAGTCTGTTATTCCCACAGTCGAGATTGGCTGAGCTGCACTTCGCTGATTTCAAAGAAGTGGGAAAATGGGTCGATTGATGCATGGTTTGCTTCGAAAAAAGGAAAGTTTTAATCATAGCGGAATCCATTTTTTGCCAGAAAGATGGGAATAGTTGTAACATCGAATGAGCATTCCTTAAATAAATTGTTTCAATCCTTTATTTCAAATTAATATGTGTTTTTCATTTAAAAAAAATCTGTATTTTATAAGTATACACCTGGTATGTAAAATATATAAATAAAAATTGTATACAAATTAAAAATATTATTTAATATAAAAAAAGTAAATAAAACTTTGGGTGAATATTATAATGCTAGCGCATCATTATTGATTATTAAATTTGAAATAGTACATGGAATTTACATATACACATTTCCTTTTCAGATGACTTAGAATTATTACTGCATTTACTTAAATATTCTTGACCACTTTTTTAAAACATTAAAATCAACTTATGATAAAGCTGATATACTTTGTAAGACAAATAAAAAAAACTACAATTCAAAATACAAAATTACATCTGTTTAAATCATTAATCTTTTTTTTTTATAAATGTTAAAGATATGTATCATGATTAAAATAGAATAATTTAATCCAATTTTAAATCCAATGTTGCTTTATTTTTGAAAACAATAGAATCAGCCCGCTAAATAAAAGACTTTATGCATAAAGGATTTTATAGTGCAGATATGCTTAATTATAATTTAATTATTCATATCTATATTTCAGATAGCTTATAATAATTACTGTGGTGGAATATATATTGGGGCCTTTGTTTTTGACATGTTAGATTTCTTTGATGATATATTGATATATAACGATATTTATCAAACAAAAATTATCCATTTTGAATTACAAAATAAGCTGAATCAAAACAAAAAGCTGCAAATAACTTAATAATTGTCGACTGTTTAAAAATGTATCTTTTTAGAGCAGAAAATAATTTAAAATTTGCATCACGAGTATATAAATAAACGCCAGTATTAACTATTGAGAGACTTAGCTTAACTCGTCACATTTTAATTACACAATCAAGTGAGAACAAGAAAAAGTATGCATAAAAGATTATTTTCTGCCTAATATATATATAATGAAATAAGTGAGAAATATGATAATATTAAATATATGTATGGAAATACACTTGTAGCACAAGAAGTCAACCGCTTAGATATTGGGATTTCGCTAACATAGCTCAGGGGAAATTTTTATTGTAAATATCATGTGATTCTCTATTATATACCGCCTGTCTGTGAATTTACTCCATTCCGCGATTAATTGAGGATAAGGAAACTAACAGGGAAGCAAAGATTTGAGAGACTTGAAAATGTCAAAGTAGTTTTAGGCATGAAATGAGACGCCTTAAGAATAATTAATTTTAAAGAGAGGATTAATTGAATTTATCACACACACATCACAACAAGATTTGGTCATCGGCAAATGTTATAAAATTGCTAAGATTTTCTGTATTTGCTTCATTTTGAAAGACACTTGCACACCTTACATTTCTTTTAAGTATTTAAAAATAGATCCTGAACATTTTTTTACAGCTACTTTCTGCATTTTTATGATGAAATATGTTCAAATTAATTTGAATTTTTTTCTATACAGCTTAGAATGCCCATTATTAATATTTGAGATGCAATTTCAAAGCATTTTCCCAGCAAAATTTCGCCTCGTTGTTCACATCATCACATTTTAAATCATTTAGCTGCGTATAAAAATTTGTATTTTGGTTCAGTTTGGTTTTATTAACATCGCACTAGAAGCAATACGAGGGCTATTTGCGACTTACCTCACAATTTTGAACCTTGGTCAAGTGACGAGGAGGACACCTGAGCGGGCACTCCCTCTCCTTATTTCCACGCAGCGTCAATGGGAGAACTTTGAATCTCGATAGATAGATCAGTCTCGGCTACACGGCGGGTCTTCAGTGGCATCAAGGCTCGAATCTTCAGCCATAAAACCTCACAGTCACTCACTCACTCACAATCAAGTCTCGAACCCGTGATTCAACGAAAATCGTCGGCCACCAGTCCGAAACCATGACCACTAGGCTACCGCGGCCATAAAAATTTGCAAGTTGTTCTTGAGTAAAGGTTATAATCCTTCATTCAAGTAGAAATTCATGATTGCATAACAGTTCAACCTTTTGAAAAGAAGAAAATGCAAATATTGTTATTTTGCAAACAATTCACTACCAGAGAGAGGACAAGAAATTAGTCATCTGATCTGTAAGTATATCTTCATCTGGATCCTTTCAAAATATATTTTACATACACGGCTGTGGAGAGGTGTAATCTGAAAAAGTAAAACACAAATATTAGTTGAAAAAGATTTCGTTTGGTTTTATTAACGTAGCACTAGAAACAACACGGAGGATATTGGCGACGGACCTCATAATTTTGAACCTCGGTCAAGTGACGAGGACAACACTTGGGCTGGCACCCACTCTCCTAACTTCCACCCCACGCCAACGGGAGGATATTGGACCTCGATAGATTTAACGTGCATCAGCCCTAGCTACCCCGCGGGTCTTTGATAGCCACAAGGCTCGAACACCCACTACTCAAGAAAATCCGCCAGCCGCGAGTCTGCTGCCTTAACCGCTAGGCTACAGCGGCCAGTTGAAAAAGGAAACTAATATATCAGATGTGGTATCAATGTTATGTAAAGTCTTAGATAAGAAAATTATAGTTTTTTCTGTGGGACACACGCTGAAATGGAACAAATTAGTCTTATTTTGCAAATACTCTACTTATATTAAATAATCACAAAACACATACCTTATTATTTATAGACATAGGGAACGTTTTTTCATTTATAAAACAAACTTAAAAATACGATTTTTATTTCGAAAAGAAACTATCCTTAACGTAATCATTAATTTTCTTGCAATGCTCCAAAAAAGAAACATTGCACTTTTTGATAAACTCGTAAATTCTTAAGCACTGTTGGCCTGAAAAGTACTGCACCAGGAAGGAAAGCAATCAGAAGAATTTTATTTATTGAACATAAGTGGTATAATGGTAGAAGACATGACTAAATTTACCGATTCTTTAGGGTACATACTGAGTAGAGTTCTATACCTAGAGCCATTGCATCTACCAGCAATAGCAGCTCTTATTTAGCTGAGAATCAAGTCGAGTTCATATTGAATGACGAATACCAGTGCATCATTCCTGCAGTTTCAACTCTGTGCCAAAGTTTATCAATCTTAGTGATTTATTAGTGGATGGGCGCCAGTTTTTCAACAACGCATGATCAGATGTTCTCAATGGATAACAGATACGGAGAACGTGCTAGCCAGGACAACAGTCAAACATTCTTTGTATCGAGGAAGGGTAGCCCAGCAACATGTGGTTGTGCATTCTTTTATATAAAAGTATCTTCACTGAGGCCTTGAAGATAGGAAACAGATACAAAACTTAAACACATTGGAAACACAATGGAGTCTATTTAAAGTACCAGCTATGTGAACAAAAAGTAACCAGGATGTGTACCCAATGGCACCCTATAACATCCTTCCAACATAGATGGTCCCGTTACACGATGACGAATTCAAGTTAAAGACTTCCGTTATTCTCGGTGCTTCTAAACAAGGATACGTTCATCATAAGGCTGTAAACAAAGTCAACATTGGTCTGAAAAGACGACGTAACGTCCCTTCTGCGAAACTGATCGTTGCTCAATGCACGATCACCACTGAAGACGCTCCTGTCTCTGCTGCAGAATCAAGGGAAGCTGTCTCCATAGTCATGAGATGACAGTCCATGGTAGTGCAGACGTGGTCGCACTGTTCATACGGACATTTGTCCTTTAAACGAGCTTAGTTCCTGTTCCAGGGTAATTGACATGGCTGCGTGATCCCGTAAAATTTTGCGGACATGAGTGTGTTATCGGTCGCTAGTGGTCGGGAATTGCTGAGATCCTGTATGGCGCTCTGTGTGACCCTCTTGAACCCATCAATTTCATATTCGCCTGACAGTCATGGAATCATGATTAGTGCGAGTAGAAATATTGTGTGGCTAAATTCAGACACATACTGATAGGAGCACCTCCCTTTCATACGAGGAATAACACGATCTTTACACAACCAGTCAACATTGGAATGTAACTTCCGAATAAGCTCCTATCTTCCCTTTTACACAGACTATAGATGCTAGCATTTCTACCTGCGTTGCTTAATACACTGAAACTCTAATGCTTTGCATATCCAAGTGTATTGTACTTTTTATAAAAATTTAGTGTTTGTTGCGTGCCGCCTTCATGGTGAAGAAATTTTACGGGAAGTTGTATATTTTTTTGTCCATACTGTGTGTTGATTAATTTCTCTTTTCATTTTATTCAGCTATTAAGATTTTCCAGGGAACAATAGGTACTTTTGAAAGTCGAACTGAAATGAGTCTCGAAGTCTGCATATGACGAGGAAGCAAGACAAGTGAGCTACCAGCTAAAATAGCGTCCTCGTCCCTAGATCAAGATTTAAAATTACGAAGTCCAATTGCAATTGCTCCCACATAATTCTAAATCAGGGATGCCCTACCCACAGCCCGAGGACTGCATGCAACCCAAGAAGGGAGTGTGGAGCGATAGAAATGTGAATACGATCTACAAGAAAATATAACACCATAAAATTAATTCAAGATTCCTTTTGCAAAATAGCCTAATTTGAATCAAGCCTCCTCCCGACTTCCGAAATGTCTGTACATTATACAAATTCTTATGCAAAGTAGAAGCCCTATATATTGCTATGAGCTATAAACGAGTCAACATTGGTAATTTATCCCCACCGACGCGCGTGATCAGAAAAAGATAATATCGGGTGGGGTTCCATTTAGTGGGTAGTATTAGCATGGCTTTTACGATAGGCAGCCTTAACCTAATACCTGATAAGGTGCCTTAGTTGATTCATTTATGGTGTCTTTCACCTAATTGACTGGTCTGAAGACCCTACCATCGAATATTATCCTTTTTGCTGATTTAACTAATGGGGATGAAAACGGAAGAGGTACTGTGCCTAGTGTATAATCACCTGTGCGAGAATGTATGCGAGTTTAACGGGTGTGAAGAAAGACATAGCGATTTCTATTTAAAACTAACATCTATTACATTCTCTGTCATTCTCTTGGTCAAATATCGCTCTGTATGAAATCGGCTTTATTCTTTTGGAGAACTTAAGTAAATTGCAACACATACATCCTTTTTATTCACTTTACTTTTGCATGCCTACTGTTTCAATGAGATGGACTCTGATTGACATCTCTCGTGCATCTCTCTATATACTTCATATTTCGTATTTCTCTATAGTTTGTGAGCAGTATGCAGGAAGACAGTTGAATTGCTATTGCGAACGTTTCTGCAAGCTGAGTGATGAAAACGAAATTGCTCAAAGGTTTTTATCATCTGTTTAAGGCAAGTGGATATATTTAAATCATTTGTGAACTTTGTTTTCTGTATTCTTACCATTCTTTCATAAAAATAAATATTATCGTTTATTTCTATTATTATTCTTATCTTTATCTTTAACTAATAATTAGTGTGAAAATTTTAAAATTTTAACTTGGTCTCTACGTCTCAACAAAATCCAGTACTAAAAAAAAGAAATTATATCGATAAAAGAAAGTTATTCAATAAAAAATTGAAAGAGAGCTGCCTTTTTTATTTAGAGGAATAGTGAGATACTCTGTTTAATTTGTCATGTTCTCATACACCTGCCTGTAAAGTGGATAATTTGAAAAAAGCGTTGAACGCAAAAATATGCTTCCAAATTCGATGCTTATCAAAGAGTGTGTGTCGTAAAGTCTTTACGACACACACTCTTCTTGATAATAGTAGTCAAAAATAGTGGTACTAAAATAGGTCTTATATCTCAGCAAAAGTTTTTTTTTTCCCCAACGGTGCAATTCAGACAAAACCTTTTGTGAAGGCCGATTATGTATAGTTGAAAATTTAATCTCCAAAAATTCAGAACCATTTTCATATAGTGAGTTTATTAAGCAATGCATGGAAAACGTAGGAGATATAATTTTCTCTGACGAGAAAGATGATTTTTTTTTTAAATCAGTTTGTCTCATCAAACTATTACCAGTGGAATTCATGAACTTAGAAAATTTATCAAAAAGTATTTGAAAAATAAAGCTTGTTGTTTTAAATTTTACTTTTTGACAACAGAGGAAAGCACAGATGCTATTATTAGAAATATTACTGATGCTATTATTAGAAATATTACTGATGCTATTATTAGAAATATTACTGATGCTATTATTAGAAATATTAATGACGATTGTAATATAACTGATAATGAAAGAAAGAAAGATATAAGAAATGATTCCTTTGGAACCATTAAAAGATAACATGAAGAAATTTATATGATGAAGTGAAAAAAACTCTAATGCGATTTTATTTGTCTTTTACTAGCATATCTGAGTAATTACAGATGGGCCCTCAGATATAGTATGTAAAAGAGGGGACCTGGTGAAATTCATAAAAGACTACGCCATTACTGTCGGAAACTCTCGTTTGATGAAGTAACGTTTCATAATACACGTACACTTAGAAAATTTAAGCTGTTAAGCTTTAACCCTTTCAGGCGCACCGTTTGCACATTGCAAACACATTTTCCCGCGTTCTTCTTCGTTAATCTATGCCGTTAGTGTTTAAACTGTGCAAACACCCCCTTCTCTGAACCGGGGACTGCTAACTTTTTAATTGTATTTTTTATCTGCATGATCAATATATCTCACCTGCCTGTATATCTTTCTTAAAATTTCTTATTATAACATTGTGGTCCTCAAAGGATTAAAAGTAGATTATGTTATGCAAATCATTATAAGCCCTATGAATCTTACAAGCAGCTAATTCCGGGAATTTCTTAAATGACTGATTGATAAGTGTGACGCTATCATATACTTTACACAAGTTAGGTGGCTCACTTGAGGTCAAAAAAATCTTATGATGTCTTGAATGAAATTAAATAATTTATATATCGAACGTAATATGTGTAACACCAGAACTTGATGATACCAAGGGGCTTGCAGACATGGCTTTTGTGGTAAATTTGATTGCATTTGAGTCTGGTGAAAAGTTGTGATGCTTCATGTAAATTGTTGTTTATTGTATTGTAGCATTGCTGTTCGCGTCGGTCAAGATCCTATGACTATCCACGAAATATGGAATCAGTGGGTTCAGGGTGGTTAATGGTGAAAACGACGACGATCCTGACGTCGTGTTTTCAAATTAATCCAGGTTCTGTTTACTGCATCACAATGGACGCATCCATATTGGGCAGCATCGTAGAGAACGCACATTACCTGTGTGCATTAGACATCGTCACACTGGCCCATCACCTGTAGTGATGGCGTGGGGTGTCATTGATAACACACTTCGTTCATCTCTTGTTTGCATTGACGACACTTTAACAGTAGCAGTTAAATTTTTAATGGGTTGAGGCCCGTGGCTCTAGCATTCTTCAAGTCCTGCAAAACGCAACGTTTCAGCAGGGTGATGCACGACCCCATGTTCTTGGTATAGAACAGACCTTTCTTGATAAAAAAAATATATATATTTGGTTGCTGTCCTATCCAGCACGTTCTCTAGAATCCTCACCAATAGAAAACACCTGGTCAATGAATGCCGATATATTGGCTAGTCACCATACGCCAGTCACTACAGTGAATGAACTGTGGCATCGTGTTGAAGTTGCAAGAGCAGCTGTATCTGTACTTCCTAGATAATCTTTATTTGACACAATTCCGAGATGTATAAGAGCTGTTTCTCCTGCCAGAAGTAGTTGTTCCGGGTACTGATTTCTTAGGATCTGGGCATCCAAATACTATCTTGAAAATTGAATCACTTGTTATTTCTAACATAATATACTTGTCCAATAAATATCATTTTGTTATTTGCATTTCTTCCTGGTGTAGCAATTTTAATGGTTTATATATATGTGTGTGTGTGTAGGATTTTTACATTTTGAGATGCCTTCCAACACTAGATGGTGCCATGTGTTCTTTTGGTTAAAAGCGCAAGCACGGCTAGCTCAAGCTATATAGAAGAATGCGACCAACAGAGAAAAACGTGCGATCTGAAAGTTCTTTAATTGTATAATCAATAGTTCTATTTTAACTTAGTAAATATTGTACAATAATATATGGTTTAATTAAATGTCATCTTCTAAAAATCCGCTTTGTTATTGAATCCAGAAAACCCCGAGACATCTTTAAAAGCCATGTACCCCATTTCTGTACTTAGGATTCCACACACACACACATACACACACACACATATATATATATATATATATGCGTCTTCAAGTCAACTTACGCTAACTGTACTCGTATTTCAAACATGAAAATGCAATTTTTTGCATTTCAATAATTTGGTCAAAAATAGTCCTAAAAAAGGGGTGAGATATGCAGCCCTACTTTACAATTTTCTGCAAGAATTCGAAAATAGTTTCAAGATTTTCAAAGGGAAAAAAAATGTAATTTACTTTGAGACTCCATTTACAGTAGATATAACTATGCTGCCAGTAAATTTTCAAATCTTGTGCATAGAATTGCAATCTGACATCCAACTTGAAGGAAATTTCATTAAATATAAGGCTTTTATAAATCATACCTGCCCAGAGACTAATACTCTTAGCTGCACAATCATTCGTTATTCATGTAATTGTTGTTTGGAGGCATGTATATTTGTGAGCAACGATTTTCAAGAGTAAAGAACACTAAGAGTAAAATTAAAACTGGAATTTTGGATAAACACTTTGGTAACTATTTGAGATTGCAACCATTTCAATCAAACCAAAATTTGAAGCATTAGATACAAAAATTAAATGCGAAATGTCACACTAATTTTATAATACATATCTGTCTTTATTCTTATAAATTTTATAATGAAATGTTAAATATAAAATGTCATATTAGAACGTATATGACAACGCCAGTAAATGAGTGATTGTAGTTTAATGGCCCAAGAGCAAGATGTGGCTATGCTGCGCCACAGACAAGGTAAAGCTGTGATTTAGACGATGGAAAAAGATATAAATTGGTTGACAAGAATTAGGGTCGAAAATAGAGAAGGATCGCTAGAATATCCCAGTGGCGTGTCACCTGTGTTTACCAAAAACAGTTAACCCCATGGGAAAGAAAAAAGACCTCTGGGGACCTTCGAGTTCGTGAAGCTACCTAAAAAGGATAAGCTCATGTGTCTAATTCCTTATTAAAGCCCCCCCCCATAGTATAAAAATTATAAGTTATTAAGTTCTAATTGCTTAAATATGTTAACTATATATTTAACAGATTTCTTGCTCATGAGTAAAAAAATATATAATAATAATAATAATAATAATAATAGAGAGTTAGATTTATTTTTTTAATGATGTTATTTCAAAAGCAATTGACCAGTTCATTTTTAATACACTCAGATGCGCTTAAGTATATTTTAATTAACATAAAATGTTAAGATTTTATTTTTATATTTAATAGTTTGCTTTTTGGTATACACATACGAGTGATTTTACCATTATTTATTCCTCGAATCTACATTATATTCTAATGATTTTTTTTTATCTATATAAATACTCTTGAGATATATATTTGAGATAACACATATATCCTCTATATGTACATAAATTAGAATGCAAAAAAATAGAATGAAAATAATGGGAGTCAAAAATTAATCTCAAAAAATTATCCATCTTGTTTTTACTATACCAATATCAAAACTCTTGGTATGTTTTTGATTAAATTTATATTTGTAATAAAAATGAAATCTTTAAAAAGTAAAAAGTAAATAGTAAAAAGCTATTTTTCAAAAACAAATGATAGCCGTCAAACACACGAATTTAACATACACAATAAAAAAAAAAGTGAGTAGTTGAATTGTAAAATAAGCAAAACAATGTCTTCTTAATTTTGGGAACAATATTTAAAACTGTGCTGATATACTGAAAAGTAAATTCACTAAGCGAAAAAAAAAAAAAAAAATGTTTCGCGCATCAACTGACTGATTGTTTATTGACGTAGCACTTGCGAGCAACACGAGGGCTATTAGTGTCGTCCTCGAAATTTTGAGCCGTGGTCGAGTGACGAGTGCGGTACCTTCAGTACACTACGGGTCTTCAGTGATACAAGAACACGATCCCTTCACTCTACTGAAATATCGCTGTGACTATGACACATAATCGTTACATATTAAATTCATGACCTCACCACTACAGCGGATGCCACTTTATGCAATAAATCAATTTTGAAGCTTCTACATAGATAGATACTGAAAAGATTAACCGGATGTGAAAAATATGTCATTCTTTTGATTCACAAAATTATGCTGAATATATTTTCAGCAACTTAAAAAAATTATTCTTTCTCAATCGTATCTACATTGAATGAACTACCTGTTTTTTTTTTTTTTTTTTTTTAAATTATTTACTAATTTCAAGGTAAACTTAAATATTACACAAAATTTTAAATCTTACAGTAATATTTCGAATAATTAATAAACAAAGAGAAACAAAACACAATTTATAATGAGACTTTCGTTACATATTAAATTATCTTCGTCTTTAATTCATTTTTAACCTCAAAATTTATTCAAATTTGAGACTTATTGTTAAGGCCAAGAATCTATTCGAAAGTTATTCTTATGAACTCTGACCTCAAAAGGATTTTTAAAAAATTATATATATATATATATATGTATATATATAGTTATATATATATATATATATATATTATATATATATATATATATATATATATATATATATATATATATATACATACATATAATTGATTTTAATTTTTGAGAAGAAAACTGTACTATAAAAATGTAAAAAAAAAAAACGCATTAAATAATGTTTAAATTTCTTTAAAAAAATATGTTCAAACTCTTTGTTATTTCAATTCTTAATGAATAGTTAGAATTAACTGCATATATATATATGCTATATATTATTATATATATATATATATATATACATATATATATATATATGTGTGTGTGTAATCAATAAATGGGTTAGAATTAAACAGAGAATAATGTAGAAGTAAAAATTCAATATTCATTTCATGAAGATAATAGGATCGTAAACAGCTGATGTAATGAAAAAAAAAAAAAGAATTACTAAGTATTTCTATCATTGTCCCGATGGATACAGCTTTTGAAAGAAATTTTTTATTATTACTATTATTTTAACTTATCTTATCAATTACAAAATTACTTTCCTTTTCCAACAACATCTTTGAAACATCTTCATTGTCATATCATCGCTAGAGCCATGAAATTATTCTTTAATATAATCTAAAAATAAACACCTTTCTTTAAGGAGGAGACAAAAACCCAAGCTTTCCCATCATTCAAAGAAGCCACGCGAGACACCTTGGATAATGCTTAGAAAACGAATTGTGTCTATGGAAGAATGGATACCCAAAAAAGAAAACGAACTCTCTTTCATTGTTCAGCGTAAACTTGAATAGAATAACGAAGAATATTAACCACGGCGCCATACATGCCATTGTGTTGAATTTTCATCTCAAGAGCTCTAGTCAAATTAGTTATTACTGGAACTATCTACAGCTCCAGAGCTTTCACAGAAATCTCCCGTGAGTCCCTGAAGTTGATACGAATGAGGGGACAATGCCCATCATTAGAAGGTAAGCAAGACAAAGGGGGTTAGTTTGTGTAGAATTCTCCTTGTTCTGGTACAATATCCAGGGAGACTACAGGACAATAGCTTCAATCAAGCCTTACTCTATGAGCACCTAGTGAGATAGAAAGCGATGGAGGAATATCCTGTAGGTTGGTGGCGGCCTGGTTTTTATGCGTAGACGGCTCAATGAAGTCTTATTAGCGGGTTTTGTGTCCCTCTTTACCTTAAACAGGGATAGACTTCGTTAATGAAAGATGCTTGTGGTTTTAGAGATAATACATTTGCTTATGATTGTTAGCATTTTCTGAACAATGGTTGGGTTATTTCAAAATGTGTCATGTATGTTTAGAGATGCAATTTATTAGTATTACAATCACCTAATTTTTCTATACTGACATGTTTTCTAAAATTCAGGTTTAATTTGTGAGTGATCCACTAAAGGATAAACAACTATAAATTATTTTTTAAATATAAAAAATTATAACTAAATATAAAAATAATTTATTTTTTTGAAGTGCAAAAAATGCTGCAAGTTGTTAAAGAGTAAAAAGATGTTTACTACAATTGTGAAAAGATATTATACTTTTTATTCTTCACAGTATGCTGTTAACTATATATATATATATATTCTCCAATAATATAATTTTTCAAGTAAAAATTAAAAGAAAAAAAAATTATTCGCCAATTTTCTCTGAGATTGACACTGGAAACGGAGAGATTTCTAATCAAATGGATACAATTGTTATTACGCTTGTAGAAAATTTTTCATGATAAATAAATAAATAAAAAACAGAAAAAATGTTTCATTCGCAAAATCAACAATAAATGTTTACCATATGTGAATCAGATTATCTTTGTGAATTAGAAAAGATTCTATTTCCCTTCAGTTGATATAATTACCTAGGATATTGATAATCATTGATGCCTTTTCTATGGGTAAATACTACATTCTGAACATTTTGTATTATTAACTTTGCACATTCAAATTTGTATAAAGTATTTTTTTGTTATAATGGACGATATGATCTTTCATCATCATGTTCTTATTTTAGAAATACTTCTATTCTTTCCCTAAATTAACTTCAAGACACCTTCAAACACGGTCGAAAGAATGAAGAAGTTAATGTTAAATGTTTTAAGAGTTGTTCTCGCGTAATGTTGGAAATCTGCAACACGACTGGGTGAATGGTACTGAAACTAAAAAGGACTATTCTAATACTTTAGAGTTTTAAAGAAATGCATAAATCATCAACCCGAAAATCAAATGTTGAAACACTTTAAAAGTGTGCTAAGGAACAGGGATTATGAGATGAGATGCATCAATATAATAATTGATATGAAATATCAAAACAATTTTTTTATCTCAGTGTTTTTATACAATTGAACATGCTTGGTAAATACGAGTTTAAATCAAGAGAACGGAGTGTTTTACCAATATATGAAATGAAACTAACTTTAGAACAAGAAGAGAGTAATTTAAGAACAGAAAATAGTTTTTAAACTGAGCGTTTACTTATAATTTAAACTACTTGAAACATGCAAATAAAAAGTGTAGGACAACCCTGCAGCGTTAAAACATTTTTATCTTAAATACTTCTTGTAGTTCGTTTAGTATCCCAAGACTTTTGAACGTTTTTGTTTGCTGAATTTTTTTTTTTTTTTTTTAATTTTTAAAAATTTTTTTTAAATTTTTTTTTTTAAAAAAATTATTTGCAATTATATAAAAAAAAAAGACATTAAAATTTTTTT
>BMAW01066995.1:160776-190222 GCA_019974015.1 Nephila pilipes | reverse complement strand
ATATATATATATATATATATATATATATATATTAATGACGCTATTTTTGTTAAACAGCTGTAATAAGGAAATATTTTCGAAATATTATAAAAATCGTAGTTAAATTAGCGTGTTTTTAAAATTATAAAAATTATCTACGTAAGCCAAATAAATCTGATGTGATTATTTTAGTTTATTGATGGAAGAATGATTGAATACCTTTACGCTACGACAATCTAAAATTAAAGATTTAAACGTATATTTTGAAACCAGAGGATATAAAAGTTTTTTGATAATTTCACACCCAGTTAAAAAGTAATAAGTATTATTAGTTTGTTAAATCAATTTATGAAATTAAAAAAAATGAACAATTTATTTCTAGCTTTTTAACTACATTATATTTCAAATATATACTATTTTAAAATACTCGAGTGCGTAGCAATCTACTTCTCAAAAGTGTGACATTATAATATATTATAATTATAATAATTACACTTATAGTTTGTTTAAGGAATATTTACATTGCTAAGATATATTTAATTTAATATTTTATCGTCTGCTTTTATTTTAACATCCGAAGGGAATATATTTTTGTCTACTTTAATAATTTATCGTTTGCTCTTACTTTTAATATTTAATTTAATAATTGATTTTTAAGTCAGAATAATCTGTTTTGATTCATTTTGTTGTTACATTGGCAAATTTTTTATAATTTAGAATTTTTTGCTTGAGAAAATAAAAGTGCATTAGGAATTTGATGAATGTATATTCTTTTCTCGATAGTAAATGCTTCTGTGGAGCCTGGGACTCAGAATTACGTTAATTTTATTATTTTGAATAATTCGTAAATAATAAAATTTTACGTTAATTAGTATTTATTTTGAATAATTCTATTTTTTTCAAGAACATAATAAGAGAAAAAACGCTAGCACATGTTAAAATGAAACTAATTTCAATTTTTTTTATTTGTCGTTCATGTATAATTCAAATTTTTTGATATAAGATTCTGGTAAAGTTTTAATTTGTTTGTTTTTGGTTTGTGGAATGTAAAACACACACACAAGTATAAAGTAAAAACTTCATTATTTATGTTATGCAGGCCTTTGTATGGTATAGCCTTCTCAGAATGTGATAATTTGATGCAGTCTTTTCCACTGTAACTCGCATGTTAGACAACTTGCTTCAACATATTTGTTTGCTTCCACTGAAGTGGATGACTTAAATATATTTTTCCTTTAAAAAAGTAAAATAAAATTACATTTAATATATTAATTTTTTAAATTAATTAATAAAATATTTATATACTTGCTTGTATATACATAATAACTTTAAATAAGAGCTTTGTTCTAATTTTATATAATTTAATGCAAAATTATTTCTGTTAGTTAATGACTCTATAGATTCAACAAACAATAAAATTTTAGAATCGATGTGAGAGAGTTTTGTAACGGATTAAGATATATAAACATTAAATAACTGTATTTCAAATATTTTATAACTGTTAATATTATTTTGTATAGAATTGTTAAAACCATATTTATATACTAAGATGCAACTTTCTATAACTGTTTTGCCTTGTTGGATCGGATACAATTGAAATTTATATTTTTAGAATCTTGCAGTTTGTGTAAAGAGAGATAACCAGAGTTGATGAATAAAAATGGAACAACAACATTTGTTGCTCCATATCCCATAAATCTAATCAATCAATGTATAAAAGTGACACGGAGTTAATATTGCATTTTTATTTATATTTAAATCCTAGATCGTTAAAGTAATAAGTCACTATAGCAATCTGATATCGTAACAAATCCTTTATTCATATCTTATAACGTTGTCACAACTGGGAGATTACAGGGTAACAAAAGATAGGAAAAGAATAAATTTATACAGTTAAAGAGAAGAGGCATAAAACCTACTTTTTGGAGTAGAGGAGATTCAACTTATGAAAATATAGTGATAATATTAATGGTAAACTAGCATTTTTTAAATGTCTGAATTATCAAGACACAGACTAAGAGATTATAGTTTTCCATTAACACAATGTGAAAATTAATTCTTAGGTAATAATACTTCCCAGTTAACAATAATATTTTGCTCTTTTATTCTCTCTTTACTTAATTATAATGTCCCTGTTAGCCTAGTGGTCATTGTCGCGGACTTGCGGTCGGCGGTTTTCGTGGAGTCGTGAATTCAAGACTTGATGCCACTAAAGTAGTCGAGGCTGACGCATGTTAAAACTGTCGATGCTCAGAGTCCTTCCGTTGGAGTGGTGTAGAAGTTTGGAGAGTGAAGTGTCAACTCAGGTTTCGTCCTCGTCACTTGACCAAGGTTCAAAGTTGCGAGGTACGTTGCCAATAGCCCTCGTGTTGCTTCTAGTGCGATATTAATGAAACCAATCCAATTCTACTTAATTATGTGTCAAAAGTTAAAGTAAGCAAAAAATATTTCCTCTGAAATACATAAATTCATGCAGGGTAGACACCTTTACAACCTTTTGAGAAAATGCTTGTTTTATGAAATCCCAGTTTCAATTGTCAATGGTAAACGGTGATGTACTAAATGTTTTTCAAAGTGGTTGGAACATAAAGTGATTCCAGTTACAATGAATTTCACTTACATAGTTTTATGTATGGAATTGTTTTAGGAAATCTAGCGAACTTTACAGTTCTACAACTTTTTCCATATTGAAACTATATGATGTCTCCTAGATGCAGGGCAAAACAATTAAGTACAAGACTTGTTTACATCTACGGGTATAGATACCACGTGATCTTATGAATTTAGTTTATTAGCAAGAAATAGGAAAAATTCGCTTTTCTAAAGTATAAAAGCTTTCGGCTATCATCTAATTGTCTCTTTTTCTTCAAATAACGCTTGCCACGTAAGTCGTGTAACTCTGCGTGCTGCTTCATCACAGCTTGGTCAACATCTTACGAATAAGTAAGTTATTTCTAAATCTCGTAATAATCATCATAATCCAATAAAAAGCGTTAAATTAAAACTGAATTGCTACGATTTCTTTTATTCCTAACTGAAGCACAGAACATCGATTGAGAAGATATAACAATTAAGCTGACAATACGTCAGTTGCGCACCCATAATATATTTCCTCATAGAACCAATTAAATCTGAAGACAAATTTTTAAAAAATTTGTTTTAGTTCTTGAAAAGAGATATCGTTTTAGGAATGTGTGCTGTATGAAAGAAAAAAGTGAATTCAACAACCTTGGATCTTCAAAAGTAAAATGTGAACTGGGTGAAGGAAAATTTTTATAAAAAGAGCAGAAAATAAAGGAAAATTTTAAGTTTGTAATTTTTTTTATTTTTACTCAGAATATTATTGTTATTAAATTTATGTAACTCTAGTTTCATTATAATTTAAATACATTCTAAATTCAGTCATGTTTTAATACATGAAAATTTGATTTATGTTTTTTTTTAAAATTGCGTTTATTTTCGATGGTTATTATAAATTCTTATAAATTTAGATCTTTAGTTCTTGTATAATATTTTGAAACTGTTATTATTTTAAAAATTTTAAGTTTTATTTTTGTTTATCGTATAAATAATATACGTATTGATGAAATTACTAATAAATGAAAAATATATATAAAAAGGAACTAAAATAATTTGTGCATTTAATTGTAAAATATATTTGCCCTATCAAAGACTAGTTGGGATAATTCCTCTCGAAAATTAATTAACAGTAGGGAATATAAATAAGCATCTAAAAGATATAAATGTCGATTCCGATCTCCGAGGGAGAAACTGTTTACCTCATATTGTCCAAGGAGGAGGAATGAGAATTCAAGTCAGCAACTAATAGAAATATAGGAAAAGGATTCAGGTTTCTCTCGTGTTAAGGACGACTGTGATTTAGCGAGTCTGAGACTTTATCCTGTTTCCTCTGTTGATGAGAAAGAAATTATCGGTTACACATGGTGAAATTATTCCAGGCAGGTTCAATAAAAGAACTCAATGGTCCATATTTGGCCAAATAATGTAAGTATTTCGACATTAATATTTTTTCTATTACGGACATATTTGTTTCCTTGATTGACATATTTTTGATAGATTATTTTTCAGAATCACATGTACATCTTAATACCCTATTCACATTTAGTGTGTTATTGCCTATACAAAATCATTTAATATTATGAAGAACATTTAGATAATTCTGTTTTTTTCTACAGATAGAATGAATTAAATACACACATACACACATACATACATATATATATATATATATATATATATATATATATATATATAATTAAAAAAAGCTTGTGTCAGCATTACATCTTCTTTTTCATCGAAACATTATCTAACAACTTCTGTCACTCAACAATGTTGTTAATTTAAAATTTCATTATGTTTTGACGATGTGTCATCATACATCTTTTAGAATTATTGATTTTAATATTGTTTCTCCACGTCATATCTATTATGTTTGAAATGTTTTGAACATTTGATAATTTGCATAAATAAGTATTTTTAAAAATTTTAATCCATGACATGACCAATTGTCAAGAAAAGTAATCAAAACAGTCATCAAAATTTTGGGAATTAGAAATTATTTTGATAGATTTGTAATGAATAATTTTTTTTGAAACATTCTCCATGCTATGACCAACAGCCATAGAAATTAATCAAAATTTCAAAAATATGTAATGATTTTTGTACCTCCTCTGAGTCGACAGTAACCTTGGTCAAGTTGTTGTACGAATCATGTGAAGGGGATAAACTGTGATAAATTCAATTTATTCTCTCGTTTTAGAATTAATAATTCTGAGCACCACTCTTTTCAAATGAAAAACTACTTTAACTATCGATCCTATCGATTCTTTGTTTTCCTATTAGCTTCCCCCAACTAAACTAATTTCTGAATTAACAGAAATTAGGAAAAATCCCCCTTTTCAAAGTATAAAAGCCCTCGACTACCATATAACGCTCTTTTCTCTTTTTCTTCAAAAAACACATGTGCGTAAGACATGCAACTACATAAGCTGCTTCGTCATGACGTGGATAGTAACTTACAAATAAGTAAATAGGCTTCAACATTACTTAATAACCATCATGATTCAATAAACAGAGTTAAATTAAAACTTAACGACTTCAACTTCATATCCTCCTGATTGAAACGCAGGTCATCGATCTGCACAAAAGACATGACACACCCACAAACGCACAATTATAAATCAGATAAAGTAGATAAAATTTTAAAAAACCAAATTTTTTTGAAAAAACAAAAGTGTAGAATAATATATTGAATGTTATATCAGGCTTCATACTGTTACGTTGGTTTATTCTAGAATTTTAGGCCTAACTGTCACCATCAGTGAAACTTATTATTAAAAATGGTTATAATGTTAAATGTATGAATTGAAAAAAAATTCTGAAAACTAAGTCCAAAAAATCAAATTTAAAAGAAAACAAACAAAAAGCAAAATAATCTTTAAAAATCGAATACGAAAATTATAATAAAAACTCAAGAGAATAATCAAAATTATTTCATGTCATAAAAATACCTGAAAAAACATAAGAAATGAGTAAGAAATCGGCTTGTAGCTAAGCAACGTACCATCTTCCCACGTGAAGAAAAATAATTTTTAAACTTTACCGCAGTGCCAACACTAGACTATAGAAACAACAATTTTAAAAGTTGCGAGAATGCCAACATTTAACTCTAGAAATAACTAATCAAAATTCAAAGACCAGGACAATTTACAAGGAATATTAAACAAAAGTTGCAATTAAAAAAAAACTTATAAAATCATAAATTTAAAAAAAATCCTGAAAGATATAAATAATTAATAGCAAAATTAAAAGCTGTAAAAATCAAAATACACACACACAATGAAGTGTCAAAATCATGAGATAAAACATAATTCCTAATAGGGCGTGGGACTTTCTTTATTTCGGCTAAATCCAGCAGTTCGGCGTGGTGCTGACTCAACAAATCATTAAAAGGAAATATTCAGCCATGCTGCCTCTACAGCCGTCCGTAACTAAGAAAGTGTTGCCAGTGCAGGATTTAATGTACTAACAGACCTTTCAATCATGTCCCATATAGGCTCAATGAGATTCCTGTTTGGCAATCTTGGTGACCATGTCATTCACCGGAATTGTCCAGAATGTTCCCCAAGAAATCGCGAAGGATTTTGACTCGGTTTACTTGGTACAATGTCATTCTGAAAAGTTCCATCAGTGTTTGGTTACACTGAGTTCATGAATGGTTGCAAATGGTCACCAAATGAATGAATATAATCATTTCCAGTCAATGACTGGTTTAGTTTGACCAAAGGATCCAATCCATGCCATGAGGAAAACAGCCCACCCATTATAAAGTAACTAATTTGGGACATGACTTCGTAAAGAATGCGCCTTACTCTAAATCTACAATCAGCTTTTATCACTTGAAATCATGACACATCTAACCAAGCAACGTTTCACTAGTCATCTAGGGTGCAAGCTGTATGTTCATGAAAGCAACAGAGGTTCTGCAGCCTATGGCATGTTGTTAGTAAAGTACTCGAGTCAGTCTTCGATTGCCGAATCCCTCAAAGCAACTGTCATCACGGACATATTTGTCATACGCTCCACTTCGGAGTTTACTGTGATTTGATGCTGTGTTCCTCGTTTGATAACACTGACTATTATGCGCAGAGGCGGTCGGCCACTGCGTTGTTCATGGTGAGAGGAAATACTTGAAATTACTTGTATATATTTTTGGCACATTCTTGACACTGTGGATCGAGGAATGTTGAATTCCCAAACAATATCCGAAATGGAATTTCTTATGAGTCTTGCTTCCTTTAGTAATTCACGTTTAGTCTGTTAATTCCCGTCATGTCGTCATAATCACGTCAGAAAAATTTTCAAATGAATCACTTGAGTATAAATGAAAGCCCTGACAATACATTGTCTATTTATACATATCTTACGCAATGCTACTATATATATATATATATATATATATATATATATATATATATATATATATTTATATATATATATATATATATATATGACAGCGTATCCTGGTATAAAACTGCGGAGTTGGTGCCCCTATCGCGAAAACAGTATGAGATAAGAGGAAAAAGTGAATTACAAAGTTATTGAGAATCATCGATTTAGTATGAAAAAACACCTTGTGAACATTAACGGTTAAAAACAGAATGTTTAAACTGCACATGTGTTTGTTTGTGATTATCGAAACTGCGACATCACGAAACTTGAACCAAAGGAGAAAACAATACATGTCGGTCAAAAAACGAGCCCGCATTGTGGCACAATGGTATTGCATGCAATTTCCAATCGAGAGGGCTGTGGTTAGGGCTGGAGGAGGGGTTAATTTAGTACTGATTATTTGTAAAGATGATCTTTACCGACATTTCCACTCGCAGTCTGCCTCAGAACTAACTGCTTGTACAAAAAAACACTAGCAGGTCCATCTATATGAGATAATTATACATAATGCATCTATTACAAAAGCTCTCATTATAATAAAATAAAAATCCTACAACTCGGTCATGATGGAACGTCAATGACCTTATTGATTACTTTGTTTTCAATAAATTTTAAAAATTACTTCAACGAAAAGATAAATTAGCCATAGAGCATAGACAATGTATTCAGTATTCAAAATTAACATATAACTTTCAAGAGGCTTCTAAGTCAAAACGTCTGACAATTTTCTTGTTCAAAAATACGACTAAACATTTGACAAAAGAATTAATAGATAAAATGTAAAATTATATCAAAATAGCTTTAAGAATTTAAAATACTAGCGCTGTGAATATAGAGGATAATAAAAATAATAAAATGTTATAAGTAAACACACAGGGTAAGGATTAGAAGGGTTGAATAAAGAAAAAAAATCACACTATTTTGTAGATACGTATACTAATATTACGTAAAAAATAATTCTATATACAAAGAAATAACATTGAATATTTCACAATTAACGATTAATGAAAAACTAGGTTAAAAATGTGCATTTTGAGTTTAATCGATTAGAAAAATATTTCATCAAGTCGACTGACGTGGTTGTTTCATTAGGACCTGGACTATTGTTTATGTTTTCAACTTTGTATCTATGTCTAGGACTTTCCTTGGTTATCTTATATGGATCACAAAATTTAGTAAATTGTGTTTTGTGAATCGCAACCTAGGAGCTTTTTTCCGTTTTCTATCGTATAATTCCTCATTTTCGGATTGAATCTTCTATATGTTTCTTCGTTTCATATTCAAAATTCTCATTTTTATTAATGCAACTATTTTTCATGCAAAATTTTTAATTCTTTTTTAACAGTTTCATCCTCGTCATTTGACTGAGGTGCAAAATTACGAAATCCGTCACCAATAGCACCCGTGTTGCTTCTAGTGCGACGTTAATAAAATCAATCTATTAATCAACAATTTCGTAGCGTTTTTTGGTAGCATTTAAATCATTTTTAACCATAATATTTTCAGAGTTTCTTGTTTTCGCTTCTATTAACATTTGGACATTCCTTTCTGAACATATGATCTCTTCAGAACTATCTTTACTCATAAAATAAATGTTTTCTTCAAGTCCTTTCATCTTTACTTGCAACAGGGAATTCGTTTCTGCAAGCTCTTCTGTTTTCTTCTACAATCCAGTATCTCATTTTGTTTTTGTTTCTTGTCAGTTTCTTTTCTTTTTCTGAACTCAGATGGGATATCTACATTGACCAAGTTCTTGTCTCATATTTAAAAATTTCGACACCATGTGTGGTGAAACTCAGGGAGGCTTGATACAAAATATTAGCTCCTACAATTGCTTGAAAATTTGAATGAGATATTGCCACCATATATCATATTAAAGAGTAATTACTTTCCTCTAGAACGAATTCTTGTTTAAAAGAGCCTATTACGGATTGCCTATTGAGCATAATTTTTTATTTCTATTGATTTTCATTATCCTGATAATACTATGTGATTTTTCAACAGCTTCGAATGATCGATAATTCTATTACTTCCATCTTCACTGATCAGACTACCCGTATCCATAAGTACAACAAAGCTCTTAGCTCCAAGAGAGATGTCTCTTGTGAGACTATTGAACATGTTTGCAGGGGAAGGCCAGATGTTTTCAGTGACACTGAGTTTCTTTTCGGCAGCAGTTTGTACGTATATGACTAGGAGAATTTACAATGAAAACTGTTCATAGGTTTTCTCCTCTAATAGATTCTATTTTTATAAGATTCAATAACCTTTCCTCCTGTTTTCACCTTTCATTTCTAGAATTCTCAAGTTTTTAGAATGATTTTCGTATTTCTCAGACCTAGCCGGTCCTCTGGATTCATATTTTCCTTCTGAAAAATTATTCGATGGCTTTGTTCTAACCCAAATCCTCGCGTCCTCAAACTCTTCTAGTTTATCAGCCAGTTTACTTGGAGATGTAATTGTAGACCATTCGTTTAGATAACATTCTTAAAATTCAGCTGGATCTCGTCTCTTCCTCTGATCGACAATAATACGATCAAGCAGTTAATCAAAAGTTTGTACTTCCAAAATCCTGATATCCATCCATCAAAATAAATTTGCAAATCGTGAAGGAATTTAGATTAGTTAGTTTTTTTTATTAACGGCGCACCAGAAGCAACACGAGGGCTATTGGTGACGGACCTCATAATTTTGAACCTCGGTCAAGTGACGAAGACGACACCTAAGCTGCCCCCTCTCCTAACTTCCACACCACGCCAACGGGAGGACTTTGGGCCCCGACAGATTTAACGTGCATGAGCCCGGCTACACAGTGGGTCTTTAGAGGGCAAGGATCGAACCCACGACTGAACGGAAACCGCCAGTCACGAATCCGAAACCATTACCATTAGGCTACCGCGACCACAAATCGTGAAGGAAATCTCATCATGTAGAATCGAGAATTTTCTGCGATTTTACTAATAACTGTCGAATTTTTTTTGCAGGAAGTTTAAATAGTTTAAGCAGGAAAGATTTAACACATTTATAATCTTGAGCTTCTTCGTGTTCCCGAGCTATTAAACTACGAGTATTTATCTCAGTTGTCAAGATACTAATAAGGTAGGATACTCATCTTTCTTCATGAATTGCCTTAACTTAAGCTGACCACTCAAAATGTACTAGAAATAAACTTATCTCATCTGTGTGAAGGTTAAATTTTGGCACAAGCTTTTGAAAGTTTTGACTAAAGTATGATTTAGCAACTGTGATGCAGTATTTCTTTGTTTTATTTTAAGACATTTCATTTCATTCGTTGTTCTTCTAACTCAAATTCCCTTTCTTTGTTCTGTCTTTTTTAAAGTTTCTTTTTCAATCCTTTCATTTACAATACTTTAAATAAGTTAGAAATTAATCCCAATTCATAATGTATAATTTTAGTTATTAAGTCTTTTAAATATTTTATTCGTAAATCCCTAGTCGCTTTCTCTTCTAACTCAATAGCTAGAGATATGAGGTCAAATTCCTTTTATTTGCCTGAAAATGCCACTTTAGAATAATAATAATAATCGAAAATTAAAGAAAAAAACTAGCATTCTGGCTGGAATTAATATTTCCCTTAAACATCATAACTGCGAAAAGAACTAAACTATAATATTATCACATCCAAAGGAAGAAAGAAATTACTTAACATAAAAGTGAATATTTCCATCTACTCGGCTATTTCCGCTATTAGGAAATGATTACTTAAGCAAATTGAAAAATTTTTCAACGTTAAAATAGAATCAATATTTGCCGATATTTTTTTCTTTAGCTAAGCAAAGCGTTGTCAGAAAAATATGACTCGTTAGCGGGACAAAACAGAATGGTTTAAAAAGATCACTTGATACTTTTCATAGGAACTAAAACTATGATGGTTCTCTTTTTGAAACATTATTTTTAATGAAGTAAAATTAATTTTCAGTTAAAATACAGACTTAAACATAAGGAAACTCAAACGATTAAAAATAATTATTTAAAAGTTCTTAATGATATTAGTTTCACTGAGTTAATTTGATTTCTCTTTCAGGAGAAGAGAAGGACTTCACCCAGAATTTTAATACGATGCTGATGAACTAATTGAAGTAGGGTTGATTTGGAGACCAGAGCGGTGAACAAAACAGGAACTGGATCCGGAACAGTAGAAAAAGTATCGCTTGTACGTCGATTCAGTGCAGGGTTCACTCACAATTTTTCCAAGCCGGGGCGGCCGTGAGGTTCGAAATATTTGTAATACATGAATGGGGCGTTCTTCTGAAACACAAATCCAGTGCCGAGTGTATTAACAGCTCTACTCAGCCAGGGCGGGTGTCTGCAGAAGTTCTTGAAAACTGTTGTTTCCCTTTCCGCAACGAGATCAAAGTGGAGGATGTACTCGATGTCATTCACACATATCCACCACCGCAGGAGAAAAAGGGTATTTAAAAACAGCATAAGAGACCAAAATTCATCCCAATCGAGCCCCCAATTTCGTGGGGTGGTATTGGTCTCTAGGGGTTTCTTACTACAAATAATAATACGTTTATTTAGTAGAATAAGAAAAATATATGCCCTATTAATGCCCTATTTACAAATGATTTAAGTTAAATTCCAAAGCCATGACTGTAATCAGTTTATCCCAGGAATAATCTAATTAGACAGGTTACTCTTCTCTCTCACTCAGCACAAAGCATAACCACATCCGGTAATACGTGTTTTTACCTATCGATCTTTCCCAACGTTTCGACTCGTAGTCTGATTCAGAACTAACTGCTTTCTCTTGAAAGAAAAAGCAGAGTACAAAAAACACTCGTAGCTACATCTATAAGCTAATCATTTGATAAATCTATTGTAAAATAAATCATTAGGATAAAACGAAAATTCCCCACACACGCAGAGAGAGAGAAAGAGAGTAAAAAATTGAATAAAATTTTATTATAATAACGTAGAAATAATAATTTTAAAATATATATGTGTAATACAGGACAAAATAATTATTATTAATAGTAATGTATAAAAATTATTAAAATTAAAATATAATAGTAACAATTATTTTTTTCGAAATGTAATAATTTTATGAGTATTAATGTAATATTATTATTGTTGTATTTCAAGGTTATTTTTATTTATTCTTGTAAAACAACTCATTTGAATTTATTATGGCTTAGTGAAATACTGTTCTGAACGAGTCTCGTATAATTTCATTCATTGTTTCATTGTTTCATTCTTCAATTTCTAAAATTTTTTCCATTAACAAAGCAGTTTACAGACCAATACAGTCATTCATTTGAAGCAAGCAATTTCTGATTTCCCTAACAATATAATACAAAAAATTATCTCTCAACGCAATCATAAATGTGAAAGATTCTGAGAATTATGTTCTTAAAGTTATTACACTTTTGTCATTACTCTAACAATTATCCGTAGGAAAGCAGATGGAGAACTTTTATTTTCCCCATTTAGTAATTTTTTTTTGTTTTACTCTGAGTAATCGACAGAATCTAATAAATAAACCAGTTATTATTATTTTTTTTATTGAGAATAAGTTTTATTTCGACATCAGAGCAATAATAGGTTGTCATATCTACACAAGAGTTTAGATGAAATTTATTTTTTTATTCCGTTTGTAGAAATTAAAAGGACCAATTGCAAATTTGAAATTTAATAATCTATACTCCTTTTTAAAAGAATTCAAAACATTAAGAATACTCACCAATCGAGATCAGATTTGAACATCGACTTATCAAAAGTAACTGTTTTTAAATTAGACCTCAAATAATCAGTAGTTAAAAACAGCAATATACTTACTTAAAGATATCCTTAGGACTAACAGTCTTGTTAACATCATAGCTGTTCTTAGTGAGCAGTAATGCTATGTTATTTTTTTTGTTTATCCGATCAATTGAACTACTTCGTTTGATTTGGTTGGGCGTTTACATAGATACGAGGTCGAAATCCCTCGTTAACTGAAATCGGCTTGCATTTGTACGCGAGAGGCTTTCTTTGCTCTGTTTTCCGCTCAATATTCCTAATTAGTAGCCTGAGTATAAGTAAGGTATTGAGGCTAAAGGTCAATGTTGACGCTGACCCTTCGCCTCATTAGTGAAGCCAGGGAAACTTCTAGAGATCTAAGGACTTAACAATAGACTATTTTCATGCTATACGAAGCTATACAAAAAAAGAATATAGAGGTACCTATTAATTATCTGACTCAAATATACATCCAGACTAGTTAAGATCAAGGGGCACTTAATTCCCTTGTAACTAACAGAAGTATTACCAAAAGCTTAAATAAAATTGCTCATTTCTCATTAAAATTTTCATATATATACTTAATAAAAATCGTCGTAAAATATAAAAAAATAAGTAAATAACTTGACTAGTTTATTGTTTTGATTTAAAGATCAATTCAATGTTTGATTCGATACTTGCTATAGCTAGGCAAATAATTAATTTAAATTTCTGTTAGTTTACATGCACCTATTTTTTATTTCTTAAGAATCACGAAAACTTTGTTCACAAATATGCATTAAATCCTGTTGTAGATTGTAAATATTTATAAACAATAGATTTTTAATATTTTTGTAATCAATTTCATGAACGTAACAATTTCATAAACGCTTTACAAACTGCTAAATGTGACTGATTAAATGTGTGATGAAACATGGGGAAAAGAAACCCTCCAACAAATAAAAGAAGGAATTTGCTTCTTTATTTTGAATTTAACAACTTAATATTATTAAGATATTAAAATAGGAATAATACATCATAATTTTTCCAGTTAAATTTTTGACTTTTTTTTAATGATAATCTTTAAATTATTGTTTATATTTTTTTGCATCCAATTCAGTAAAACTTTTGTTCCATTGATGTAAAATATATAATCACTTATTAGTTCAATAACTTATGAAACTAGAATTTAATTTTTACAAGTTAAGAGCTTCACTCAATTGTTTCGAATTGAAAATGAACACGTGTTTAAATTATTCAATCAAATTATTATATAAATGGTACTTTGTTCACTGAGTACAGTCAGCGTTAAATAAACAAAACAAAAAATAATAATAATACCCAGACAAATGAAAAACTTTGAAACTTTACAAAAAGTAGATTTTATATTTGAAAAATGAATTTCAGTTAGTTTAAAATGATTATTTAACATTTATTTTCAATGCTTTTGGCACGATATAAAAGCTACATCGAAAAATCCTATATATATATATGCGTTGCATGATTATTGTTAAGTATTTTTTATTTAATTAGTAAAAATAACCATTTTCAAAAATATGTGTAAAATTAAGCTTATTTTATAATCAGTTATTAACCGCAGTGTATAAAATTATAATAACTAACATTCTAGGAATAAAACCTGACTTTGAGTACAGGTTTCTAGGGGGTAAAGTTATCGTTTACAAATGAAAGATTAATTCCTTGTTAACTTTCAAGTACAGATATCTTATACAATAAAGTTAAATATAATAATACGCATGTTGTATGTTTCAGTATACAGAGATTGATAAGTTTCAACATATACGGCAAATCAATATTTAAAATTCACAGCGAAGCTTATGTAAAAATAGCTGTTATAATTTTGTTCTTCTCGGTTATATATTTATATATATATATATATATATATATATATATATATATATATATATATAAATATATATGTACTGATACTAGGTTACTGATAGCTATTTTAAAAAATTATGTTTTGAAATTATTTTAAAATAAATTTAGATGAAATTAGAAAGAGTGTACAAAGAGTTTTACGTTTCTACGTAATAATTTTTTTTGAATATATTTTGTTGTTTGCATGAGTCTGTTAGGAATTAAAAGAAATACAGAAGTGAGTGTAGCATAAGTAGATATATTCCCTGAAATTCAGTATTTTAAGCTCTAGATGTTCTTTGCTAAATAATTTTTTTTACACTAACACTATGAACACATGAAAAACAAAAACTTAATTAATTAAAGAAGTTTTGAAGAATATTCCTTCACTATACTTCATTTATTTTTTTCCCTTAAAGTTGATATTTAAGTCATTTTTTTCCGTTTCAATTTGCACAAATCTTGCTTATTTTTTAAAGAATATACCGAAAAAAATTCTGTTAGTAATAATGTGATAAGTAAATTTTGTAAAAGAAATGTGAGAATATATCATTCTTCTCTGTCCAGATATCTTTACAATCCTACAAACAAAACAATAACTCGAGATATAGCTTCCTTCCAACAAGACTCATCCATCAGATATCCCATCTCTTCCTATTCAATATTATAGATAACGTCTCATAGGACGTGAATCCCAATCTGTTGAACACTCAAACCCCACAACAAACTGCGGCGATTCACCAAAGAAAGTGAGAAAGGAGAGAATCCGGACCAGCGATCCTGTTCGGGAAAAACTCATTTCTATCAAGAATACGTGATTCACAAGGGTTCAATACATTTATTCGAGAATCCTTCTGTCTCTTTATGGCCAGGATCTTCCTGCAGGCAACAAGAAGAAGAGCGGGCGGCTTGTAGACACGGTTTGACAGCTACACCGATTTCGTCAGGATTACCAGGAGGAAGATCAGGAAGTCATCCCTCCCCCTTTCCTTCCCTGGATAACCCCGGAGAAAAGGCTTATCCGCAGTGTCTTTTACCTCCTCCCCGAAAACCATCGTTTTGAAAAACAACCCTCTCCCCACGCCGCCTGGTCGGCAGATTTATGCTCCTCGCCTTTCGATGGCGATACAGTCCAAAGGATCCTGATCACTTGAATATATATATTTCCATTTTTTTACCTTCCCCTCCTCAACACACTCCAAATAGGCTGTTGTCAAAAACGCGCGCGGAAAATACGTCCGCGCATTATTTGGTGGCTGTATTTAAGTAGGATCAGGCTTGTGTGTCAGAAAAGGTGCAGGATAAAGGTCCCAAAACATCGGATGACATGATAAAAAAGTGCATGGACAGGAAAAAAATTGGGTCGTATTCATATCAGAGGAAGAAAGTTCCCCGACGGTTTTCTGTTTAGATTTTCTCGACTGTAGGTTGTTTCGTTTTTGGTCTTTTGAAAAGTGGAAATCCCCGAATTTATATATGTGTATTACATGCATTGGAAATGAAAATGGAAGTGTTTCTTTCGAGTGAAATATAACTTATGACTATGGGAGGAAATTTTCTTTTCTAGAAAAGTCTGCGCTTACAGACAATAAAATAATCTGAAATGAATAAGTGAGGCTCGAGTTTTATTTAACTTAAGTGTAAAAATGCTCTGTTTTATACGCTTTCACATTTAAACCGTTCAAAATAAAAGTTTAACGCCGTGTTTTGGTACGAGTTCTTAAGTTTGTTTTTACCTTTTACCGCGAAGCTTGCAATACCATTAAGGAATTTCTCCTAATTCAAAACTGATTTTTATTTATAAATTCCCAGAATTATCTTCGAGACTAAAAATGTGAGCTAAAAAGTGCATTTTACAAATTGAAAGTCTAAAATGAACTGATTAATACTGTAAATTTGTACATCGATTAGGATTATTCAAATCGTGTCTAAGAATTGCAATATTTTTAGAATTACTTTATAGCTGGATTTAAAGAATACTAGCTGAAGCACCAGTTTTAAGCATAGGATAATATTTAAAATATATATATAGCTATCATTAGATTTAAGATTCATATGATTAATATTTTTCTTATAGCAGTACTTATGCTCTTCGAAAGTTTCTGTTCGAAAATCATATTTAAAAGCCAATAATTAGTAATAAATTTATCAAAAAATCTTCATTTATCTTAAACATAACTTATTCATTATTGTTTGAGATGATGAGCGAAATGCCAGTTACTTTTATACATAATATCTCTTAATGGATTATCTTTAACAATTTTTAAATCACTAGTAATAACAAATTGATATTCTCCATTTACAAAATTTTTACAATGATAACAGTTGCGTGTAGTATCATTACATATTTTAATCATAATTAGTATCATTAGTTAAAAATGAGATGTTCCATTTCTTACTATTTTTATAAGCTTTTTTAATTTTAATGAGAAGAATTTTTCTTATATTTATTAAAATATTAAAATTATAATTTTATTAAAAGATTAATTCATATTTTAATGGTACAATATTCAATTTTTTGATATTCTTTTTTTATTTTTAAAGTTATATTTAACTACTAAATTATTGATAATATTCTATATAATATGGAAGCATTGACGTTCTATTTTATTCTCATTACATAGAAAATCACTAAACGTACCTATTTGGTTTTTTTAGATCAAAAAGAAAATTTTTACTATTTTGTACATAGTAGTTATCTTCAAAATTATAATTTAATTTAATAGTTTTTTCTTAGTACCATCCTTTTTTTAGCTTTTATTTTTACTATTTCTTTCCCTCCCTCTGGGTTTTCTTTTATTTTTAACTTTATCATAACCTTCAGAAAAATAATTACTAATGTTCTTGTAAAGACACTTTTTACTGGTTTTTTTTCTTTCTGAATGATTTGTAGGATACTTCTATTGTATTGCAAAACACCAAGTCCATGAAGGCAAATAGCTTTACAGAAGATTATAAAGTAGTTTTCCCACTAATTCATCTCTTAGTATTGGGGACAACTTTAATAATAGAGTTCAATGTTATCAAAATTATGTAATTTAAAATTACCTATTTCTATTTTTCTACAATTATTGACATTATTACATTTTTTGGGTATTGTGTCTTTACTCATTAATACGTTTGTTGATTGCATTTGATGTTCAACAGTTTGATGTCTATATATTTATATTGATATTTTTTACAATTTAAAAGGTAAATATAATTATATGTGTTGTATAAAATAAATCTGGAGTCTAGATCTAATTGTTTGTTGTAGAAATCATATCACATGTTTTTCATCTTTTATTGTTACATTTATCTTAACTTATATTATTATGTTTATTTTTTAATTTATTCTATACCTTGATAGTTATTATTATTTACCTTATTAATATTATTATCTGAATTTTAATTCAAAAATAATTATTCTTAGCACACTTTATATTCCAAAATATCCTAATTTATAAATCTTTTATGTTGTCTATCATATTTAATGTAATTAACATTATTACATTTTGTATTAATATGATTTATACTATAATTTTAAATATTCTCAAAAAAAAAATACCTCCACCATTATATACCTCCTGTCTATAATCGACAAATTCTATCGTAATAAATTCCATAAATCTAACACTATCATTTTTGTTAACAATAAGACAATGCTTTAACAACAATATTAACTCTAAATACACAAATCGCATTAGGAGTCAATCGTAATCTTGAAAAACTCGAAATATGCTTTAATTTACTTCCTTCACAATTATGTCTAATCTAATTTCCTTTAGTAAGTCATATGTGTATCAAAAAATACAGAGTAAATCACATGAATAATCAACTAATACATTCAAAGAACTACTATATCTAAATACTCATATGACGAACTTATAAATTCAATAGCCTACTTTATTAATGGTAAATTATTTACGCGATGCTACACAACCGTACCACCGAGAAAAGTCTATAAACATAAATCTAGTCAACATAAATATAATATGCAAAATACCGCAATAATATCAAACCTATTTAGCTTAGGAATCATAAGATCGCAGCTAACTATTAAGGACAGAACAAATCAGAAAATACCATCATAAATAATTAATTAATAAATACTACATATAATATATATACCAGAAATCTTAAGACTAAAAAATAAATTACATCGGCATTAACTAAAATAAAGGGAGTTCTATCTAAATGAAATCAATATAGATTAGAAAGCAAAATTTTGAATTTTTGATAGAATATATAAGTTTTTTTGCGATGATTAATTTGAAAAAAATATCGTAATTTTGTTATGAACAAAGAAATGAATAAATAGATTGATCTCCATAAAGAATAATTTGCCGGAAGCAAAGCTAGATCATGATGTCGTGATGTATTATGCGTCAGAGATATGCGTTGAGGAGTGGTAACTTCCGCAGCGAAGGGGAGGTAAATTTTGCTCATTAGTTGGGTAATTAAAATTTGTATAAAATCCATTAAATTATATTTTTCTCCCTTTCATTTATTTTAAAAAAGAGACAGATTATAATTCTGTATTGATTGACTGGTTTTATTAGTGCTGCACTAGAAGCAACACGAGAGCAATAACATTCCGTATACTGTAGGAATACCATGTCGTTTGAATCAATGGATTTCTGGGTAAAACGATGTGGAGGAAAATCAGGAATTGATGCTTTTCAGTTCGATTGAATCTTTCAGATGATGTAAGAATCGTAATCTCACGATATTTAACATTCCAGCCCAAGGCCACAAATTTACACTTCAACGTCGAATTTAAAAGAGCGTTTTGTGAATGTTGAAAAAATCCCTTCGATGTGCACACCATCATTAACCATTGTTTTGGCCAACCAATTTTCACGCGTCTGGACCTTTCCGTCATCGTGCTACTCCGGCTATACACATACACCTAATTTCTACCTTTTATTTACATAGAATTTAGGTTTATTCGGAATATTTAAAGGTTTTTAAGAATTGACAGAATATTTCAGCCTCAAAATTATATTTTAAATACATATATTTACGATATCTTCAAATTACAAATATTTTAATGATAAAAAATATTTGCATCCCTTTTAATAAACGTATCTTTTTTGTATAGTTTTAAATGATTTTTAAAATTATTAATGAATGGATTGCACCTGACTTGAATAATTTTTTATTCCTTTAGTTTAAATAATTTGCTGTACTTGGATAATTTACAGTGCATTTTTTGTGTCTTTATATGCTTTTAGAATATATTGTTAAAGAAATAAATCTAATAACATAAGTTGTCAGAAGCATGATAATATACAAAGAGGTTATTGTACTGCTTTAATTTCAAGTTTACTTATGTTGAATTTATAGAAATAGTTTGTTAATTTATATCACAAAAACAATCAAATATTATAAAGTAGTAGATAACGTAATCTTAATTGCATATTTTAAATATAGTGCATTACATATTTTTCTGTGTTTGTAAAAAGGTAAATGTTTCAATTTCTTAAACGACTGTTCAAATGGTTAAAAAGATTTGGTATTAAAACCAAATGTACTCTTATGTAAATATTTTGTGAGGTAACCAATCCTAAATTCTTTGAAATAATTATAATAATTCTATATATAAATTCTTAAGATAACCTATTCAAATCTTCGTTAATTTATATTGAAAGTTCTAGATTTTGTAATGTGAGGAATAAAATAGTGCATATTTTTTTTAAAAAAAAATCTTGTTTGTAAGTTTTTTTAAGTAACTTAGCTGTTAAGCTGTTTTTTTTTTTTTTTTTTTTCTTAATAAATTAATGCATGTCTAAATACCACTAAACATTTCCTATTATATATTGAAGGGTATTTAACTGAATTAAACAAATCCTTGTGTGTGTGGAAAATATTATCTCTCTCCCTTTCTATATTTAAAACCATTAACAATTGTATGTTATAAAAGCTCTCGGTATATTTTCTAAATTTTTTGAATAGAAAAAGGCCTTTTTCTCCTTTTTTTTTAAATACATTTTATGCGTTATTTATTTAACTGTTAGATAAACTAAATGAAATAGAATTATCGAGCTAACTGTATTTTTATATTTGATACTTTTAAATAACTCATTTATAAATAATGCCAATGTTTCTATGCCAATTCTCTCTAATAAATCAAAGAGGGATTTTTGAATAAAACTCAGAATACTTTTACAAAATTCAATTTAGGAAGGTTTAAGGGAAATAAAAAGAAAATTTATATGCAAGCTTCATTTTTCTTTTTCGAATGGGTTATTGAATTCTAATGTAGTCTTTTAATATTATGTCAGTATAATTTTAGAATGAAATTGATATGCAATATGGAAAAATTTTGATTTTCTACTAAGTTAAAGAAAGGGACGTAAACAGGTTAAGCGTGAAATAATTTTGCTTTTAGCTCCCAGAGTTTTTCTCAAATAAGCATTCCAGTTGGAAACAGTCCATCGGAGCTAGAGGCTCAAAAAATGAAAGCGTGGCTTCTGTGCAGCAACTCGTGAGGAAAGTTAGAAAAATGGTTATATTATTAATGACTTTTCTCACTCCCTCATACAAAAAAATATATATAGCAAAATGCCTCCATTAAACGAAAGAAAGCAGTTCAAACATTATGTAGAAACAGAGTTTTGATATCGTTTTTCAACTACAGATACTCATACAAGTTTCACCAATCGTAAGTTGGTGAAAAATTGAAATCCAAAGGAGGGAAAAACTCAAAGTTTACCAACGAATCTTTTTATAAAACAGCGCCGAATTTGCCTAATGGATTTTCCAATACAGATTCAACAGATGTTCGAGAAGCGATGCTATGAAACGCGAAGCAAATAAAAGTCGAACAGAATTCTGTCTCATTGAATCACATTATTGAAAACTACTACTCTCTGTAATAATTGGATAAAAACAGAGAGTATTAAGTAAAAGTCGAAATGAACAACATAGCGTAAGATTGTGAACATATAAAACAGGTTAATAAGTATCTTGAAAACAGAAGTGTAATTTAGTCAAAAGCTCAAACGTTTTTAGCGAAGGAAATGAAACAAAATATTGACCGAAGTATGTATTATGATAAAAAGTATTTATAATAGTTTAACTTTGAAGGCAGGAGATTTAAAGTTTCATTTTTTTTTATTTTCTTAAAAATAACAAGATCTTTTAAGTGTGATTAAGTTGTTCAAAGCCTTATAAGTTAGTATTTAATCATTAATGCAATTTTTAGCAGAACTTTTTTTAATATTAAAAGTGAAATGTCTTAGAATATAAAAAATTTTGAAACTCTGCCACCTCCCACAGAAGATAACAATGAATATATTCTAAAAGTCTCATCTTTAGTTAAATGTAACTTTTCGTGAAATAAAAGTAACGAAATTTAATTATTTAAACAATAAATCTTGAAAAAATTAATTTTTTTTTAAATAACCATGAAAACAGTAAACATTATGAACTTGTTCTACTTTCTGGATCGAATAGGGCCGCGGTAGCTTAGTGATCCTGTTCACAAACTCACGGCCGTTGTTGTTTCCATTGAGTCGAGGGTCTTGATGCAATTAAAGAAACTTCATGTAGCGGGGCTGATGCACTTAAAAAATTTTCAGGCTCCAATTATTTTAGTTGGCGTTGTGTGGAAGTTTGGAAAGAGAGATACCGGTTCAGGTGTCATCCCTGTTACTTGACTGACATTCATAATTACGAGGTCCATCGCCAATAGCCCTTTAATCAGAAACTGGATTCTCCGTGTTTGGCTTCCACCAAGGTGTTCTAAACAGGGTCTTCATGTTTAAACTTAAATCTCATAATACAGTTTTCTAGGTTGAGCAGTCGGTAATCAGATTTGCAGTATTATTTGATATCTCTGATAATTTGAAGGTTGCTATTTATACCTACAGTTTATCATCCATATTGCTTCTGCAGAATTCCAGTAATAAACCAGCTTTTAATATTACCATTAAAAATAACTTGCAACTTATTTTGATTTTTACAACTTATACCTGGTTCAGACCCTTGTCGGAGATAATTACAATGAAATTGTAGATTCATTTGCAAGACTTGTAGTTACTGATGGTGATGAGGGATGAGTGTCCTTGCCCTCCGTCTCACATAATAAGGAATAAGCTTTTAAAGAACAAGCTTCTTTTTAACTGAGAGTCCTGGTGGTCAACTAGTAAAACCGATACTCCAGTCAATTTCTTCATTCTAAGTTTAAATTTTTATTACTATCCAAATTTTATTACACGCTTCTTAACCGGTCATGACCCCTCCATTTCTTATTTAAATCATTTTAATTTCAAAAATGCACATTTGTGTCCTTGTAGCTCTGTTGGAAACGCTGACCACTTCGCTCTTTCTTGCATTTACTAAAAGCTCTTCCTTTAAATTGTCCTACTGACTAAGCAAAAACTTTTTGGCAGAAGGCCGTGCGTGGAAATCCCAGTTTGCATTTCAAGTTAAATTCCTGTATTTTTACTGATCATAAAATTCTCAACAAATTTCATAATAATTTAAATTTTTGAATACATTTTCTGAATATATCAATTTTCCTTATCGTTTATAATTGTGTGTACATATATAAATATTCAATTACAACAGAAAAGCGCTGAAGCACGTAGAAGCATAAGTGAGTAAGAACATAAGAGAGAGAAATTTGCTCTGTACTGTTGATTTTATCGGTAGGGATATCTGGGGATTTCTGTTAAGTCACATGTACACACGTGGTACAAGATGAAGGGATTCTGTGAGAAATTCCCTGCGAGACTGAGAAGTGTCAGGATATTTCTCTCAGAATCCCATCATCTTGTACCACGTGACTTGGGAGAAGTACCCAGGTATCCCAATCTATAAAATAGAATGTACAGAGAAATTTTCTCTCTCTTACGTTCTTACGTGCTTGTACTTCTAAGTACTTCTGAACTTTTCTGTTGTTATTGAAATGGCGGAACTACGACTCCATATGAATATTATGGTGTCTCTCTGTTACGGCTAAAGTAGAATAAACAACAATGAAATTTGAGCTTCGCCTCCTGATTTACTTTACTAAATATCTTTTAAATAATTATATATATATATATATATATATATATATATATATATATATATATATGTATATATATATAATATTTCGTTTATAGTGCAAGAATTGAGGGATATACATATATATATATATATCGTGCATTTTCTGCTTGGTAAACACACTGTAAGTTTTTATTTATCTTTATATTTTGCGATTATATGATGTTTTATATTATTTGTGTTCCAGAGGTACTATTATGTCCTACCCTTTCTTGTTATAAGTTATTATTTTTTCATAAATGCTAAGAGTCGAGATGATTGTGTCCCGACTGGCCGGTTTGTAGCTCTAAACACTTTTGAGTAAGCTCAGTCCCTTTAGGCATTGCTCCAATAGCCCTCGTATTGCTTCTACGACAGTAAGAAAAATCAACCAATCAAATACTGAATCGAATGAGTTAGAAGCTCTCTTTTCTCGGAAATTCATGACAAAATTATCGATTTCCTGTTCCTAATATCCTAAGAGCAAAACATAATGGATCTATTAAAGTGCGTTTAACTACCGAGAGTTAAAAACCAAACAAACAAACGTTTTTTCTTGTCTTAGGCTCTTTCGTTGATAGTTTATTTCATAGAATTTGTTTTTGATTCTGAGTCATTTCTGTTAATCTTAATGGAACTCATGTAGATGGAATACTGAGGGAGCATACCTTTATGAATTAGCTATTCTATAGTGCATTAATAAGACTCGTTGATGTTGAGTGCTTTTTATTAGTTTAACAGATTTCATAATTATATAAACTTTTTCCGAATCAATCTTGTATTTATTGTAAGCATTTAAGTATCATATCATCAAACGGCATTTAAGCATATCATCAAACTAATCAATTGATGATATGATGCTTACAAACAATGCAGGGCTAAATTCATGTGACGGCATGATATAAAAGTATGCAATTCACTTCATAATATTTATTAATGAATCAGTAATGTTAGTATATACATAGAGAGAGAAAAAGAGCTGCAGATCGTCTCATATATATATCTCAGAATAATAAGCCTGCTACAACATCAAAATATTATTTTCCATTTTCATCATTCAAACTTTTTTTCAAATTTCCTATTTTTCCATTTCTTGGTATTTTGTTTATTTTTATCTATTTTAACTGATTAATATATATATATATATACAAAAGTATGCAATTCACTACGTATATATATATATATATATATATATATATATATATATATATATATATATATAATATATATATTTAATATAAAAAGAGGTTCTTATTTTGTTAAAGTTGAATCAAAGTAACATAAGACAATTTCTCATGTTTTACACACATTTGATTAAATGAATATTTAATTTTATTTCTTTTTGTCTTTCTTTAGGGGACTTTTTAAGCCCAAGTAAAATATGTCGGCTTGGATAAATGAACAGTTTGGAATATTGAAAGCGTTATGTTATGGAAAATTATTAAATCGCTGCTTAACTCTTTCGCCTTCCGAAGTATTCCAAACATATTCTAACGTACCATCATCCACTTGAGAGGAGGTAAATGTAAGTACGGAAGCAAATTGTTTTTCAGTGATTTACAGTGAAAAAGACTACATCAGGATTATATGATATTTTGAAGGAGCTGAGCGAGGGAGTTCGAACCAGAAGAGCCAGGTTATCAAGGAAATAGAATATTGAAGGTATCAATGAGCCATTTAAATGTACAGGGGGGTATGGCCTAGGTAGTAGTCGTGATCCAGATTATCATTATTAAATTAATATTTTTATATTAGTTTTAAAAAAATTTCTCACACGCAAAGTAAACATTTTCCATTTCTTTAATAACTAAGAATTATCAATGATATTTTTATTTCTGTAGCTTAATGCAAGAAACAACAATACAGAAATATCATAATGCTAAGAATTAGACTTTCGTTTTGTGAAATAATTGCAGTATCAATCATAAATATATTACTTTATTTTGGAACTTCAAGTTTTCATTAATAATTAAAATTGATATTGGTTATTCTTGTACATAAATGGTATGAAATGTATCAATCGAATACGTAATTTATCTCATTTCACATAAAATTGACATTAGTTATTCTTGCATGTAAGCGTTATAAACATTATTAGCCGAATACGTAACCTATCTCGTTTTCATATAAAATTAGTACCGATTGTTCTTGCCTTAAGAGTAACCCAATCTTAAGTGCCACTAATTAAGATCCTGGTCAAGAGGCTTGGTTCTCTCGTGTATGTATACTTATAGTAGTTTTTATTGTTTGTTAACGTTGCACTGAGATCAACACGAGGGCTATTGGCAACGGACCTCGTAATTTTTAGCCTCAGTCATTTGACGAGGGTGACACCTGAGATGGTACCTCCCTCTCCAAACTTCCACACCACGCCAATGAGAGGACTTGGGACCTCGATAGATTTAACTTGCATCAGCCCCCGCTACACGATTGGTTTTGGGCTCGTGGCATCAGGGCTCGAACCCATGACTCGATGAAACTCCGACCACAAATCCGCGACCATGACTAAATCTAAATAACAATATTTAGACTAATGTTTTTCGTTACAAAATAGAAAGTAATTTTCAGTCAAAGTATTTAACGAGCACAATTAAGGTGTTTTGTTTTTAAAAGTGAAATATTTGGAGAAGTTTTATTTAGTTCTACTTTCATAAGGTTTTCTAATTTCGAGATTATCGGTAACTGCATTTAAAAATATTTTATCCACTTTTATTTCAAATTTTAGAACTAAAAATTTTGTTACATTTGATTCCCTTTTAATATTTTGTCCCCTGTTGAATTTAATACCCAAGATCATTTGGTATACATTTATACAAAATAGGTAATAACAAACAACTATATGAATCCGAATTAATTTTGAGGGACATAGACATCTTATTTGATCAAATATTTCATCATATAATTTTCTTAATGAGGGAACATAATTTTATCTACGGGAACAAGTTCTGATTCTTACAAACGGTTAAAATGCGTGGCAATTACAATTCCTTTTATCCCAAATCTATCTTTTCAAATCTTATTTGCTTTCATATAATTTTCATATACTAAGGGAAGACCATCACTGGGACGGGAAGAAGGGAAGAAGACTGAATCACTGAGCAATGTTTTACAAGATAATTAAATTTCTCTATTTCTTCATTAATTTCCTTTTCATGAGTCTAAGGCTGAGGCCAAAACTCCTGAAATTTACAAATATGTCCTGTAAATATATATAAAGAGATTAGCGATAATGTTGTCTGCTTTTTTGACCTTGGTTCTTGATATTATTTTTGAGCTACATCGATTAGAGTTTGAATTTATGAAATTTTCAGTCGGATTCTTCTTGAATTTCGCAGATATCTTTTTAATTTTGAGCCACAGACCACAACAGATTCATTGTATTCTAATGAATTTTCAATTTTAGTCACTAAATTGTCTAGATCATTTAGAGCTTCAAAAGTTTATCTAATCTTCAAATCTTGTTTTGCACTCCGAAAATACAGTACTAAAATCTTAATTACTTTTTAGGTTACTATCAGTAACTTTGTCAAATTCCTCATAAATCTTTTAAATAAATTTAGTGCTCGATGTGATTATATTCCTCTGTTCTCTATCTCATCACGGTAAATTATTTTCAAATTCAAGATAAGTAACATAAACACAAAATATTCCCCTTACAAATATTCTTATTTTTACTTCAATAAATGGAACGTGTAATTCAATTGGTTACTTGAGATCAGGCAAAATTGTCTCTTGGTTCCACTTGCTGGCCGATGTGTGCTGGCCATAATGTAGTTTTATCCTTATCTAATTGGTAGTGGTTAAATGGTGTTGATTGGTATTAACGAAGTAATCATTCATTTAATTACTGTCCCCACTCAAAGTAACTTACATGTCCAGTTATTTCTACTAATTATTTTTTGAAGATATTTACACTTTTGGGCAGAGGAATTCACTGACAGCCAACTACACTACATCTTATCGCTTCAAAAACATCTTTAGCGGCAACTAACTCGGCTCTTGTTGGACGATCTTCCTTTAAATTCACCACAAGGACACTATCCTCGTTTTTAACAATGACTAGAGCTTTGAAAACGATATTAGGCATATATTCAGCAAATCATTATTTAAAATTTTATTTTAGACTAAATCTGTTCCTAAGCCACTTACACATGTGTTCTATTAAGAATGCTTTAGATACGATACATAGAGGCATAAGAATGAAGACTCGCAAATACCTATGCAAGAAACCACAAAAATGTTTGTTTTTATATCATGCACATAATAAAACTGGTACAAGCCAGTTAAATAAAGCAATAATAAAAAGTGTAAATGAATTTGCAAATTTGATTGGAATATACTCAAGTACTTTTAAGTAGTAGCTGCAGTAGCCCAAGGTCATGGTCGAGGACTTGCAACTGGTGTTGTTTTCATCGAGTCGGGGGTTCGAGTCCTGGTGTTACTAAAAACCCGCTGTGTAGCGAGACTGATGCGCGTTAAATCTGGTTGAAATCTTAAGTCCTCCCGTTGGCATGGTGTGGAAATTTGGTGAGGGAGATGTTAGTTCAGGACACATTACATGACCGAGGCTCCAAATCATGAGGTCAGTAAACAATAGCCCTAGTATTGCTTCTCAGTTTAGCTATCTGAAAAAACAAATATGTCACATGTATTTTTAAAATTTTATATAATTATGATAAAATGTTTTTCTTTCAAATTTCACAAGCTAGTGTAACTTATATTTTACAAAATACACTACTTCTCCAATGAATGAGAAATCATCTCAACTTTTTTAAATCTTGCTCTAGTTCAAAGGTTTTTAATCATTCTTCTATCAACAAACTATGATAATGGCTTCAAATTTATTTGGTTGACATAGACATATTTTATAATTATGAAAACACCCTGATTTAGTTGTAATATATTTTATAATTAGAAAATATTTTCTTAGTGCTGTTCTTTAAAATCTTGATCCAGTAAGATCATTCGAGGAATAACTAGGTTCTTAATGCTAGCATTTAATTTTAAGATTTGGTTAAATTTTCTGGTAATAATTGTTAGTTTATACGTTAGATAATTTTAAATCTAAATGAATAATTAATAATTCTATTAATTAATAATATTTAGAATTAATAATATTTTTAAAACATAACATATTTTAAATGTTATATTGTAATATCTTCGGAAAGATCCTAAATTTTCTATTTAAATCTTAATTTTGGAGCATTGTGGGATAAATTATTCATTTGAGAAATGTGTGGCTTCTGATTTATTTGGTTTACATAGAATTTTTTCATAATGATGAAAACATCTGATTTAATAGTGATTTTCTAACAAAATCTGGAAAATGTTTCCTTACACTGATTTGAATGAATATTTTAAAGTAACATACTTGTTTATTTTTAACATTGTACACACATTTGGAGTGGGTCATATATGACTGTAATGCTTGTGGTATTTATGTATGACCATGATGCTTATGGTAAGATTAAAAATAACAAAAATTTCTTACTGAGAACTTTTGTTATTTTTACTTGTTTAAGATTCCACTATGTCTGAAGAACAGTAGTACATCAGTTTTGTAAATAAGGAATTTTACACATGGAATATATATAAAAAATATTTCTTAAAAGCAAAATTTTTTATCTTGATAATGAATTGAAGTACATTTCAAGTGCTTTATATAATAAAGGTAAACTATTACAAAGTATAATTTCTTTTAAAAATGATTTTAATTTTAACACTAGTTTGATATGTATTTGAGAATGTTCACTGCATAATCTAGCAACAAATTATACTATATTATGTTTACAACATAAACTCTATTCATATTTATTTACAATTCACTATATATATATATATATATATATATATATATATATATATATATATATAT
>BMAW01066995.1:145273-160766 GCA_019974015.1 Nephila pilipes | reverse complement strand
TATATATATATATATATATATATATATATATATATATATATATATATTCCTTTAACTGACTTTGATACATCACTTCCATTGAGTGTGTAATACATTATACATATTATTAGAAACCGAATGTTATATAATTATATTTAATATATAAACCAACAATGAAAAATAAATTCTAATTAAATAATATTTAATATTAATAATATTTACTATCATGTTGGAACCATACGTTTCGAAGTTGAAGCAGCTATAGATTCTCATCAAAATTATATATTACGCCCTATAGAAGCTCGTGTTATAGTTATAGCTCGAAACTATAAGCAAAAATGTTCCATAGTTAACGTGCCTTCGTAAGATATTAGGTCAATCAGCCCATCAATGAGCCTTCCGTAATAAACTTTAATTGTCCAAAGTAGAACTTGAAAGTGACGTGTAGGATTTTTCAGTGCTCCCTAATAGATGTTCTCACGTTTGCACATGTCACTGCGTGAAAATCATGCTTCAATCGTTCATATTATGTCTTCAAGGGCAATGGTTTTGCTTCTAACTGTTTCAAGAAAAAGTTGCAAAAGTAGTTAAGTTTTTCTGCATTCCCTGCCAGTAGCTCCTGTTTAGGCGTTAACTAGTACGAATACGAGCTCCAACTCGTTTCGGATTTTCCAAATGCCGCTTTTTGAGAGATTACAGTTTTCAATGATCTTTCTTGCATTACCTTGTGATTGTACGAAGGAGTATACTAATACATCTTCACTTTGAACTTAACGCTATATTTTAAATCGTCTTTCGGTTAGAGGTCGGCTTGTCACATAATCCGTCTTCCTTAAGAGTTTCAAAATAGTTCGAATACTCTCTAGAACCTCCAGAAAAACGTTCTTCATACGTACTTCTTCCATGCGTCCACATTCATCGTAAATTAGTATAATTTCGCAGTACTAATTATTAGAAAAATTCTACGAGACTATGAGCTTTATTGTAAAACCTCGAGAAGCTATCTCTTTCACTCAGGTCCTTACCTTACAGGAAGGACATTTCTTACGTATTTGCATTATATACGAATTTTATGTAAACCGCATATCAAATACGGGTTGAGTTTGAGTTGATACCTCTTGAGAGACGAGTTTGTACGATAGACATGCAGTACACATGTCGGTTTTTAAACACAGCTAATAAAGCATATTGCGCGATATTTGAACGATAGTCCTTTCGAATGTGAATCGCTTGCTCTGCACGGCTGAACAACGAAACCGGTTAGTTTTTGGATGAAAGGTGATTTTTTTTTCTTCTTTCATCAACGTGTTTTAACGTCACGGGTTTGGATAATTGTGACAAAAAAAAAATGCGTTTAACACGTTCTGTTAATAGCATTATTATGCTCAAAGTGTCTTTTTGTATTAAATCGAAGACGCTGTACAACTTCGTATTTAATTTTTTCCCGTGTCCCTTATGGTTTTTAGAATAGAAACGCTAACCCTACTGTTTGCCGATAGGTGACACTATATTTGATCTTACCCTGTAGCACATAGCAACGTAACTGTTCTTAGACACTACATGTAAAACAATAGCCATCAGATATTGCCATTCTCAAATTGACTTAATGGGAGTCTTCTGTATATACATATAACTATACATCTCTCTGTGTGTACTATAACGTGTTACTGCTTTTTACAACGTTTTTATATATTTCACTTGGTGTGTGTGTGTATGTGTGAGCGTGTCATCAAATTTTCGAGGGTTAAGTTAACCAATTTCCTATCAAGCTAGAGCTCTTATAAACTTTGGGAATCATTTTTACTCGCCTAACAATGCAATATTTAGACATTTTCGACACGTTTTAACTAATATTTCAATAATTTTTTTTAATAATGTAGTTTGTAGTAAGATGGCGCCATCTATGGAAGATATATTGAATTACGCAGATAGAGTGATCTTAAAGACGAAAGAGAGATTAGGGTTTTTTAAAACATTTTTATGTATTTCACTTGGTGTGTGTGTGTGTGTGTGTGTGTCAGTGAATCATCAAATTTTCGATCGTTAATTTAACCAATTTCCCATCAAGCTAGAGCACTGAAACTTTGATAATCGTTCTTACTCTCCTAACAATGCAATATTTAGGCATTTGCAATAAGTTTTAACTAATATTTCAATAATTTTTTAATAAACTTCATCACCATATAAAAACGTTGTTTTTAAAAACTTTGGACTTTATCTCAAATTATTTATGCTAATTTCTACAAAGGCATATACTCGTAACGCCGAATAGCACGTTTTACGAGGACGAATAGCTCGTTAATTTCTGATAAAGCGAAAGTTTTCTTAAACAATATATTTATTATTTGAGCTTATTATAGTGTATTTCTCAAAAGAAACTTCCTTGTGATTTGTAATGTTAACATTTTGGTTTGGTAAAAAAATGAAAAAATTGCAAGTTTGTGCTGACTTCTCTGGTCACAAAATCTCAAATCGATTTGTTAGCAAAATATTTTGACTATAGAGTAATTGGGTTAAATTCTGATTAGAAAAAAAAAAAAAAAAAAAACTGAATATAGAGGTGTGACAATTAAATAACCGGACTGTGCATGGCCTAGCCGTTAAACCTGTTGTGGAAGAGAGGGAATGGAATGTAGTCAACCTTGAGGCTTCTGTGCAGGTGGCACGTTATTCCGTCCCTCTACCTAGTTCAGTTTAATTTTTCATCCTTGTTTGAGTAAGACGTTGTTGTGTCGTAATGGCGCAATCATGATAAGACTAAAAATCAAGAAGCGCATAAATTTGAAATTCCTCGTGAAATTAAAAAAAAAAAAAAAAAAAAAAACTACCCTCCACCTGAATGTTTTAAATTGTTAAAAAAGGTGTTTGAAAATAATTGCATGTCCCGTAATGAAATTTATAAATGGTACAAATGATTTTCGGAAGATCGGTAAGTTGTTGAAGATAATGAACGTTTTGCTCGACCTATGACATCAATAAAACTAATGAAATCATGCTTAAAGACAGCCTTTTGAGAATTTGAATGATGTCAGATATTAAAAACATAGACAAAGAGACAAGAAGAAAAATTTTGACTGAGGATTTGCATATGACGACAGCATGCACAAAACTGGTACCAAAAAATCAAGCACCAAGACAACGCCTCTGCGCACAAGGCGCTCTGTGAAACAGTTCTCGGCGGACAAACGCATTACTGTGCTCAAGCATCCCCCGTACTCAGCAAATATAGCACCATGCGACTTCTACCTGATTCCAAAAGTGAAAAGTGTATTGAAGGGAACACATTTTCCGTTCGTAAAAGAGGTGAAGGCAAAAACTGCAGACTTATTGAAGAAGGTGTCCCCTAATGACCTGCAGCACTGCTTTGAACAGTGGAAAACTCGTGTGCAACGATGTATTGATAAGGAAGGAGGGTATGATGAAGGGTACTAAAAGGTATTTGTATAATGTTTTCAATAAAACTAATTTTTAAGACTAGTCCAGTTATTTAATTGTCACACCTCATACTTTACTTTCTTGATCTTAACCAGCGTGACTTTTTACTGAGAAATTTGAAAAATAACTTATTTTCAATAAAAGGCGACTTAAGAATGTAAATTGAATACAAAGTCAATTCGACTTAATATATTGCAGAAAATATTTAGAAACTGAGTTTATTACGCTATATTTGAATAGACAATAGACGCGTGTCTATTGGAATATGTAGAAATCTAGCTCTACATATTCATTGAAAAACTATGTACAACAATCAACACACACGCGCACAGCACTGGAATAAGTTCTTATCGATATAACGTTATTTAAATATGAGTAATTTAAGTGGTGTATGTTAAGTGATGTATAAACTATCCTAAAGTATATTCTTATTGAATATGTTCAAAAAATTTTAAAGTTCTTTTACCCTGGAACATTAAATGAAAATTATCCGTTAAGTTTGCATCGCCCCAATATTTCTGCCTTTTCCTTCCAGTCTAAAAATGTAAGAGTCACTAATCAAGGCAATAAAATGAATAAATATTCTTAGAAGAGTAGTATCCAAGTTATTTTATGCGTACCTATGAATATTCAAAGGTCAATCCCTAACCTACTATATCTGTGGAAAGAGTCCATATACACGTCTGAGTCTGAAGGTTAATATTATAAAGATTATTTATCTGCATTGAATCAATCGGATTCGAGACCTGTGTAAAACATTACATATGGGTTCCATTCATTAACTCTTTGTAGAATTATTCCGGCTGTGATCAGATCATTCCTTACACTTGTCTATACAATCACTATTCATACGTTTATATCTTGTTCTCCCTCTTCCTGATACTGACTAACGTATTAAATTCAATACTACTTATGAGTGAAATGTCTCGGTCTTATTCACTATACAATAACTTTAATCTAATCTACATAATTCACGTTTCTTCTTAAAGGTGAAATTTTCAATTCAAACACCATTATGCAAAGTTCCAAAGTGTTAATTTTAAGGAAAAACGCGATAGAACCCAGGTTATAAGTTTTTCCTCTTCCGTTTTTGAGGAGTGTTTTTCCCCTAGTATATGGTCATGCATTTGAATAAGGAAAGTACCCACCTTTAGCCTCAAGAAGTTAACGACTGTTTTTTAAAATTAATTCTGAACGCTTAAAATTCTTTCCTCTAGTAGCGGTATGCGAATGTTTCATTTCTTGCCTTTTAATGGACTATTCTTGTCTGTTCTCTTCTGAATAAAATTCACACTAGAGAGGTCCAAAATGTTCAATCCGATTTAGAGTTCGGGTTGGTTACGAATCCCATTTCACTCTTTAAGTTACTTAGACAGTTAGAAACTTACTTTAAGTTAGGTAGATTAGTGATGATGTTTATTGTTCATGTCACACTGAGAAGCAACAAGAAGGCTATTGGAGACGGACCTCGTCATTATGAACCGCGGCCAAGTGACAAAGACAACTCCTGAGCTCACACCTTCCTCTCCAAACTTCCACAGCAGCCAATGGGAGGATTTGGAACCTCAGATAGAGTTGACGGGCATCAGATCCGCTATACGGCGGGTCTTGAGTGGCACAGGGTTGAACCCACGACTCGATGAAAGCAACGCCTGCCACGTGACCGCGACCATCAGTCTACTATGACCATATTTTCAAATGCAAGGAGTTCAATAAATGCAGCTTGTTTTGATACACGTGGTTTAATTCCTACTATTTATAAAAATATAACTTCAGAAAGGTATGAAAATATAAAAGAGAGTAAAGTGTGTTCAAATTTCATTTGAAATAAATAGAAACATTTTTTTGGACAAATACCCAAAACTGTGTGAATTAACTACGATAAAATTCAATTTTAGCATTAAGTATCAGTAACGAAGATATACTAGCTTACTAATGAATTTCAGATACTTTCGCTACCACTAGGTTATCGCAGCCACTAAGTTAGGTAGTAAAAGTAATAATTTTAATTAGGGTATTGTTTTTTTAAAAAAACTGTGAAATTAGTAGGAATGAATGTCATTGTTGCATTTGAAGTTTGCATTTACTGTCGGCGATAAGTCAATTCTCAGTTCAAAATTCATTTGGAAACTAGTATCAAAAAGGAAATGAGAAAAAAAAATTAATAATTTTATTTCAAAGGAATTTTTTTCTCTTTCATAAGTATTTCTAACTAATATCAGCATATTTTGTGGGGTTCGTTTGTTGATAATTTTAAAATTAATTCTAACTTATGTGTATTACCTAAAGATTGTTAATGGTTTAATGGTAAAGAACTTACGATTTATAAAGAGTTGTGTGAAACCAAAAAAAAAAAAAAAAAAAAAAAAAATAGTAATTATTTATTTGTTATTCTTCCTTTCTTTATAATAAGTAACTGCAATATCTCGTTTTATTTTTCGTACTAAGAATTAGTTTCAAAGCATCAATGTGCATTATAATTTTCATAATTGTCAATGAAATCGGTAAATTTGAAAAGTAATTAATTAATGCAAATAAACTTGCATTTATTATATGTACTTCTTTATTTTACTGTACAATATAAGGTAATCCATTTTTGCTTGCGGGATTACAGAAAGCAAAAATGAGAAAATTTATTTAAAGATAGGAATTTTAATTCAATTTTTAAATTCGAAAATATTTTATCAGATTTTATTACACTTGCACATAACAAAGGAAAATATCTAAATATTTACAAAAATCTACACTAGCACATCATCAGCCCTATGTTTAGATCATTTTGACTTTTTATTGCATTTATAAGTAAAAATATGGAACTGATGAATTAAGAAAGGGAGATATTACATAAATGTGCTTTCTCCCATCCAAGCGAACTCTCCCTTCCAGACATAAATGTGCATTCTCTCTTCTAAATGAAGAGAAAATGTACTTTTACGTTATTCAGAGCCTTGAGATAGTAACACTTGGTATTCTAGTGACACTTAATGTTGTGTCTTCTTTCTCCAAATTTCTACGTCTCATAAAGTTCCATTCTGATTTCTTATGCGATAATTTTATTATTCAGCGCAACTTTTTGTAGCCAATATAAATTTAAATTCTCTCCTTAAATTTAAGTTTAAGTAGAAGATTTATCACAGTCCCAGCAAAAATATTAATGAGATAGATCTGGTGCTCTTATTTTAATGCATAATTAATTAAATCATACATTGAAAATATGTGTAATCATTACTAAAATGATTAATTATTACTAATCCTTATTTTTACCACCTTAAATTGTGTAATTAATGCTAACTTTTTACTACCTTTTGAAGTTAATTATTTTCGTCTGTTTATTCCCCTCAACATTCAAGTGATGCAAACATTTAGAGAATATTGCACAAAATCCAAAATTAAAAACTAAATTCACGAGAATTTTACTCCAACTTCATTAAGCAATCTGTATATTAATTCTAATTTTTTTGTCAAATTTACCAACAGATACGTTTTAAAGACGTTAAAATTCATAAAGAAGATACTATTTCCTGTAACGATCAATTCTTTAAAAGAGCACTTTCTTCTTCCTTTTTTCAAAGTTCCTTTTCAAAAAAAGATTTATCATTAATATTAAGCTCATTTCATTAAAAAGAAGAAAAAAAAGAAAAGAAAAATCCATGGATTTTAATTACTTTTTAATTATATTTAATTTAACAGGCCCCTATTTCTTATGCGATTTTTTTCCTCATATTCTTCAAAACGAAGAATCGTAATGTTTATTCATAATCTTTTATTAACTTGTTTACACAGATACATTACTGAAAAGCATCATTTTTTTCTGTTTGAATTTATCATTATAATCTATTTAGGACTTTGTTTAAAGAAAATTGGACCTGAATTGTTTTGATCTGATGAGGATATAAAATATCCTTTCCATTAATAGAAGAAAGCGACTTTATCACATTTAACAAATCCACGGCCTTTTAAAATAAAATACTTCAAACAAATTCAATTCTGTAACATTTTCTACACGCAAGAATACTTTATTCGCTTCCATTCGGGGAGTTCTAATTCCTGCCGATTTCTATGCACGATACTTCCTCCTCTTTTGTCTCCTTGGCGCATCCAATGAAATGCTGGGAATATCTCGAATAAATAGTTCTCCGGAAAACAGACATTGGATTTAATTGTGATATGCATATAATTTTCTCTTCCTCTCTACATGTTTGTATCCTTTTCAGAAGGTTCCGATCGTTTCACAGTCAGCTTAAATATTCTTTTTTTTCAGTCTCTCTCTCTCTTTCTCTTCAGCATCCCCATCCCTCTCCTTCTTCTCTATCTAAATGGAGATTCAGCGATATGCTCACAGAGTTATCGATGAATGATAACGCTTTATAGTGAAGAAAAAAGAATGTTTGATAGAGTTGGTTGTTGGAGACTATGAAAAGCAGTCCGCGGAAACACTGAAGACGCCGCCAACGCGAAAATTTACACTCGGCAAGTGTCGATGCGACGCGGATGCTGAAAGGGGAGGCCCGAGAGCGGAAGATCAAACGGGGCCGACAGGACAAATATCATTCCAAACTGAGCTCCCGGCACATCCAATCGCCTCTCTCAATGCTTTATTGTATTCGTTTAGGTGGTGATGAAAAGGGGAAGGAATTGTTGCCCATCCATCGAATCTTTCTTTATTTCCTCTTCTCACTCCGCTTTCATCTCTTTCTCTCTCTTTCGGTCTCTTCTTTGCCCTATTTTTTAATGTTTCAATATCAGGATACTTCACTTATAAATTGTTTTCAAATAGGCTGTTACACAATTGGTCCTTATTGTAAATTCTTTCACTTGGGAAAAGGGAGGGGGGAATCAACACACTTGGGAAAAAGTTTTAGTTTGAAGTTTTGAAACATTTGGGAAATCGATTGAAAGTTTGCCAGGCAAAGGTATCAGTTGTGAAATGAGTCAGAATGATACACAGATTTTAAAAATAAAAATGTTTTGTTTAAACAATTTTGAATGTATATAAACTCACATAAATTATTTACAATTTTTTAAAAAGTTAGACGAGCTTATTAAGAAATCCTAACTAATACCAAATGTATTAATTTATGGCGAATTATATGATCTCTGAAATATATAATCTTTAAAAAGAAGATTAATTCTCAATTTTGTAAGAGTTTAAAATATTTGATCACTGAAGATATAGACATGAATTTGTTAAAGAATGAAGTTTAGTATCACTGACAAAAGGTATATTTTTAACTTACACTTAATATTGTATCTATTTAATTCAATAAATATTTTATCCCATTTTTCTTTAATAGCAAAGTTCACAGACTTTTCCTTCTTTTGCTTAAAATTACGGAAAGAGTTTAGTAGGATTTCAAAAGGAACCGTGATGATTGCAGATTTAGTATTCATGGAAGGTGAATGACTCGTAATTTTGAAACAATATGGAAAAATTGCACTATTAGGGGTACAAAAGGAAAATTCTGAACTTAGATCGTATTATATAAAATGAATTTTTCATAAAAATATACATTAGAAATTTGAAAAATAAAAGCAGATTTTTCTTTAGCAGGATTTTTATAACGTACGTAATGTTTCTATCAATATAATTCGAAAATTAACGGTATTATAAAGAAAGGAAGAAGTAATTACTTGAAGAAAACATATTACAATAACAATACTTGAAAGTTGTAGAATTTCTAATATGTTAAATATTCTCTTTTAATTTAATAAATATTGAAAAATGTTAAGATTTGCAAAGCAAAAACTGATTTAAAGTAGGGTTTGAGAAAATAATTTTATTAAAAGGAAATAATATTCGTCTGTGTAATAATCATTGTTATTAGTATAGTAATATTAAGTGAATAGTCAAGATAATATAATAAAATCATTAAAATAATCAATATGAAAGGCATTTTTATAAAACGTATATCAGAATACCAGATAATCGATTTCAGATTCATTTCTTCTGTTTTTAATGATGAAAAAAAGCTCAGTATAGATGATATCAGAAACTTTCTTTGTTTTCTCAATAAATGACTTTTGTAACAATTATTTCAGTAATATTACAAATGATAAAATTATGTTACATAATTATTTCAATAATTATGACAATGTTTGTAAATACTCTTATCTTTGCAATACCAATGTATTCTGTTATTGAATCTGTTGAAATCTTTTTAAATTAAATTTCCATTTAAAAGACTATATACATATAGTAAGCCTTTTTATGGAAGATCATGAATGTGTTTTCATTTGAAATGAGGTCAGCGTTCATATTTTTGAAATATTTTCATTGACGAATTCTATTGAAATATTTTAGGAAGTATTTTTGTAACTAAATTTCACATAAACAATTTTAAAATCATAAAAAAGAACTACTATTTATTATAATCTGATTAACACAATTTTAAACAATGGTGTTGTTTCCTCTCACAGAAATATTATTTATAAAGACAAAAATTTGCATTAACTAAATAAAATTGAAAAAGGCAACTAAGCATAAAAAAGGCTCAAAATTAACAACCAATAAACTAGTTATAAACTGAGTAACTAACTTTATGACTGAGTCAATTTTTTTATGATTCTTTTTAACTAGAGAAGACTTATCATTGTTTCAACCAGAACTCTTGTTATCTTTTGTATGTTGGGTCTCTTGTTTCTCTTATAGAAGAATGACAGATATATAAATGTGTTTATAAATACAGTTGTTAAAGAATTTAATAAATGAGAAAAACTATAAAATACTAAGACTTCAATTTTTTTATTATTCCAAAATGCTATATAATATTTTACGGGATTAGAAAATTCACTCAACTCTATAATTCTTGAAAACTATTCAAAAGTTGGTTGATAGTGTTATATGATCAATATTTCATAATTATCCTATTTTATATTTATTGATTTGAATAATTTTATGATGTTTTATTTCTAAGGTATATTGATTCTAGTGTTTCATTTGAATCACTCTCTAGGAATTTGTAAAAATGTCAGAATGTTTTAATTTCGGAGAAAGTCGATTTTTTTTATTTTCTCATGATTTTCCTTCCTTCTTTTAATATTTAAGACTGTAACTTTAATTTAGGTTATTTAAATTTTGTTTCTTGTTGCTTTCTTCTCAAAACTTTAAGCAATACAAGAGTAACTTTCTGAAGCTCTCTGTTGTTTTTGTTATATCAGTTTGAATGATTTTATTCTGTTCTATGGAATATAATACTTCTCTCACCTTCCTATTTCGAAGCGTATGTATATATACATGATAATGCATTTTCTCGTGTCTCTTTATAAAACTGATCGGTTAGTGATCGATAGGTGGAAGGATAGAGTGGATAGAACAGTATAGTCAATTTAGATCAGAAGGACATACTGTGTAAGAAATTAATAGAATAAAGGCCGCTTTTGGGAAATATTATAACTCTACGTATATGTGATTATCTAACATTGGAATTGACATGCCAAGTTGAGATATAGGTTTAGATTTTAATTCAGTTCCAACTTGCATCTTATGCCTCTAATTATAATTAATATATATTGTTCGCCTCAAACTGATTCTTACTTTTTTTTTATTCTTCTCAAATTGAGAGCCTTAAGTACTTTCAATGAATAAAAGATTGTTAAGTTCCTAGTTTTCTTTAATATGGGTTTCTGTTCTAATATGGATGTTTTAATATACACATTAATTAAATTAAATTCACAGAGACTTTTTTTACATTTCTAATAGCAGATCATAAACAGTTACAGCCAATAAAAAGAAAGAAAAAACAATTTCAATACAATTACAAAGGAACAAAACACAAAATAAGAACAAGAAATGCTGCAACAAAGCTCCTTAATCCAAATTCACACACACACATACAGAGAGAGAGAGAGAGAGACTGTATAACTTTTTTTCCAGGATTATTTTTACAATTCCTCTGTGGTGGTAACATTAAAAGCGCGTGTTTTTCTCTCAGTCATGATTATATTTATTCTCAGTCGCATAAACACATTTTTTTCTTCAAAAGAAAACAAACACAAAACCGCACATTTGACACAATCCTTTTCCTTACATGAAACCATTCTATTGAAAAAAGTCAAGGAAGTGTATTTATCATTATGCTAACGCCTCTAACAAAAGAAAACAAACGCAAAAACACAGTTTTTCCCCCCATCAAAATCATTCTGCTTGAAGAACCTTCAAGGAAAACGTATTTTATCATAATGGTAACTTTTTTTCTGTGTTCCCCAGCTCGTTACTGTAGTGTTAATGCTTCACATTCCCATCCCCATCGTATTTTTGTCATACGATCCGTTAGTCGTTTTGTACTCTCCATTACACTGTTGCCTCATCACTCTCCTCTTCTCCCTAATGATGACACATGCCATTCAATGAGGTGCTCGTTTCAACCTCTCCCCCTCAGTCTCAATCCCGCTAGGCAGAGCGTCGCTGCGATCACACTCGCTCTTTTCATCACGTGTTATTTTTGACAGGAACTTTTAGTGACGCACTCTGAGAATGAAAAGCTAAGATTAATTAGCCTTCTCTTTTCGAACTAGTGAAAGAGTACATGTTGCCAAGAACATTCCGACATGATTACAGCATTGTTTCAAAAGATTCGTTATCTTTGAAAGTTTATGATTGGTATCAGGCAAGTATCTATTGGGGTGGGAACTTCTGTAAATTAATGCAAGCAAATTATACTTGTGGTAATTAAGAGACAGAATTTTTATTTCTTATATTTAGGAAGAATTTACTATTGTATAGAACTATACAAAAATCCTACTAGATTTCTAAGATAATAGCATTTAACATGTAACGCCTCCCCATTATTCGTTTCAGTAGTCATTGTTGTTGAGTCCAACAGCCATTGATGATACAATAAGTTCATAATTTAATGACGAAAATTCGGAAAAGAGCTTAATCACTTTACTAACAATTACTTTAATTTACACACTTTCTCTATATTTACTAAATCTCCACGCACCAGAAACCTAGCTTTGAAATTAAATAATAAAGCTCTAATTCCCCGATTACCCCATTTCGAGTGAGCAACTTCTCGAATATTGCTGGTTTGATTCTATTTACCACTTACTTTTGGCAGAAATCGCTTCTAAACGATTTTAAACACAGATCATCAACTACCCTTCACTCTAATTTCTAACGTATTAACATTTACTGGCTTCTTGCTATCCTCTATCCCTTATTCCATTCAATGTTGTTTCGAATATTTATTTTACTATCCTCAATCCAATTCATTAAAATCTTTATTTTCCTCCAATTTGCCTACATCATGTTTAATTTGGTTGGAAAGGAGTTGGAATTTTATGCAGTTCAATTTACAAAAAGTCCCTAAGGTTTGTGAAGAGAAATTCGCGCGAAGAGACCAATGTCAGAAATTTTTAAAGAAAGTGTTATAGACATGAAAGCTTTCATTTTATCTTTTTTTATGCTCTTACATTCCACTGATTCTTCATATTTCGTATCATTAAATATACCGTAACTAATTCAGTGAGAAATTTTCATAAAAATATGAGCATAGCCACAATGAGTTGATTCTCGAACTTCTGAAATAAACCGATTGCTTGTACATGAAGGATTTAACTAAACTGTACAGTGTAATAGGTACAATTTCAGGAAACCCACATTCAATAAGAGAAAAGAATTATAAAATCTTAAGGGCACTTAATATACAAAATTTAACTTAAGAAACAGTTGTCACGTTATTTCGTAAGCCATTTCATATAAAGCGCATTCGCCTTAATAAAGTTTTAGCAATCATAAATAATCGTAGTTTTACTTCTTGTTTTAAGATTGAAAGGCCATAGTAACTCAGGGGTTAAGATTATAAATTTATTGGGGAGCTTAACAGAAACTAGGCCTCAAAGTAAAATACAGGTGTTATGTGGAATTTAGGAAAGTGTGGTACCAAATCAAGTATCATTTTCATTTATAAACCAATACTCATAATTATGAAGTCTGCCTTATGTCTTTGGAAAGAATGTGACTTTAGGAACTGATTACTATCTAAGATTGAAACAAAACTATTTTTATGATTTAGATTTTAATAAAATACACTTTTCGGAATAATGAGGGCTTCTGCTCCGTTAAATGGATCTGGGGCTCGAAGCCCTATCATATAATGTTTTGTAAAATAGGAGGAGATACAAACTCTCATATATCATTTTCGTCACTTGACTCTGTGTCAAAATTACGAGGTTCCTTTGTATTACATCTAGAGCCACATTGCTTGAAACCAATCAATCAATCTAAAGAAATTAATGATAATCATCTTATAGAGATTTAGTAGTTGATCCATTTAAAATTATTCATTAATGAGATATCAGAGTAACGGGAATCAAATCTTTTGTTTCTGAACCTTCAAGGTCATGACTATGTCATTATAACAGCACTGCATTCGTTAAATATTTTGGAAACGCTTGGCGATTACTTTTCATGCTTTTTCTTCTAATGAAAATTGGAGTTGAGATAAATCGTATGCATTTTTCCACAATGAAACATAAAGGATATTAAAATCAAGAATTAAAAATAATTCATCACACCTGGTCACTATACACAAAAGATATTTATTGCTGGATATCAAAATTTGAAAATAATTAACTTTTGAAATAATTTATGCGCTGATTTCTAAAATATCTCTATCAATATGAGCAAAGTAAAAAGAGTTTCAAATATTTGGAATAAACTAAAATATTAACAGACGGCTGAAAATTTTGAGAAGAGACGTCAGCTCTGATTTATTATATTTATGTCATGTAGCTAAGCTGAAGCGTTTTAAATCTTTTGAGGATAAATGTCCTTACGTTGAGAGGATATGAAAGTTTGGAGAGCGGAGTGCCACCTCTAATGTCCTCCTCGTCACTAGAATGAGATTCAAAATTACAAGGTCCATCGTCAATACCCCTCGTGCTGTTCCTCAGTGGGACATTAAACATCAATCAATTCTTAACATTTAAAACAACTGATATGTTCACATTTACTTTCATAATTTAAACAAAAACAAGAATAACCTCACTAAATGATCATATTTATCAACAAAATAGGACTGAAAAAAAGGTTCTTTCATTTTCTCACAAGACATATTGAATTTAATGACAGAATCATCGTCGTTTCAATTTGAATCATTTACGTAAGAAATTAGTATAGCCTTCAAAAGACCTTTTCAACACTTTTTTTAACGAAATCATTTGGTGTTCATTGAAAAAAAATCACCCCCCCCCCCTTTTCATATAAATATAATTTATATATATTGATCTACACATATTTGTTTTTCAAAAATTGTCTACAATAATTTATATAAAAAATTTAACAGATAATTTAAGATAAAATTTCAGTGTTTCATTTGAATTTTAAATACTCAGTAAAAATTTTTCATTACATATATATATATATATATATATGTGTGTGTGTGTGTATGTATGTATTCCAGTGCCGCTGTTTTATATGTTTTTCAATCTAAATTTGTAATTTTTGGTTTTTTTTTTATTCCGGAATAACATTCTTTGCTTTTATCTTTAAAGGTAGATTCCTGCATACTTCTTATATATAAACCTAAACTAAAGGAAAAACAATTCAATCAAGTATCGGAAAGTGAGGTAGAAAATTAGTATACGTATAAATAAACATTCCCCCCCCCCTCTCAGTATAGATTTGTGTCCTCGCAAATTTTTCTATAGCATTTATTGATGTGTGAATTTAAGAAATTCACTACTAACGCTATCAAAAAACATCTGGCTAACATCATAAATACAAGAAATAACTTCTCGGCTAAGCTGCTCACCCCCGTAGCAAAGTACCCTCCTCTCACGACCCACAGGGGTCGCCGCTCTCCCCGAAGTGGACACAATCTTAGATCAATTCTACCGTCTGTATCCTTCCCCCCTTCACCTTTTCATTGAGGGGAGTCAGTTGGGCTATTTTGTAAAGAAGAGAAAATATCCATGGAAGTGTATTGGATGCTCATGTTATGGGGAGAGATTCATATTTAGTTCAAGGACAAATGATCAAATATTTACAGCTTTCGTTCTGTGGCTTAAAGAATAAATTAAGGAACATTTTTGGCTGTGTGCATAACTTAAAGTAAGTTTATATTTTACATAATTA
>BMAW01066995.1:125963-145248 GCA_019974015.1 Nephila pilipes | reverse complement strand
ATATATATACTCATATATATATATATATATATATATATATATATATATATATATATATGCGTACATTACGACTTTATACGCGCCAAGACCACTGGCACATAACCATAGTATACTAAGCCGCCATCGTTTTAGTACCTTTGCCCGTATTTCCATGGCCTTCTTCGCCACAAGGCAAAGCGCGTAGCGTCATTTGTCGCGGAACTGGCAAGATATACCATAGCATATACGCTTGGGTAGCTGCTAAAACTAGCGCGCTCCCTGGCAAAGTGAAAGAATGCAGGCAGCGGGAAGTGATACAGGTAGCCACTTTAAAGCGAAACTGGCCGTCGTGAAGAGCACTTTACTGCAAGTGAAACATGGTAGCTACTTGCCTTTGCCAGTATTGCTTGATGCGTGGCCATTTGCCCGTGCACCATAATACTGCCAAAAAAAAAAAGGCACAAATCTAGAAGCTGAGAGGGAGATGTTTGTTTATACGTATACTAATTTTCTACCTCACTTTCGATATGATTGGATTGTTTTCCTTTAGTTTAGGTTTATATATAAAAGTATGCGGGAATCTGCAGCCCCAAAGATAAAAGCAAAAGAATGTTATTCGGAATAAAAAAAAAAAAACAAAAAAAATTACCACAAATTTAGATTGAAAAACATATAAAACAGCGGCACTGGAATACATACATACACACACACACACATATATATATGTAATGTAATGAAAAAATTTTACTGCGTATTTAAAATTTTTAACTGTTTTTTTTTATTCAAGTAATTTTAAAAATTTACTTTCCCCCCCTCATTCAAATACACACACATATATATGTATGTATATATATGTATATATATATATATATATATATATACCTCAAATACTGAAATTTTATCTTAAATTATCTGTTAAATTTTTATATAAATTAATTATGTAGACAATTTTTTGAAAAACAAATAATGGTAATGAATCAATATATAAATTATATTTATATGAAAAGAGGGTGATTTTTTTTCAATAGACACCAAATGATTCGATTAAAAAAAAGTGTTGAAAAAGGTCTTTTGAAGGCTATACTAATTTCTTACGTAAATGATTCGTGAAACGACGATGATTGTCATTAAATTCAATATGTCTTGTGAAAATGAAGAACCTTTTTTTCGAGTCTATTTGTTGATAATATGATCATTTAGTGAGTTATTCTTGTTTTGTTTTAAATTATGAAAGTAAGAAATGTAGACATATCAATTGTTTTAAATGGTAGAATTGATTTGATGTTTAATGTCCACTAGAGGAACAACACGAGGAGTATTGACGATGGACCTTGGCAATTTTGAATCTCATTCTAGTGACGAGGAGGACGTGCAGAGTGGCACTCCGCTCTCCAAACTTTCATATCACTCTCAACGGCAAGACATTTATCTCAAAAGATTTAAAACGCTTCAGCTTAGCTACACGGCATAAATATAATAAATCAGAGCGTGACGTCTCTTTATAAAGATTTTCAGCCGTCTGTTATGTATTTTGGTTGTTCAAATATTTGAAACTCTTTTTTGCTGCTCATATTGTTAGAATATTTTTAGAAATCAGCGCATAAATTATTTCAAAAGTTAATTATTTTCCAAATTTTGATATCCAGCAGCAATATCTTTTGTGTATGGTGACCAGGTGTGATGAATTATTTTTAATTCTTGATTTTAATATCCTTTATGTTTCATTTGTGGGGAAAAATGCATACGATTTATCTCAACTCCAATTTTTCATTAGAAGAAAAGCGTAAAGTAATCATATGGCTTGTTTTCCAAAATATTTAACGAATGCAGTGCTGTTATAACAACATAGTCATGACGAAGGTTCAAAACAAAAGATTTGATTCCCGTTGCTCTGATATCTCATTAATGAATAATTTTAAATGGATCAACTACTAAATCTCTATAAGATGATTATCATTAATTTCTTAGATTGATTGATTGGTTTCAAGCAATGTGGCTTCTTAAATAGCAAAACACCATGGCGCTTTGGCAGAACATACCGCCACAGCACAAAAGCAGCCTTGGCAAAACTTTGCAGCACCGGCAGCACAAAAAAAAAAAAAAAATACCGTTTGAACATGCCAAGCCAGGTTCACAAAATGCAGCTGCTTTCCAGGCATAGGCAAAACTGCCGTGCCAGCCCGTTTCGCCAAAAGCAGCTGCGGTTTGTACACACCACAAAACTACACCGCACCTTGGCTACTGGCTGTTTCACCTTCGCCATCTGCCTGTTACTACGCTTCCATGCCCGTAAAGCCGCTACGGCAGCGCGGTACTGCTTTGCTTAAGCCGCGCAGCACAGCGTGACAACCCTGTTTCTTAAGTTAAATTTTGTAAATAGAAATTGCCCTTAAATTTATAATTCTTTTCTCTTATTGAATGTGGGTTTCACAAAATTGTACCTATTACACTGTACAGTTTCCAATTTAAATCCTTCATGTACAAGCAATCGGTTTTATTTCAGAAGTTCGAGGGAAACTCAACTCATTGTGGCTATCTATTTTTTATGAAAATTTCTCACTGAATTAGTTACGGTATTTAATGATACGAAATATGAAGAATCAGTGGAATGTAAGAGCATAAAAAAAGATAAAATAAGCTTTCATGTCTATGTACTTTCTTTAAAAATTTCTGACATTGGTCTCTTCCTTTTGAATTTCTCTTCACAAACCTTAGGGACTTTTGTAAATTGAGCCATAAGAATTCAACTCCTTTCCAACCAAATTAAACATGATGTAGGCAAATTGGAGGAAAATAAAGATTTTAATGGGTGGATTGAGGATAGTAAAATAAATATTCGAAACAACATTGCTTGAATGGAATAAGGGATGAGAGATAGCAAAAGCCAGTAAATGTTAATACGTTAGAAATTAGAGTGAAGGGTAGTTGATGATCTGTGTTTAAAATCGTTTTAAAGCGATTTCTGCCAAAAAAATGTAAGTGGTAAATAGAATCAAACCAGCAATATTCGAAGTTGCTCACTCAATAAGGGTAATCGGGGAATTAGAGCTTTTTATTATTTTAATTTCAAGCTAGGTTTTCTGGTGCGTGGAAATTTAGTAAATATAGAAAGATGTGTAAGTCAAAGTATTGTTAGTAAAGTGATTAAGCTCTTTTCGAATTTTCGTCATTAAATTATGAACTTATTGTATCATCAATGGCTGTTGGACTTAGCAACAATGACTACTGAAACGAATAATGGAGGCGTTATGTTTAAATGCTATTATCTTACTAGAAATCTAGTAGAGATTTTTGTATGATTCTATACAATAGTAAATTCTTCTAAATATATATATATATATATATATATATATATATATATATATATATTTGATTTTTACTCTTACCTCGTGTTTTTTTTAAAGAAAGTTATTTGATATTACATAACGTATCACTAAAGCTTAGGCATATTCCAGTTGGAGCAACCTATTAATAACAAAGTTGAACGGTGATAAAATCATAAAAGTACGTAAATAAAGAAACTGTTAACATTATGATATAAATAGAATGTTAAAATGCTAGTAAAGTGTTTAAAAATTTTTCGCATTTGAGAGAATATTTTCCATTTATAGATTTATTTATCTCGATAATGATTTCATCATTTGAGTTTAAGAGCTTTTTAAATGAGTATTGTATTTATTTATTAGTAGTTTATCTCCATTAATATATATTTGTAAAATACAAAAATACAACAAAGAGATCCGTACATTTTATCTTCTACATATTATAAAATTTACCTTCTGACTTTTCGGGTGCTGGCTGATAGAAGAGATAGATACTTATAACCATTATCTAACTGTTTTTTTTCCCTAAGTATTTAAGACGTTTTCAATATTCACTTTTTTTTCCAGCTGAGAAATAATTGTAGTTTATACACATTTTGCTTGATTTGTTTATACACGTCTAAAAAATTTTGAATAAGAATTCTCATTAATTCTGTTTTAATTGACTTTTTATCAGTTAGAGTTTCATACAAATTTTTCTCAAGTAATTAGATATTACTGAGCTATTTTAAGAATCAAGAGTTGTTTAAAATAACTAATAATCTGAAAAGAATTACTAAAGATAATTGAAACTTTTTAACAAACGTACAATAATAGTTATTGGAGTCAAATTTTTCGATCAGAAATTCTTAAAAAATTTTATTTGTTATTATTTTTCTTGTAAAAATCGTCTTAAATTGAAAAAATTTATAAATGCAAAAGAAATAAAGATATTTTTAAAGAATTTTTTGATATATAAGTTGGTAAAAATGATAAAAAAAACTTTTCATAAAGGAAGTAACTAACTGAAATTGTTTTGGTGTAAAATCATATTGAAAAGTTTTGCAAATGTGAGGAAAAATTATATTGAAAAAACTAAATTTCAAACGTGTGTAGTTTAAATTTAGTCTTATTTTAACCTGTATTTCTAAGGCAAAGCAGATTTGGTTCCTTTACACGCGTAAGCATCATATAAGTATTCAAAAACTTTTATTTAATAAAAATCTTTTTAAAGACTATTTAAAATATTGTTTATGATTTTTACAAATCATCTGCTTTTAATTGTACAATAAATAAAAATACCTGTCACATATTGTAAGAGTTTAACAAATGCATTCACATCTTGTAGTTATTATGAATATAAAATGCAAATATATGTTTTCCCATTTTTCTATTTTTGCCTTAGATATACTCGTATTATATAAGACATATTTGATCATAACATTTTTAAGCATTTATTTGCATTTTGTACTAATAACTCAAGTAATATTTCTTATAATAAGAAATTTTCATGCATAAAATTGATAAAAAAAAATTTTTTTTCATTTGCTTATATTAAATTTCTTGAATTTCTTATGACTTGCAATATCGTATACAATAACAGTTTCAATTTTAGAAATACGAAAGTAGTATGATATTCATGTAATTTCATGCTCAAATATGTATTTTAATTACAAATGTATTGTAACACAGTTTAGTATTTAATTGATATTCGAATTTATTGAAGACATCCTTACATTTGTATCTCTCCGTGCTATATATTTGAGCTCAAAATTGTACAATTATACGAAAACGGTTTAGAAACTCTCGTGTTAGGAATGGGAAGTGGGAGATAGAAATTGGAAATGGAAGAGGAGTATCTCATTGGGATCATACTATTAATCGTTTTTCTTTTCGTAAGTTCTTCAATATGACGCCCTTCGCATCCGAACAAATCGCTATGCTCAAAACTACAATTATACGAAGGTGGTTCAAAAAGTTTCGTGTTCGGAATGGTAAATGGGCATAGAAAATTGGAAATGGGAAGGAGCAACTCATTGTGGTATTGTTCATTGATCATTTTTCTTTTTTCTATATTCTTGAGTATGACATTCTTCGCATGCCAGATAAATCATCGCCATAGCTTTTCTGGCTGATGAGACAGCTCTCGCCTTCTTTTGAGCAGATTCACCAGAAGCAACCCATTGTTTTAATTGTTGTTTGGTTTCCAGTTTATAATGAGGAATTCAGGTTTTATCGATGATGATAAATCGAGACTCCTGGATTCAAATTTTGATTTGACAGAAAATGCCTGACATATCAAAACCAATGAATCAGTGTCAAATGCATTTTGGTACTGTTTAACAGATAGAAGTACACAAATGTAGCGCCATTTTGCTTTGGGAACACATTTGTAGTTACAAACATATACTTTTCGAAATACCATCGAGGAATAGTTAAGTCATGAAGAAATTTTATAGCGCCATTAGTGTAGTATCTCTGTAGAGATGTTTTATCTGTAATTCATCTCTACAGAGATACTACACTAACAGTTGTCGGTTTCACCAAAAATATTTCAAAAGTATTTTTATAGGAAAAATATCTTTACGTAAGTGAGATTTAGATCTTTCCGTATTTTAAGATGGTAAAATAACATAAAATTTAACTGAAACATAGTGAAAAAGTACTACCACATTCAAGATCAAGTTCATTCTAACATATTCAAATTTACGTTATTTACAAAACACATAAACATACATATATACATATGCATATTATTATTATTATACGTTGTCATAAACCAGAAAACCTAAGTTTGAGAGATAATTATAATAAGTCAATTATTTTAAATAATTTATTTACTGCTATTTCATCTCTCCGTCTGTTGATATGTTAAAGTGGATGAAGATGCAAAAAAATTTAAATATATATGAAATCATTTCAAAACTTATTTCGTGTGTTTTTCAAAATGCCAACAAGAGTCGATCGATTTAATATGGTTCGCAATGCAATTTTTTTTTCTCTTTTTTGCACATATTTACTTTTCTACGCACGGTAGGAATAAAAAAAAAATTCCGTTGACGAGAAAAACATTCGTGTTTCTCCTTTCGCTAAATATTCAATTTTGTCAAATTGTTCGGCGGACGTGGTTAGAAAGGGAAGAGAATAAAAAACATCTCATTTCCCTAATTCAAAGCGTTATTCTTAAAGAGTAAAGATACATTTTGATTGCAGCGGAGAGATAAAAGGCACACGGAGAAAATGAAGAGAAGTGAAGGGAGACATGTCCGCTTTGGTGGAAGGGGTAGGGGAATGAGGCATGACAAATTTGAGTCCTCACAACACTCACTTCAAACAGAAGAATCAAACCAAGTGAATCAGTTAAATAGGAAGCTATGATACTTCTACTGGTAGCTTGGACATCAAACTGAGGACCGTTCCCTCATTACATGGTTGAAGTGGGGAATAAACTTTTGGGGACGTATTCTTGAGCTTTGTTAATTTATCTCTATACTGTTATCGACTACACTATAGAATATTTTTTGAAAAAGAACACAGGTGCTCTAAAAACATTTTTAAAATTAAAAATAAAATGTTTGTGCAATTAAATTAATATTTTTTGTATAGTGAGAAGTAGAAATTTTGAAGAAATCGAGATAAAGACCAATTGAATATCACTTCAATCAATTAAATAAACGTCAAATATTTAAATTTGAGATATTAAAAGGTTTTTAAATTAAAAAATCGCTTCTGGCACACAATTTTTTGATACTAGGAATTAAAACTTTCCCTGTTAACATATTTGATAAATGCTTAACCGGGGTGGGGGAGAGATTGAAATAATTTGTCAAAATTATGCATTAAAGTAAAAGTAAGAGACTCAAAATTAAGTAGAAAGTCATAATATAAAATCCTTTCATAATTTAATATCTTAAAGAGAAACAGATATAATGAATAACTATTTATAAGTTGTAAGCAGTTTTACAAAATTATTAAACCACATAACTATTAAACGTTATAATAGAAAAAACAGGAACGCAGGGGATATTCTTCGAAGAAAATTATTAACATACAAAGTTTTAAAATTACATTAATTTATTTGAATGAGTTAATGGATATTAAATCTGTAAAAGTTCAACAAGCTTATTTTTAAACTGTAGATTTTGTGATTCATATAGGTATTAAAAAGGTATCACACACACACAAGGATATATATATATATATATATATATAGTCTTCAAAAATTAACTCAAAATGAAGTTGATCTTAAAGTGGCACTTCACTGAAGATGAAACTTTTTTTTTTTAAAAAAAGGAAGGTATTAATGAAAAATCGCACACATACACACACACACACACACACACACACAACAACACACACACACTATATATTGACACCATACTATATATATATATATATATATATATATATATATATATATATATATATATGTATATATGATGTTTGTAAATAGAATATCAATTGCATTGACTTTTGAATTCTTTATGCAATAAGAAATCGGTTAATTACTTTTTAATTACAATATGAACTAGATTTAAAAATCTTGATATCTTATGTTTATGTTTTTCAAAAGAGTATATCAATGAGGAATATTAACATGCTACTGCAGGTAATATGGATATCCTTAACGATAAAATATTAAGAGATATTATGAATAATGGGACCATTATCGGTTTTATAACATATGAAAAATGTTTTTGCTAAGGAAACAAATTAATATATAGCTAATTTATAACTATATATATATATATAACATACAATTAACTATGGTCAATCAAGAAGCTTTCAACTTTAAAAGATGCATTTAATAGTGATATTTAAAAATTGTAGTTATACTAATTTAGATTTTTATAGTTTTTATTTATATGGTTGCTTTATATTATTATATTAGGTTTTTATATTTTATATAACAATTATTATTTTATAGGTTTTTATATTTTATATAACAGTTATACATTTTATAGGTTTTTATATTTTATATAAAATATAAAAACCTATAAAATGTATAATTGTTATATAAAATATAAAAACCTATAAAATATATAACTTTTTCTATAATGGTTCGTAATACTTATATTAATTTTCCTGGTGAAAGATAAGATAATATTATTGATAAGTTGGAGTGAACTGTCGTTCTTAAAAATAAAGCTGGTATATTTAAATGTATTAGTAACAAACAGATTTATACTAGTTAAAAACATAATTTCGAAGATCTTTTTAATTCTGTTAACATAATGGATCTTATAAAAGTTCTAAAACAAATTTATAAGAAATTTAATGTTAATAAGATTATTGCATACGACAAATTTAATTACTTAGACATGTTAGTCTTAAAATAAAATTATATACTTTTTAATAGTTAGATTTATAATCCGGTCAAAGGTGTAACATAAGATGTTTTGCAAGTAAGCCAACATTTATTTACATTTCTATGAAGATAATTTTTTTCGATTGTAATAGTTATAGAATGTTTATATATATTGGTGATATTATTTTCTTTGAAATTAATAATTATAAAGATGCTAATCTTTTTTTTTTTTATCTCTTTATCCAAAGTATACTACAGACTAACATTAATATAAATGAAGAGAAATACTTAAATATTTCTTTAAAATTAGAAAATAATAAAATTTCATGTAATATATATGATAAAAGAAACCTTTTCTTCTTCTTTTATATCTTCTGCATTAATCTAAAAAAATATTTGTCGGTTTTCATTGTAATTTATTCCATTTAGTCAATTTAGTTTCAATAATTTTCTTAATACATTTCAACTATTTTGGTATTTTTTAATAATAATAATAATATATCTGTGTGTGTGCGTGATCCATATATATATATATATATATATATATATATATATATATATATATATATATATATATATATATTGAGCGTGTGTGTGGGGCATTGTTTCCAAGAAGTCATGGGTTCGAATCCAGATGCCACTTAAAATCTTGTAATGTAGTGAGACTGATGCACGTTAAATCCGTCGAGGCTTCAAGTAATTGTGTTGCTTCTAAGTGAAGATATTATTAAACAATCTATCAATCAAGTCTCGTCGTCATTTTATGTCAAAATGTCGCCATTTATGATACCTGGAATCATCATTATTATACCTAAAACCAAGTAACAATTACAAACAATAGATTACTTTGAATGAATCTACTCAGGTCTCTTTGGTCTGAAAAGTTATGGCGATGATTTTTGGGATGTGAAGGGCGTCATACTCAGGAACTTCTTAGGAAAAGGAAAAATGATCAATGGACAATGGATTTCCTTACTCCCATTTCCCATTCCTAATACGGAAACCTTTTGAACATCTCTCCTATATCTTTTATGCCTTAGAAATCCATTCTAATATATATTTGTTATTTAGATATATTGTCTATGATATTTTTCGAAGAAAGTATTTGAAATTGATTGATTTATATTAATAAAATTTCTAGAGCCTCACGTGAGGTATTGGTAATTGATCTCATAATTTTAATCCCATTTTAGAGACACCTGAAATAGCATTTCAGTCTCCTTAATTTCACCCCATGTCTTGTGCGGATTTTGAGACCTATTTGAATTTACATATAATAGAAATTGTTATTCCAAACAATTGTATACTGAATGATATCATAGATTGATTTTAATTGTTAGATTGAATCACTGGTTTTATTAACATTGCCCTATAAAGAAATATGAGGGATATTGACGACGGATCTCGTCATTTTGAACCTCTGTCAAGTGACAAGGACGACACCTCAGCTCGTACCCCTTCTCTCCTCACTTCCACTCCACATCAATGGGAGAACTTTGAGCCTCGAAGGATTTAACGTGCACCAGCCCCTTCTGCACTGCGGGTCGAGAGTGGCATCAAGACTCGAGCCCACGACTCGACAAAAACCGCCAGTAACGTATCTACGATCATGTACGCAGGATTACTGGATATTGTTCAAACCTGACAAACTACACTTTTTCTACTCTAAAAACTCGAAAATAAGTTTTAGCTGTTAATTGAAAAATATATAGGTCTAGTTAACAGTTTTAAAGAAAAAAATGAAAATAAATTTACGTTTAGTTTAATTTTTGTTTGAAAACTCTCTGATTCTCTCTTTTTCTGAAATGTAAATTGTTTTTTTTATCCTATGGAAATAAATTACTATTTAAGCTGAGGGAAAGCTAAAAGAATAACAATAACATTACATCTTATGAAATATTTTAAAAGAGAAATATCGCGTATGTATAGTCCCTTCAAGAAAATATTTAATAGATGTCAATGACTAATAATTAAATAATTATATAATTTTTTCTTTTTAAAAACCCCCCCCCCCCGAAAAAAAAAAAAAAAAGCGAATCGAGACATTTTTCCTTGAATAAAACAGATTTTCATTTTTAACAGTACAAATAATTTATCAAATATAAATTATGTTAATTTTTATAAATTTCTTTCTTTGATTTAACTGAAGCCGATAATAAGTTAGGTAGGAAATTTTTTTTCTTAACGTAAAATATGTCAAACTAATACATTGCATTATTAGATTAATAAAGAAGAAATTTTTCTAAAATTGTATTAATTAAAATTGTTGTTACTTGTTATACACATTGTTAATAGTAATGATAAAATGAAACAGTGTACATATAAGATGTTAAATAAAATATTTTGATATTTTAAAAACTACATAAAGATGAACTAATTACGTTTGTTACAAGACATTTTGGTTTTTTAAATAATAAAGATAATTTTGAAATCCTTTCAAATTAAGACTGTTTCTTAAATTATGATAAATTTTACATTTAATTAATATTTACGATTATAACTCCTCACATTTTCAGTTTCTAAATTTAAAAATCAATTTGATATTAAGATTTCTATGATCCTCAATTATGATTAGAGAGATTTAAAATGCCATTAAACAATATTCTAAGTATATTAAAAGTTTCGAATAATAAAACAATATTGTGACTTGATCATTTAAATGTTATTCAAAACGAGTGTCAGATAAAGTATTTATTTTCAACTAAACATCATGATATCTGTCTTGAATTTGTACAATTTGCAATGTCGCATTTAAGAAAATATTTTTATATTGATTATTATAGGCTCCTTAAAAAATTTGAGTACAAAAATACAAGCTTTTAGAAAAAATATTTAAAGAAGAAGAAGATCTTCTAGAATAATTTAGGCTTTTTGCATCACTGTTTTCAACGACTGCATAAAAAATGTTCCTATGAATAATCAATTTTTCATGAATATTACAAGATTTTCAAGGGCCTTGTTATGATTAAAAAGTTATCCTAGAAGAGAATTTTTCAAAACAGAGGAAAAATAAAAGAAATTTCCATTATTTAAAAATTCCCTTTATTTCATTAACTTTTCTTCCATTACTTAAAAGTGATGAAAAGCTGCTAGTAGTTTTTACGTTTCATTTAATTCTCAATTGAACTGTAATTTCTTTAACAACATGTTCTAGAACTGTATTGATAACAAATAAGCCGGTATATATCCGTATTCTTTTTAAAAAGGGAAGTTAAATAGTTTCTAAGAGGAGACATCAACTTGAATATGAGGTTCAATCGTCTTTACACTTGAGTACTCAAGCTTAAAAAATGTTATTCCAGAAATGTAAAAAGTTTAGATATCATTTCACTTTTCATCATTTGAAAGGTGTTACCGTTACATTTAATTATTATACTTCCTATTCAAAATAAAGGGTGTAACTGAAATTAAACCGAGTCACTTGGTACAAAAATAGTTTCAGAGTTGTTCAACTGCTTTCCCTAAATATTTCAGACATTTTACCAGCTTTTGGGTGTGCCTGTTAGTAAAGGCCTATATAAGACGAACAAAAAATTGTAAGATCATAGACTGCTCTGGTTCTCAGTACTTCTTAATAACACTCTCATATCTATTTCTTCAAAACGTCTTGGATATTTCTAGAAAGATGCATTGGATAGAGCAGCAACTGATTGTGTTATTTTGTGTTGGAATACTTTTACCTGCACTTGCTGTGGGTAAAGATATAGAAAATGATGTTACCGGACATAATAGATATTTGGATAGTTTAAAGAACAAACCTTCGTATGAAAACGAACAGCAAAGTATATTTTCTGAAACTTCATCTTACCCAGAACTGAGCAACAGCCTCGATTCCAATAAGGCACCAATATATGAATATCCTTCCAAATACGAAGAATTTGCTTTAGATGAAAACCACGAAGATAAGTATTCTTATGGACCAGGAGGATTTTATTTGCCTTCGAATAAACAGAATATGCAAAATTATTTTATTGAAGAAGTTAATAACAAAGGAAGTAAACAAGATTCTAGGTTGTCTGTAAATGGTTCGTCAAAGGATCCATCAAAAAAAGTAATAAATTCTCTCTCTGTTTCAGAAAAAACTGAATCAGAAATTTCTGAAAGGCCTACCATAATTTCTTTAATTCGTAAACTGTTTCTGAATCCTACAATTTTAAACGTTATTGCTGTTGTGGCTCCCACTTTTATTGTTGAAATGATATTTCCCTACTTGCTGAGGCTTTTTGGAAGCGCTGTCATGCCAGTGGTTACTTCAAGAATTGCCAGAGGATTCGCTAGAAGTTTAGATGGATTTTCTAGTCTTCACACAGAGCAAGTACTAGATGTAATCCAAGACTACGGAGCTAGAGCATTGGAAGATCCCAGATGCTTTCAGAGATTTTTCTGTTATGGAGTTAAATCTTATTTCGAGAATCGTTCAGGAGATTTTTGGTCCATACAAAAAGTTGTTCGGAAATTGACAAAAACTGTCGATGAAAGACTATGGAATGCTCTAGGTTTAAAACACTTGCTTGATTCAATGCAAAGTGGACACTGCGATTCACTTATTTGTTCAGAAACTTTGGTGAATACGAAAGGTGTACTTCCTAGTACGAAATTTCAACATTAAGATGTTTTCTTGTACCTGATGTTTTTTGTGCATTATGTGAGTATTTGTTCAATCTTTAAAAATAATTTTTATATTTATTTATGTCTGCAGCTGTTCTGTACGTGTTTCATTTTTTCATTATTGAAGCTCAAAAAACATATAATGTCACATATCTTAAAAAATGAATGTCAGTTGTTTCTTAAGAAATAAATATGTACAATTCTAAAATATCGGTAATTAGTTGTCCTAGAATATATTTTCATTATAAGTCACTAAGTTTTTTACTAACTTTTTCTACTAAATGATGGAATATTTTGAAAGATTCTTCTGCTGAACCCATTTGTGTATTTAAAGCTTTTTAAGAAGCAATTTCGAAAAAATGTGTTCTATTTGTAACTTGAATAATGATGCACTCGAATATGATAATATTGCAAAAATTGTCAAAGCTGTCCTAGAAATGGAATTTTATGGAACCCTTTTGATATCGAAAACTGTCATAAGTATAATATAAATTAAAGAAGACAAATACGTTAATGCAATAAAAAATTAGTCAGTGTTTATTAACTGTGATTATAGTACTTTAACATTTTTCAGTTGAAAGTGTTTCAGTGCATTGAGACAAGAAATTTCAGAAAAATGGTGTTTCTATGAAATAATGTTACTTATATCTCCAAAAATGAGAGTTATAACTTAAAAATAAAAGGTTTCATGCAGTTAAATAATAATTCCTGGTACACTGGTAACTTTACTTTAAAATTGAATCAGTACAATAACTAAATATAGTATAATAATTTGCATGCTTATTCAATTTTGATAACGTAAAAAAAATGTTTTTTTAACATTTTTATTCATTATTTGTAAAATTTTGTTTCATAATTATTTATTGATGTAACATACAAATATGGATAAAAACACTACCAATTATTTTTATATAACTAGAATCATCACATTAAATATTATATTGTAAATGAAAAGACCTTATTATTACGCTATTGTTTCAAGTATTTGATCACTTTATAATAAAAGAGCCTCAATGAAGTTGATACCTTTTGAGAGAAATAAGTTTAAGGGAGATTAGATCCTTTTCCAGAATCATCAAGCTGCCGAAGAAATGTTTAAGAAAATATTGATCAAAATGATGTTTTGAACGAACTATTGTGAGAACCTAACTGTTGAAGAAAATGTATAATTCAACTTTATTGAAATCAGTTTCAGCACCAAACTCATTTGATTATTTCAGCAATTGAGTATTAAAAATTCCATAATTAGAAATACAGTATATGTAATAAAGCAAGTTTTCTATTGTTATAATTTTAAATTCTTATTACGAGCAATAATATTGTATTTTAATTGACTGAACAATATATTTTAAGGTATTGAAATGAACGCAAAAAATAACAGAATTTGTTTTATTTTATCTACTCTGATAATTTAATCATACGATTTGTCGATGTAATGATAAATGTTTTCTCTTAATCCTTTAAATTCTTTTGAAACTCCCTGAAATGTTAACATAACTGAAACTTAACTTTTATTACTTTGTACGACTAAAAATTTGTTTCGGAAATAAAATTAAATAAAAATTTGTCCTTATATAGAGCATTCAAGATACTGATAAATATATCTAAACTTAATGCGAAAAAGTTGCATAAAATTAAAGAAATAAATTGAAAAAAAACCCACTTAATATAACAATAAAATTTCCTGGAATCAATGAATCAGGCTTTTATATAAAATAAGGCATTTTCAATCATCTGGTATATTAGATTTTTATTATCGTAGAAATATAACTACAGTTTAAATGAATGTTTCTATTGTTATTTTTTTTATCATCAAGGAAATATTTTTGCGCAATAATTAATCAATATATTATAAAACATTTATGTTACTAACTCATAATATTTAAGGTTGTACTTCTTATAACTAATAAAAACCGAACGAATTTTTATCAGCTGTAAAAATTCATTTTCAATGTGTTGTAATAAGAAGAGTTTTATCAAGTTACCAAAAACATATATTTGTATTCGGAAGAAATGTTTTTAATGTTTCAATGAAAAATATTTCGAATAACGAAGAAAATGTAAGAATTTCTGTGCGCTTATTTAAATCTCAAAATAAATCATTATCATATTTTATTTTTATTTGTCATCTCTCTCAAAACTGTTTTTCAAACTGTTGATTTTTGTACTTTTAAACTGAAAAGATTTTTCAATTTTTAATGTTCCTTTGTTGATTCTACTGCCATTTCTAATTATATATTAAATAAATTTATTAATGAACATGTAAGTGTGTGTGTGTGTGTGTGTGATGTTGGATGATTCAAATTTCTTTCTAGTATGAAAACAATTTGAAAAAATGTTATAATTCAAACACATGAAAGGTTGTATCCTTTCATGCTGTGTCCATGGCATTCTTTTTTTAAAAAACAGTTGTTTTTTACATTTAATCTGCTTCTTTTACAATTTATATAGGATAAATGTTTATCAATTATCTCCTCCCACCACAAAAGGTAGGAATATTTCTTTCTCCGTAACTTATTGGAATAAACTGATTATTGGAGAAAAATTCAGTATTCTTTGTTATCATAGTAATGCAGAAATTTGTGGAATCGGAAACTGTATTCTTATTCTCCAAGCATCTTAAACCTACTGGTGAATTTTGATGATGAGTAGCTAGTTCGTCATAGAAACCCTTTTTTTATATATATATATTTTACTTATAATGAGATCTAATCGATCAGGATTAATCGCTTTTAAAAATAAAATTTTTAATTGATATCACAATTTTACTGCACCATTTTTATATGCAAAGAACAGATTTAGCTACGTTCTTTTTTTTTTTCCATAATTATTATTAAATTACTCGATTAAATATAATAATTAAAGTAAACCATAAAATATCGAGAAATGAACATTACTAAACTTTTCCGAAATTAAAATTTAAGGAAATTATAAATTATTAAATTGAATATATTTGAACTAAATATAATTAAATTAAAGCAAACGATAAATTATTAAATTGAATATATGTAAGCTAAATGTAATTAAAACTGAAGCAAATGACAAAAAATTCAAAAGTGATCTGGTAGGAAATAATTCACCCAACTAAAACAATAGCCCTTTAGGTGGCTAATAAAAAATGGCTGCCTCACAGCTGTCGTAAAATTCCGAATAATGTAATGCTTTTTCCGGCATATCTTGATTCCTGTTTGCATATGATTTAAGGTAATACATAAGTCGATAGTATATTTGTTTATATTTGTTTCATTTCAATCCAATACAAAAAATTGGGGGAAATTTATTATGACATATTTTCAAAAATTAGGTTCATTAGAGGTGAAAGCAGGCATCAGACATATATTACATACATTTTATTTCAATCCAATAAAAAATTCAGGGGGAATTTACTATGACGTATATTTAAAAATTAAATTTGTTACTGGGGAAAGCAGACATAAAAAATATGCGCATAAGCATCATAAATTTTTGAAAAGTGATCAGCTATGATATTTTTGGGTTAACTAAAACAATAGCCCCTTTGGTGGCTAATAATTAATAAGGCTTTTGATTAACCGATTAAAGATGGAAATGAAAGTTTGCATAAAGAAGCTCCTGAAGTTAGAAAAATCAAATCAAGTCTAAGTTCGACGTAATCCGAAGAAATGCTCTTCAGCAACAATGGGAATTGGTGATGTCACAATATATATATATATATATATATATATATATATATATAATGTTAAATGCGTATAAATAAGTGTAGACTAATTTTAATGTCTTACGTGTTTCCATTTATTAGCTATGGTTTAAAAGTATTTACTTTTTTTTTCTATAGTTGAACTACTACTCGGTTTTGGAATTATTGATTATTCTTGATCTATACCATTATAGGTAATGTAATTGCTGAAGTTGTGACCGTTGAATATGTGGAACTAGTTTAAACAAACATTCTTAGTTCAAAGTCTGAGAACAGTATTTAAATATTCCTTTATGAATTTATCTTAGTTCTTTTCTCTTGAGATTTGCTATGTTTCTTCCAGTAAATCTGGTTTATTTTTGTCTTGAATTAAAATTACCTTGTATATGTGTTTTTGAATTATTTTTAATTATCTTTTAAAAATTTGTGATTTTTTTTTTCATATTATAGTATTTTTTTTATTTTAAATTATGATAATTTTTAAATTTGACTGGTTTAGATTTTTGTTTTTTACTTTTAATAATTATTGCAAATAATAAATTTGCGACTCTCAATTCTAATATTTTTTTTTTTTAAATTTCGGCTTTTAATAGTTATAATTTGTATATATATATATATATATATATATATATATAACCACAATAATAAAGAAATAAAACATTATCAACAAAGAAAAATGAATAAAAATAAATATTTATTTCTTACTATAAAAGAAAAACTATATATTTTTATAGAAAATGCCGAAAGAAAGTAAATGAGATGAAAAAATTACCAGAATTATCAATAATGATATAACACATAAGAGAAAAACTGTAAAAAAACTAAATAGCTAATAAAATAAAATTAATACAACAAAAATCTTGACTGTTAGGCTGGGTTACACACACACACACACACACACACACACACACACACACACATATATATATATATATATATATAATTAATTAATTATTAGTAATATATATGACGAGAGATAATTGCAGTTTTCTCACTTATAAATTATCATTTTTACAGTAATTTAAGTTTAAGCATATTACCGAACTGTATAGAAGCATATTACATAACTCTTTACTTAGTAATATCAAATTAGTTACTATGTCTCTAAATTTTCAAAACAGCTTTTATAATTTCTATATCACTTCTGCAGAGGCTGATTCTAAACAATTTTAGAAAGAAATATAAAACATATAAATTATAAGTTAGATATATTTATTTTATTTAGTTTTTTGATTATATATCACATTTTTAAAAATGAAATATGCATTAAAAATCTATAATATAGATTAATTTTGATGCATATTCTTAATTATATTTTGCTTGATATTTTTTTCTAAATTTAAATTTTCTTCTTAATAATTTTTTTCTTCTTTTCAATTTTTTTTTTTTGCTACCTTAGTAACATATTTGAGTTTTTACACGTATATTATTATAATTAGGATCGCATTTTTTTAGTTTTTGACATTTTTAATGATTTTATCTAATTACAATATCTTTTAATTTTTTTTCAAATTTTTTTTATTTAATCATAAAATTTGACACCAGATTGAGACATATTTTATTGATAATTTCTGCTTTTTTCCTAAAATTCTTAGATTTTTAAATATGTGTTTTTAGTTTGTAAGCTTTTAAAATTACTTAATGATTATTTAGTATGTTTTAAAAAATTTTAAATTTGATTTAGTAATATTTTTAAGGTAAATATTTACTTTCAATAGATCAATGTATAGTTTTTGGGGATTTTTAGATTTGTGTTTATTGCTCCATATTGATTTGTGATGGTTGATTGAGATTATTTTTTAAAAATGTGTATTAATGGATGACGTTTATTATTTTTTAAAATTTTTTTACTTTGGTTGTATTGTATTGGTTTCCTTGTATTTTTTCCTTCATTTGTTGAATTTGTGTTCATTTTTGGTTTTCTTAAAATTATTCTTGACATATACTTTTAATAATAATATAATTACTGAAGTTGTGATGGTTGGATCCTTAAAACTAGTTTAAATATATATTTTCTATTCCAAAGTGGGGAACAGCGTTAAAGTACATTATCTCCATTTTTTTTGCTTTACTTTCATTTTTTTTCTCTGTATATTTGCTATACTTCTTTGGCTTTAAATTGGTTGTAATTTTTAATTAATGTCTTATGTCAGTATTGAATTAGTATTATTATGTATCATATTATTTGGCTTAATTTTGGCTTATTTTCATTAGACTATTCGATTTATTCTTAATTTCGGATAATATTTTTAACTCGATTTCTTGTTAATTTCATAACTTACTGGTTGTATCTTTTAATTCCGTAATTCTCAAGATCTAAATAAATTTTTTAGAGTTATTAGTGGTTATAATATATATATATATTTATATATATATATATATATATATATATATATATATATATATATATAT
>BMAW01066995.1:63510-115547 GCA_019974015.1 Nephila pilipes | reverse complement strand
GTATACATATATATGTATAACCCATGTATATGTATAACATATGTATGTAATACCTGTATATGCTTACCTGTACCTATATATGTATATATATGTAATATATGTATATAATATATATAATATATGTATATAACATCATACATACAATATGTAATAACTTAATAATATCTATATATATCTTCTTAACTTATATCTAATTATGAAACTGAACTTTTGTTTTTAAGGTGTACAAAAGAGCAAGGTAGGAGCCAGTGGATGAGAATGACCAGATAGTTTCAAAAGAGGATTCTTGTAGAAACAATAGGTTGCTTGGAAAATAATCCAGGCTGTACAAGGAACTAAGGTCCTGGGACCAAAGTGATTATTTCGTATTTACAAGTCAAATGAGCTAAAATAAGAAAAGTTATAAAAAAATTTAAGATATTTTGAAATGTAAGAATTCTATGAATGCTTTACATTGTATTATGTGAATATTTTTATGTACTTTTGGAAGAAACTAAGTTACATTTGAAAAGTTCAGTTTGATATTTAAATTGGTAGATGGAGCAACATTTTGAGTTTATTTGGAGTCCAATTAACAATTATTTATTTTTTATTTTTACTTTCCTTAAAAGTAGCTTATTTAGCTAAAGGTAAGGAAGGAGTTAATCAGTCAGCCGAAGAATTAGACTTAAAGTACTCAGGATATGAGAAGATGTCTTTAAAGAAATTATTCTTAAGAGTGATGGACACGAAGAGTCGTAAATGCAAGTACTTATGGCACCGAAGCACCAAGTTCATCTACAGATCGAGAATTCCCGGATGTTCAATACCCAGTGACTTTAATGTTGATAATTTAATTTGTGTTAAAATTTTATTAAATTGATTTCTGTCCTTCATTATAATTTCTAAGACCTTCTAGAATATTGCTTACGTTTCCAGAGATGTGTACTTAAATATTCCACTGAAATATATAAATGCATGTATTCTCAGCCAAGAGGAGCTCTCAGCCAAGTGTAGTTATTCTCAGTTTGTTAGTAAGTCACAATATTCGGATATCTATTGTGTCCACAAATCAACCTGCTTGAATACCTCTGTGACAAGTTGGTGTACGCGCGGGGTACAATGATTGCTAACATCCTGGAACTACATATTTTGCACCTGAAGAAGTGATCGGCTGCAAAATAATCTACCCGATTTCGGTCTCTATTAAACAATAAAGACATCAAAGAAGATGGCCACGGAAGCTGACACTAATACTATGTTTTTGACATCTCAAATACAACAGGTTATAAATTCCTCTGTGCTTCGTGGAGACCATGGACAAAACCCGAACAAGAGGCTTAAGGAATATGATCAAGCCTCTAAATATAATAAGTCGGGTAAAATTTTCTGTTTGGTAAACATGTTCGTTTCTTGCTCGGAACAAATGAGAGTAGTTTGAGAATAATGAAGAGCTTCTAACATATTGAGACCAATTTAAATGAAAACTCTTCAGAACACTTGGGGATTGTAAATGATCAAAGAACAGAGCTGAGGAAGAGCTTAAATGGAGGATGCAAAAGCCTGATGAAAGCACACAATCGTTCATCTAAAGCGTGGTGAGACTGTATCATGAAATGAATTCTCAAATGCCAGAGGATAAAAAGGTGTTCCACCTCACTAAGGGTATTGCCGAGGATTTTTACCAAGCTCTTTTAACTAAAGCGCTCTCGACGATGAAAAACTTCGTGAAATTGTGTCAGTACTTCGAAGAAATAAAAGAGAGGCGAGTTAACAAAGAGAAATTCTATCGCCTCCCTAACGTCCTCCCGAATTCCTTTATAACTATAGACATCGTGTTCCTTCTAAGTGTGACGTTAATAAACAATCAATATAGTCCTCTATTGCTGAAGAAATGGATTCTATCACCTTAATTTGGTGAATTTTCCTAAAGGAGCTCCACTATGTAAAAACACCGAAAACCGAAAATCTAGAAAAACAGCTACAATCGATCGAAAGTGTTGTCCGAGAAATGGTTCAAGAAACTCTGTCACCTCCCACGCGAGATGAAGTGGGCAGAAGTTCCCCCCTGACCCAGACGCCAACCACTTTACTGCACACTTTCGAAAAGACATCTGAGTCTAGAGCAATTGATCACTGACGAACCACGAGCAATATACCGATCTCTTTTCATGGTTGATGATCAGGACAAGTCATTCGTTATTGCAGAGAGCACCAAGTGATTTTTGACGTTTCCCGAACTCACAGACGAAACGCCACCAAACCCAGAACCAATTTATCGACTATAATCGGCTAGCCACCAGAACCTCATCACGAATCCAACTCAAGGATAATTCACGACACAACATTTCAGATCGCCGTCACCATTTCAACGTTCAAGTTCTTCACTTAGCAGCCGCAATGAAGAAAACTAGGGAATGTGACTTTCCTAGGAGGTGAGACCATCGAAGAAGAAAATCCTCTGCTCTCTTCGAAGATGTCCAGAAATAATTTTAAAGTTATTGACGAACTATCCAGTTAGTGTTCTAGTGAACTCCAGGATATCTTCACCCGTCGTTTCGGAGCCATACAAATTCCATCTACGAAAAGCAATGTTACTATCCAAAGAAAAGATTGTCCAGAAAGTCACCGTTGGAAATTATATCCAATTGCTAGGAAAATGCGTACTTCTTTACTTTTGCATATATCACCACGATGCAGGATACAACCGAATTCACATCATTTTATCTGATGCATGGGCGTGAAGCCGATACAACACTCGACATTATGTTCCCGATTCGTATTGGTGGCAAGATTAAGATTATGAGCCTTAGAGGGGAAAGACAGGGATCGAATGTGAATAGTCTATAATACAAGTAAACCAGGAGACTTCGTATGGAATTTCACGCAAGTTCGAAAAGTAGGTATGTCAGATAATTTACTTAAAAGATACTTCGGTCCGTATCTAGTCCTACGACGACTATCCGAAATAACTTATAAAGTCCAAGGCTTTCATCCCAGCTCGAGACCCCAAAGAATAATAGATGTGCTACACGTGATTTGAATGAAACTTTGCTTCGATTGTATCCCAATGCACACAACTAGTATTTAGATAATTCTGCTCCTTGAGGAAATGCTTCCAGCTGTCTAGAAAAGCTGCCATCCAGTCGAGTTCATGCAGAAACCATGACACACTCACAAATGAGAATTAGCAGAATTTCCAAACAGAGGGACACTCTTTTTCAAGGAATAATAATGCTACAAATCTTACAATCACCGATTGCGTAGAAGTATGACTCTCGTCAACAGGTTGATAGTTCTTGGGTTCAAAACCCAGTGATGGTACCGTCGAAAATTTATGTAAATGTTTTGTTCAATTGTACTCTTTCATTACAATTTCTAAAATCTTCCAAAATATTCTTTATGTATTCAGAGCAGCATTCTGAGGATATTCCAGGGTGATATATAAAGGCCTGCATTCTTAGTTTAGAGGAGTTCTCAGCCAAGTGTAATTCAACAACTCTCAATTTGTTAATAAACCGCATTATTCAGATATCTCTTGTGTCCTCAATTCAACCTGCCATCCAACACAGCACACAAGCACACAGATATATATATATATATATATGTGTGTGTGTGTGTGTGTGTGTGTGTGTGCGTGCGTGTGTAAAGTCAAGTTTAAATTGAGAATATTTTCATTTCAATATAAATATGATATTATACGTTTAGGAAATAGTATATAGATGAGTCTGAAGTACTTAAAACAGCATTAAGCATTCATAAATAATCCTTAAAAATTGTTAACGTAAATCCGTAAAAAACTATTAACTTATCTTGCTTACACAATTTATATAAAACAAAAATGATCATCATATATTTACTAGGTATCACTTGGGGTCGGATGTATTGTGCATTTATTTTCCCACTCAAAGATGGCCACTGGAGAATGTCCCTTGAGGAAAGTACATTTCCCCTAAACCCTCAAGCTATCGAGCCAAGTTGATTTTCTATCACCCGAATTTCTATAACAGTTGACACGTTTTCCGACTCTACGGTCCCATAGGAATGCAAAAATTATATAATGTTATGGGAATGGAATGGAATGGGTGAAGCAAATAAATGAGAGATAGATCTCGTATATTTTAGTCATCATAGTTTTTTGACATCTCAGTTTGTGAAACTAATACTATTTCACTTGAGTTGTATGAAAGATGTGTAGTGCATAGGGAAAACAACTTGGCAAACTATCAGTTAGACATTTGGATTCCTTTCACTGTTTGGAAAGACATATAAATCCAATAACTTAGTTAAGAAAAATGACACGTTTCCAATATTTTTAAAATATATTTTTTACTTGTAAAAGTACTTCATAGTTCATTCTTTGAATTTAAATGAAATGAGTGAGTAGTTGCTCTCTAATAACAGACATTTTGATAGGATTTATTGTGTTTTATTTCATTGTTAATTTGAAATATGGAAATAAACCTTAAACGAGTTTCTAAAACTTTAGTAATTATTCTAATTGATTAGAACTTCAAAACAGCTTTGAATCTAAATGTTCAAAATAGAAATTTTTGCAATAAATATATAAATAAAATTTTAAACAAATATTATTGCTTTTTTTAATATCTTACTCTTAACTATGTTAAAGATTGATTTAAAACATTTAAAACATACACATACACATAAGTTATGTCAGATTGTAATAATCAAGGTTAATTATTAGATTATTCATCACTTCTTCAAATGAAGTGATAAATAATAAATAGTTCTTTACGGGATTCTAAAATAGTGCTTAAGCGAATTATGCATTTCATTTCGAATTCTTTTAGAGTTTTCAGATGATTTTATTATTAAAATTACTAAAGAATATTATAATAATAATACGTTACAAAAATTAAATCCTTAATGCAAACTGAGAGAAAAACAATTTTCGAAAACGATTTTTTTTCCTTGAAAATTATTCATACTAGTCTTAAAATTTTAGTAAATCTTTTATTTCTACTTCGACATACATAAGTAGCAAAAGCGAGACCATGTGCGCGATATCAAGGCCAACGTTGTTTCCGTCAAGTCATGGGTTCGAGTCCCAATGCTACTAAAGTCCTGTCATGTAGAGGAGCTGATGCACATTAATCATGTAGAGGGATTAAAAATAAGGTAATTTATTGTTGGATAATTTTTCGGAACAAAAGTGGTAAAGGAAGTGAAATATCTAGTTACTATAAATCATATTTTTAGTTGTATTTTGTTGTTATTTTGTTGAATCATATTTATTATCTATTAAAATAAGGTCTTAAGGCCAAAAATTTATTTAGTACATAATATTCCCTAATAAGCTTGAAATTTTTAAATAAGCTCTTGGAAATTATTATTTTGTCTGAGGATTTCAATATATTAAATTTCTGGGGAGGGGGGGGGGTCATATAAAATCTCATGATGGATTTCAATAATTTTGAAAAATCATAACGCTTAAATTCCTGAAAATTTCCTTTTAAAATTGCAAAATTTCCTCCCATGTCTGTGCATGTGTGAATTTTTTTTTAAATATCTAAGATTGGTACTTATGAAAGCCTTTAAATTTCTTGAAGCAAACAAACCACATTTAAAAATACCAAAACGAAATGCAAAATTCTATGTCCGGATCATTTTTTATCTAAAAAACTTATTGAAAGAACGAGTTACAGTTAAATTATTTTCGGATCGCCGTAACTTTTATCACGTTCCAGTTCACCGTATTTCCTCTTAGAGTAAATTTGTCGAAGTTAAGCTACTTTGCATGACAAATGACAATACCGATACCGATATCGATTTTCTCCCCGTCACAATCTTATTATTGCCTGTCAACTTTGAACAGAACAGACTAAACTAAAAGATGCACAAAAATTTTATTTTCCTTTAAAATAATTTCGGCTATGTTTTCTAAGACTTCAGTCATTTAGTGTTTCTCATTCGTTGTCAAACAGTTACATTTTCTGTCTGGTGTACATCGGTGAAAGAAGAAACGCGATGAAAGCCAGTCTGTTTCTTGAATTATTTCTAAGATATTTGTTGTTTTATCTCTCGAAGGTCTTAATCCAAACAGAAATTGGTCTCGACATTTTGTCCTTGGGGTGGTCATATCCCACATCAGACTCTACAATAAAATATGTAAGATCAGTGACGATAAATATTCTTGACATGCGTATCTATCTTCTAGTATATTTTATGCTCTTAGTCCCTGAAATGGTTGAGAGAAGAGAATCACATTTGTCATCCTTTATTAGAATAAGACTTCTCGCCATTAATAACACGATTTTCCGAATAGCTGAAGCTTATTTGTTTTCTAGCGAAGGTGCATTTCTGAATTCTAGTAGAAACTTTGCTTCTCTGTACAGATAAAAATATTTTTGATGAATTTTTGAGTACTTTTGATAGGAAAAGTATGTGTAAAATAAGTGTATTTTTAAATCACATGTGCAATTTATTTTACAAAACTGAGAAAAAGATTTTAAAAAATTCAAGGTTTTGTAAATAGATGTAATCGTGGATTTTATTGTGTAATTGCTTGGTCTACCTGGCATATTTTTAAACTTGGTACTGATTAAATTGACTTTAAAAATTAATACGATAGAAGTCCAGTTAGAAACTGTAACATTTGAAACACTTGGAATAAATCAATACATACATATTGCATTCATTTACTTAACGTAATCTTTAAACTATTCTGTTGGACATATAACTGTCTTTCTTTACCATGTAACAATAGTGGTGGAGCTCTGTTAATAGGATCTATTTTTACATACTTAATTACAAAAGTCCCAAAATTCCTTCCCCTTAATATGTATATAGTGCATACTGCTTCATACTTCTAAATTCACGATTTAAGGGAAAAGAAATAACATACGGCATAATTTTTGCAATTCCATATTTTAAAAGACTTATTTTACTAGAATTATATGAGCGAAATTTGATGTTTCACATCGTTACAGAAGAATTTATTTTCCATCTTTTTATTAGGATTCAAACTTTGAAGATCCATTAAGCAATTACTTTAAAAATTTACTTAAAATTTTTAGTAAATGTCTATATTATGAAAAGTAAATTGACGTGCAATCACTTCTAACTTCAAGTTGTTATGTTATTATAACTAGTGGAAAGTTCAAATGTATCTTTTTTTCTTACTTCTTAGTGTTTTGTCATCAACCTGCAGTGTTCCAAACTATGAATTAGTTCTAAATTTTTTCAGAACTATTCTCTAAAATATTTCAAAGTTTATCAACAAACTGGGTTAACAGATGAATTTTATTAATACTAGTTTCTTATTTGTTTTTTGCCATGAAATACACACACTCCCATATATATATGCCTTATTCTGAAGAATCTTCAGGTATATTGTCCAACAAATATTGTCTATTCCAGTTTCAGATAATTTATATTTGACAAGGAGCAGTGTTTGATTAACTGAAACTAAAACAATATATTTTTTACAAAGGGAGCACACAGCGAAACGCATCACACAACTGCAAAGCAAAAAGATTGAAGAGAGCATATATATATGTTTGTGTGAGTGTGTGATAGATATCATATAAAGAATAAAAAAAGATAAGAAAAAGTGTGTACACGCCGAAAATAAACTCAAAAGAAATGTTAAAGAATGTTATTTAATATGCTTAACCAACTGAAATAAATAATTTAAACAAATAGTACTTTCAAATTTTTTTTTTTAACCTTTTTTCCCACAAGGCGGCTGAGCATTATAATTTTAAAATTACAAGAAAAGCATCGCATTTTTTTCATGTTTGGAGACGTTTTCAATTATGGCTGAAAACATTTTGGCCTAGTTTCTGAATGAGAAAATGTATCGAATCATTAATTTTTAAGAAGAATATTGAAATCTATTTATGGGGAGCTACCATCTTACCTCAGCTAGCTCTATGAAAGGGAAGAGATACCTTTTTAAGTTTATGTAAAAGGTGTTAGCTTACATATATTGAATTTTAAGCGAGAATTACATTAAGTAACTAATTTTGAGTTTGTTCAAAGTTTTCACTAATACTTGAAACGAGAAACTATTGGTTAATGTTGCAAAAGTAGTAAATGAGCAAATTGTATTAATTTATCAAATGAAATGTTTTTAAGCTGCAGAGAAAGAGATAATAATAGGTGTTTCTTTTTAATATATATATATATATATATATATATATATATATATGCATTGCTTTTTTCTTAGCACGCAATCTTTGTTAAATGCAGAATTCTGATAAATGAGAAAACTAGTTAATTAAAAGAATGATAATTTAAATGAATATCTATTATTTTATTTAAGTTTATGAAAGTATTGGAGACTAGTAGAAAAAAAGATAGAGATGATGAGTTTAAAAAAAGGCAAATAGTAAATTCATATAAATTTCAAGATGTTTTGTTAATATTGTCGTTTTCTGTTGTTTATTTGAATTTGCGTCATAATTACTTGTAAATACTCTTGGGTGCGGTTCGTTTAAAATGAGCTTTCTGTATTTGTAAGCTGTGATGGGCATAAAGAGAATAAGAACAATGATATTTTTAAAAATTATGCATCTGCATATCACGTATTGATAATAATAGTAATTTCGTTCAAAATGGAATTTGACTGGAAACTATTTTTGGAGAATTCCTTTTTTTTTCTTAATAACAGACGGAAGATCTACATTTTTATCTGTTAAATTTTTTCTACTTAAAGTAATATGTTTATATTTACTTATCTATGCATATTTCTTACATATATAACATAATATAGCAACATATATAATAACACACATTTCTATCTTATATATTAACATAATAAAATAATTTCTTGTATTTGAAAGAAATTTTAAAAATATATGAAAATCTTTAAAAATTTTCTACAAAATCTGTGAAATTTGAAAATCTATGTAAATATCTTTGAAATCTGTGAAATTATATGAAAGTCATCATCGCTTAAAGTTTGTTTTCTATACTATTCATGTACATTGAATTACATATTTTAAAGTAAATATGTAATTAACGTATAATTAATTGGTTACGAGTTCTTATCCTTTGTGTGAGACACTTATCGCTAAGAATAAATTAAGCCTTGGTAAAAGTATATACTTCGAGTGGATTTGGATGAAAGGAATCGATCGATACCAGGACATTAAAAAACCATCTTGAGTCAAAATCAGGCCTGTGGTGGCCGAATGGAAACTGGAGATTCGTACTGTTAGAGATGTCTTGAGTAAATAATTTAACTTCTTTCGAAATAATGAGGAACGCGACATATTTAAATGCTATAGAACTTTAATATGTTCTTCTTCGGCTCGATAGAAAAGTTTAGAAAGCGAGATGCCTGATCACAATAGTAAGGTGGCTGTGGTGTAAAGATAAACTGCTTTTCAGCAATTGAAGTTGAGAAGGTAGAAATCTATATTAATCTAATTAGATAATGAATAATTAATTTTGAGCACATAAAACTAATCAAATTGAGATATTGGGCCAATCGTGGTTTTCTCCAATAATCTAGATTTTGTAATTTGAATTGTATACATTTACAACTCCTTGTGAACCAAAATGAAACTGGATTAGGTAAATTAGATGAAGATAACAAATGTAGTGAATTAAATTAAGGTTAATGATATATAAGTTAAACAGAATGGAAATTAAAGAGAAGGGAAACAGAAGATAATGACAGGCTGATAGATGCTGTAGAAGGGAGTGAATCATTGCAATTAATTGTTTATACTGAAAGTAGTTGGCAGGGGCTCTTGATCAGAATGATAGGAGCCCATTCTGCTACAATCGAGAAGAATTTTAATTTGAGTGAGTGAGTTGGTAAGCTAAGACTTTATTATTTGAATATAAATCAGGATTAACAGCGTTAAGAGGGGTTCGAGAAAGAGTGACCCTGAGTATACTATGATAGATAATAAAATATGCTGTTCTTCTCATACGTATCTTCAAATGGAGTCTTGAACTTATTAACTATTTAATTAGACTTTGAGATAGTCTAGAGTTAAATAATGAATGAAGTGTGTCACAAAATGTGCAACAAAAGAGTTTTGTACAAAGGTTTCCGGTATGGATTGTTTTGTTTCACTTATGATGACTTCTAATGAAAAAAGATTTTACTGAAACATTAGTCATTTCAGTTCGTTAGACAAAAACCGTTCTGAGCTTCCAAATATATTTGATAGGAAGTTTTCTATTACAAACAAAATACCACAGTAATTAGAAATTTTTTTATAATTATCAATCAAAATAATATAATTTACATTTTGTAATTAATCTTGATTGTGTTTGACTTATACGTTGAACATTAACCGCATAATATTTAATACAATCAATATGAAAAATTACAGTCTGTCATCCTTACATCGAAACGTCTTATAAGAATTAATATAATAAAAATTACTCAAAATATATTGGTCAACAATAAAAATTGGTGATTATTTCTTTTTCTTTAAAATCTTCCCAAGATGACAAGTCTATGCCAATCATTATCAAGAAAGAAAGCAAAAGAGCATTCAGTTGTGTGCTTCTATATTCCCAAACTCTCGACAGAATGATTGTGCCGAGTGTCACATAGTAAGTACGTCCTCCCGAGCCTCCCTCCCCCCTCCTAACCGGAAAACAAACACGGAAACTCCATACGTGTCATATTAGCGTGCTCTTCTGCGGCTGTTGCGGGTGACAATCGCCGAGAGAGACAAGTGGGGGGAGCCACGGCGTTGTCTCCTCGGCTAAGCGATTTTACACTGCCAATCTTCATTTGTCCGCCTAATCTCCCCCCTTCATTGCGGTTGGGCTTGCGGCACAAGACTCTAGAATCGTTGTACTAACACATTTTTCCACTTCACTTTGCTTCGTTCTTCCCCGATCCACTCTCGGGGGTGTAGATGCCTTTTTGTACACGGCCCCGAGTTTCCTTTTCCTACTTTTCTCGATACCAAGTAGGAGTAATAGTAAAATAAAACACATGTAAAGATGATGAGCTGTGGAAAGTTTTTTTTTTCTTTGACGAATCGTTTGGTATAATATCTGAACCGTTCTGTCTACTGATTAGTGTAAAATGTCCCTTTTATTTATAATTTTAAAGTGTTTTTCAAGGAAATCTGTTCTTTAAAAAAGTATTAGAGTTTTTCATGAAATTATAAACTTGTATGTGATACCCTAAATTGCGCAACACTTCTTTCAGGGAGTTTAACTTGAAGTGGATATAATAAATAATTTGATGAGTTAGCAATTCCCATGCTAGTTATAGTCACACATGCTTTGGGCAGATAAATTGTCAAATCAGCGCAGTATATCGCATGATTGAAATCAAACAATAAAAGAACAATCAACATTACTAACTCTTAGAAAATAGAACAATAAAAAAGTATGTTTCTGGAATCTTTTACTCAAACATTTAAGAAAGTTTTACGTATTTTTTCAAGTGAGATTATTTTAATTCTCAATACAGTTTTTTAATTAATTTAAACGTTGAATTATTTCTCATTTCTGATATCTAGAGTGAAGGAAAAAAAATCAAGAAAATAAAATTCTCTCAAACATTTTTAGGAAAAAGTTCATTAAAAATATATCTAGAACTAATGAAGATTTAGGATACTATTATTACTTTTTACATATAAATAGACATGAATCGAATATATTTTGTACCGCAATCACGTAATATTATGACTAAAACAACCAGATGTTTTTTTCTTGCTTATTTAATTCATGGTTGGAATAGTAGAATATAAGATTTTTAGTGTGAAATGAGTATAAAGAACTGGCAACTTTTACTAAGAAAAGTCTAAAATTGATTGAAAAGCTATGCGAGGATTGTCAAATTTATTGCAGTTTTATTGCAGTTTTCCAACAAAATGGTCTGGTCTTTCATTGCGTCAAAAGATACATGCATACACACACACACACACACACACACACACACACACATATATATATATATATATATATATATATATACATACATATATAATATATATATATATATCAGCATTTATTTAAGAATAGATTATTATTTATAGTTACAAATAATGAATAAAGTTATTTTATACCCACAACAAACAGATCAATCTTTCATTAAAAAAACTAGTTACATTTGAAATTTTACCTCGATGGAAAAAAAATTCAATAAGGAGGAATTTAGGTTATTGTTCATTAGGACAAGATATTTCGTGTGAGAATAATCAAAAGTAACGATACAAACAAATAAACATTTATTATCAAAATAGCATTTTTAATTTAATATTTGTAAGCGAAACGTTATCGCTTTGTATATATACTCTTAAACAACAACAACAACAACAAAACAATGCATTAAGAAGGAGTTGTCCGAATGAAGACAAAAATTGGCGGATAGGAAAATTATGTACAGAATAGAAAATGATTGAAATTTCTGAAAATTTACATAATTACAAAGCAACGAGCTCAATGAGGTGTTTGTCAACCTCTAGCCTAGATGCAAGCTCACACGACGAGACATAGAGTGATGAAACTCTCTGATAAATTCATGTGGTATTTCTTGCCAATTTTGCTCCAATTGTCGAGCTAGGTCATCAACATTCTATGGTAGATGCAGTCGCTTTCCTATCGTATCTCAGACATGCTCGATTGGAGAGATATCTGGCTGGCCAAGGAAGATTTTTACAAGCTGTAAGACAGTTCATAGCAACACGTGCTGTATGTGGTCTGGCGTTATCTTGCTGAAAAATAAGGCCAGAGTACTGCGAAAGGAATTATAGCAAAACAGGTCTCAGAATGTCGTTGATGTACCGCTGTGCTGTAAGTGTGCCTATAATGACGACCAAGGGGATCCGGCTATCAAGGAAAATGTCACCCCAGACCGTAACTCCTGGTTGAGGGCCTGTGTGGCGTGCAATAGTGAAAGCAGGATCGACTCGCTGCCCTGGCCATCTCCAGACGCATCTGCGAGGATCGTCAGAACACAGTTGGAAGCGGGATTCATCGCTAAACACTATACGTCCCCAGTCAGCATCATTCCAACCTGATCGAGCCAAACACCACTGTAATCTGGCTCGACAGTGTGCAGGCGTGAGTGGCAGGTGGCATAGCGGTCGGTACGAGTGTAGATTTTGCTTTATCAGCCGTCTGTGAACGGTCATGGTGGACACTCGTGTATGGGTCGCACGTCAGTTGATTGATAAAGATGAATAGGGTGCTGTGGTATCTGATCTGATAATCACTGTGCTCTCCCGATCTGCTGTGGTCCTAGATCGACTACTACCATCATGACCATTTTTCACTCATTCTTACCAGCATCTTCTAATCGCCGCAACGCTTCGAACCATATGACGAACGAATCCCCGATTTGTCCAACCTGCCTCTTTCAATTCAATGATACGAGCTCTTTCAAACTCTGACAGTTGCTCGTAATGAGCTTGAAGACTGAGGCGAGTCATTTTTTCCGTCCTTGAAAGGTATCCTAAATCGCAATGCAACAGAAAATTTGATCATCAGATTGAGAATCGCTTCTTATATACACCTGCAGAGTGCACAGTTCCGATACGCTGTAGCTCTAGCTATTAATTCATTGGATACCAAATTTTAAGCATTTTCATGTTCGGTCCAAATATCCTTCCATATGAAATTTCATTACAATCGGGCAACTCCTTTTTGGTGCGTCCTTTTTTTTTTTTTTTTTTTTGTTTTTTTGTTATAGAGTGTAGAATCTTTAATAAAAGGAATTTTTTGGTCTCAAAACTATGTGCGAAACATAAAATCTTTTCTCAAATATCTCAGAAAGAAATGAAAAATTATTTAAAAATTGTTATTGTATCATTAACTGCTATTTTCCAAAGAATTTCGACACATCAGCAATGAATTTTTTCACACTTTGAAGATAATTTTCTGAAACAAATTTTAAATATTGGATGAGTTATGTAAGAGCAATAAAAAAAAGATGGAATAAAATATCAATCACGCATAACTTTAATAATTTAATTAATTCATTATCTTAAAAATCAAAATGACAAGGAAATTTCGTAAGGGAAAAACTGTCAGATAGAGCCAATAAGTAATAAGAATTATAATTTATATATTTTAATTCAATTTTTTTTAAATTTAAGAAATGTAAGCATCTGTAGAATTAAATTATGAAAATGATCCATAATTAGAATAACAAGACCCAAAAGATAATGTTTTGAATAACTTGATTTTCTTAAAAAAGAATTCATGATTTTTTTTCTCCTATTGAGATAAAGGTTTTTTAAAGGAAAAAAAAAATGTTTGAATATTCAAGCTTATAAGACCATCGTGATATTTCAAAATTTTCTTTATTATTATTACTAATATTATTTGGCTTTGAACGAAAAGTTAGAATTCAAAAACTATTGAGAATACAAAAGTAACTCGCGTCAAAGAGTATGGTATAATAATAACCGTTCTGTCGATAATTCCTTTATGTTATTTCTGTGGCTTGCTTTTTGTCAGAGATAAATACAGTTTGACCCCGTTAATACGAGATAGTCGGGTTCTATGGTTGTTAAGCCGAGGGTTAAGTGAACCTTGAGTTCCAGTATTAATATAAATTGAGCGATAGTATAAGTTCCAAAATCGATATGAATTTTCTGAATAACAAACATTTGTGTTAAATTTCAGAGTGAACGGTTAATTTGAGAAAATAAATTTCTAGTTATGTATGCTATTTTTACAATACATAAGTCAGCTGCCTTTTACAAAAGTATTATTATAAATATTTAATAAAAGAACACTAAAAATATTTAGAGAAAGTTAAATTTATTGTTTTATCAACCCATCTTTATCGGATGTTTTTTTTTTACTAGCATTTTCTTTCTTCTTAATATCTTGCATGGCAAAACTTATTTGCCGTGTCCTAGTGCTAGATTTCTGCTACTAAAAATAACTTAGTAATAGCTATGTTGTTTTGAGGGTCTTAGAAAGAAAGAAAAGAAATAGAAAAGGAAAAAAGTTAATAATGTCTGCTCCTAACAAGAAGTAGTGACGTCATCCGAACAAAAGATTAATATGAGTTTCATAAAAAGAGAAATAAGAACCATGACGCTATTATGTCTAGAAGTGATTACTTATCGAGAGAGCCATGGTAAAAAGCACATGTTATGCTGACACGCGTGTTACGGAACCTTGTGTTAACGGGTTTCGACTGTATAAGCATTGGACAAACCAGACATCATTCTTTTAATTAAAGAGATACATTATTATTTCCCTGTTAAGAATTATCGTCGTCTGACGAGAAGTTGTTAAATAATTTATTGCAGGAAATAATGAAACATATTTGAATAAAAAATATTCGAAGCCTTATATTCATGAACTTCAATTTTTACAATATTGACTATGTGAAGTGTAAGAAATATAGAAAAACACGATTCTCAAATAAATTTTGTCCAATACAGAAGCAATATGATTAATCTATTTTTAAGTAAATATTTGTGTTAGTACTTTGGAAACTAACCATTATAATTATAATATCATATTTAAGTACTTTTATATGGACTTTACAAAAAAGTTTTTGACAAGTGGTTGAAAACATGATGCATTATATATGTGTGTGTATGCATAATACCTTAAAAAAAGAGAAATATATTTACTTTCGAATGAATAAACCATTACGTAACCCACTAAAATCACTAAAAAGAAACAAGCTCATTTTCAACATTCAAATGAGAAATAATATTCAGGAATTAAAGAATAACATTCAATAATTTTAATTGCTTCAAATATTAAAAATTTTAGTTATTCAAGAAATTAAAAAAAAAAAAAAAATGCTGAAAATCTCTCTCTATCAGATCGCATGAAATGTTCTTTAAATAATAAATCTGAATTAGAAAAACGTTATTCGTCTGGGAAAAATATTATAAGCGACAAAGTGTGAAATATAAAATCTTAACTCTACGGAAATAAAATTTAATCTATTCAAAGAATTCATATAAGTGCCTTTTAAAGGAATAAGTAAACATGTAATTTCAGAGAATGTAGTAAAATAAGTATCACGAGAGAGACTATTTTTTTTCAAATATTTAATTTTGGAAAGATATTATTTTACGATATATTTTACAAAGTTAAAATGATACATAATAAACTAGGAATTGAAACATACTTTCTAAATGTGATTTTTCATCAAATGGAATCGAAAACATAGTCAAAGAACACACAATACAAGTATACTTAGAAAAATCAATTGTTTGCATTTGAATCTATTGCGACAAAATATAAAAGATACATTCGTTTCATTATACAAACATAAATTGCATAAAATATAAAAATTGTTGAAAACATACTCATAAAATTTCTGGAGTGTGTTAAACATACGAAGAGTTTTGATAATCGAATCTCTAATAATAATGTATTTTTAAAATTCTTATGTAAAGAAAAATTCTAAATTCCCAGATACTTAAGTAAAAATTATGCAGTTTTCAAAACATGTTGCGTTTTTTTAAAGAGAACTCAAGGAAAAATAATTTTATTTTATAAAAAAAAAAACTTAAATAGAATGATTAAAATTTCTTGTTGTTAGTATTGGAACATTTTTGTAGCTAATTGTCTCATATTCTCGATACGGGAATGAACTAAAACCTCTTCAATCATGTTTTAATAATTTAATTATTAAACTTTTTTGCAGCAAACACGCTTAGAAAAAATCATAATCAGAATATACTATATGAATATAACTTTATACTTAGAAAAAAAACTTTAATATTACTTTCATATTTTTTGTATAATTTAACACTTTTCGATTTATCTATTGAAATATTTTTATAACACAAGCAATTTTCCAACTGTTCAATGATACATAAAAAGTCTGTAAACTATGAATCTCTTAACTTAATCAGTGTCTTTGCATTAATAAATTTAAATTAATTTTTGATTAAATTTTTGAACTATGTTTTTAACTGTCTTCCTTTATATCTAATTGGGTGGCTTGTGTGTGTGTGTGTGTGTGTGTGTGTATGTGTATAGTCGTAGGAAGTGAGATGTAGGACAGAATCTTAGTCAGACGAATACGGTTGATAAGACTTTTTAACCTATTGGATACACATTAAATTATAAAATAATAATAGTAATATATGATGAAATAAATATAAATGAATTTATTAAAAACTATACGAATAGAATAAAATAGAGAACCAGTAGATAAATATACGAATAGATTATAGGCACTTCATAAAATTAGAAAAGTTATTCATGATAAATGAATGATATTGTACATGATGAAATTGAGCTATCCCCTGAAAATAAACCTTAAAGTATTTTTGAAGCAAAAATAAAAATAAAACTACCGCTATTTTGTACATACAAAATATGAATACAGTTGATTAAAAAAATTTAAAAATTGATAATAAAGTTTTGCTGCTAGGGAATTTCTTTTTGAATAGGCTTATTTCTCCAAAATTTCAGATGACATAGGTTGAAATGCATTTGATTTTATTGGTTCAGATGTCTATAATATAACATGATGAATTATTAATTAAATACAGAATAATATAAAATGTTAAAAATAAATTTCCAAAATAAAATAAAAACAGAACGCATATATGTAAACTTATATTAAGTTAGTTTTATTTTTAAAATTTTATTTTTTAGCCCATTTAACATATCTATTTCATTTAGAAACTTGTCAGCAAAACTTAGCCGAAATGCACTTTCTCTAGCGTCTCATTTCTTAAATAGTGACTGTCTGAGCTCTTTTTAAAATAAACTTAGAAAAAGGCTAAGAGCGCAAGAGATGTAGAAAAACTATGGGGGAAATGTCGAAATAAAAACAAAACAAGCTCCCGTATATATTTTGATAAGAGATAAAGGATTCACAAAAACAAATATAAATGTATATCTGCGCTTCGGTACCATCTGGAAAAAATGAAGGCGGAAAAGAGGAAATATCAGGAGAGGGAGAAAAAAAAAAAGATTACGGAAGCATGTCGAACAAAACCGCCATTTTGTGGGATCTGAGATCGTGTCAGGAAAGATACATCGAAAGATCCGTACAAATCTCCAGCAAATCTCATCGTATAATCCTCAAAAATCTCTTCTTTCCTCTTAACGTTTCAGCGCTACCTTGCGGTGATGACATAGAGTTCTTCAAAGTAGATAAATGATAACATTGTACACGCAGCTGAAGTATAAGAATTCTCGTGTAGCAAAACAAGAAAAACTTCAGCATTTCTTCAGTTTTGGATTCTACGTTTTATGTTCAGCACTTTTGTGGATATAAAGAGTGTCGTACAGTATTTTCGTTGCTTTTTCTTCAAAGATTTTTTTTTTTTTTTTGCGTCTCTTAAAAAAATAAAAAAACAGAAGTTAACTAATGATTTTGTCTCAACTACTTTGCGATTCAAGAAACGGTCTTAGGAAAAGAATTATCTTAATAAAACTAAGACACAAGTGTACAATTACTAAGTTAATAATCCGAGTTATTTTACACAAGTAATATACATTATTTTTAGTTACATAAATTATTTATTATAAATATATGTAAGTAAAAAACAAGATTGAAGATAATATTACTGCATAATAATTTATTTAATATATGTAAATAAAGAAGTATATATAATTATTTGTCACTCGAAACATTCATAACATTGAGGTCTTATATTCTTAAGGTCTTAACCAGAAAGTTAACAAGAGAAATATTGATAGAACTGGAAGAAATGCTGGTAAATTGTTACAAACTATTTTATTCTTTGTATTTATTAAGATGAAAAGCATTAAGCCTTATTATTTATTTTAAAAATTATTAACTTTTTTTAGGTTAAACAACTCCTATTTTTCCATTATGTTTCAGGTAAATAGCCACTAACACTTAAAATTAGGGAGAAAAGTTTTAAAATCTTTATTTGTAATTTCTTATATCTGCATATATATAGTGATTTATAATTTTCGTGGTTAGAAACTTTATAACAAGGAATTTAGTTACACCCTCCATATATATATATATATATATATATATATATATATATATATAAACAAAGTAGGGATATTAAATAACAAAACTGACACTGTAAAACATTTTCTTTAGATATCCTACATTTTACTTATTATCACTTTTAATATACAAGCCTCTTTTATCCTTACAATATTCCATGCGAATCTTCCATCGTTCGAAACAGTGCTGGAAGTCTTCTTCAGGACACGTGCCTCTTTCTCTTTCACAACTTCAACGAGCTCAAATCTTGTTCTTTTTAATGCAGCTTTTCCTTAGAAAACATGTGGAAGTTACATGGCGCAAGATCCGGCGAAAAGGCGGATGGGATGCTACTCTTGGGTTGAAACCTTTTGACAGACGATGCAGAATTACTTGTCCTTCCACAATATGGGTCATTTCCCCCCTTATTCTTTCAGGGTGTTCAAGAACGTGAAGGTAGTATTGTTGATTAAAAATTTGTCCTTCACGAACCTAGTGAAGGTACACAATCTCATGAATATCGAAAAAAATAATAATCATTTCTTTGAACTTTGATTTGCTCATTCGGGCTTTATTGACTCTTGGTGAATAATTGATCTTCCTGCACATGGATTAGCGCTTCATTTCAATATCATAAGTAAAAGAACACGATTCGTCACACGTTATTATCCCTTACAATAAGTTTGGCTCCTTTTCAATGGCATTCAAAGTGTCAGTTCGAATATTTTTGCGAGCCTCTTATTGCTCAAACCCAGGAAAGGTACACAATCCCATGAATATCTATAAAAAAATCATCAATGCTTTGAATTTTGATATGTTCTTAAATTTTTTTGGTTTTCGGTCAAGATGGGCTCTTCCAGTGCAAGAATTGTGGCTTCATTTCAGGATTATAACCAAGAAACCTCGATTCGTCTTACGTTACTATCCTTTCCTACAAGTTTGGAACATTTTCAAAGGCATTCAAAGCGTCAGTAAAAGCATTTTTGCAAGCTTCTTGTTGTTCAAATATGAGAATTTTAGGCACCATTTTGGCACACTTTTTGCATGTTAAAATAGTTATATAAAATATGGTGTGCGTATTCTTTGTGAAATCCCACAGTCTCAGCAATCGCACGAATAATTAGCCGATGGTCAGATCGAATAAAATTACTAATTTTTTCGGTATTGTCATCTGTTTTTCACGTGCGAGGGCTACCTAGGTGAGAATCATCTTCAGCATCTTCTCGGTCATCTTGAAAACGCTTAGCCACTGAAAAACAAGTGCTCGTGATAAACTTTCACTGCCATACACTTCTTTCAATAAATTATTAGTAGCGGTTTTTCCAAGTTTCATACAAAATTTCACAATTAATTGCTCACTTATAATTTTTAGGATAAACAAGAAAAAATTCTAATGCGAACGAAGGCTACGTTTATACGGATTTGGGTACAGAAGGGGGAAGCACTTCATTCAAGAGAGAAGGCTTATCGCTAAACACCTATCGGTCACTGGATTTTGGCATATGCGTACTTCTTCTGCAGCAGTGTCAGTCTCGTTACTTAATATCCACACCTCGTATGTGTGTACGTTATGATTTTTCTTAAATTAAATTAAGTTTTTTACTTCATCCCATGGTTTAAACTTTCATCTTTTTTTCCTGATACAATTCCTCTAAAGCTTTTAATTTATTCAATCACAAGATTTTTAAATCCACATAGATTGACATTTCTCTCACTCCGAACTAGTAGGGATATTCCCTACTATACATTTAGTATCCATATAAAATACCTAAAGATCCCTACATCTATAACCATGGGATCTGAATAATCCTTACTTTGACTTCCCTAACAGGGAAGATATTATGTCACTTCGTTCTCAATTGCTTTTCTAGGCATGAATGCGTCGGCTGCTATCTCGGTGTATCTTTCTCTCCTCTCTTCGCTAATGTAAAATAAACGAAAAATTAATGGAATGAAGCTTTATTTTTCTGTGCCGTGAGTACAACAACTTAGGCAAAGACTTAAGCAAAAAAAATGCTTTTCTTTTCAAAACAATAGCGTGAAAGAATTTGCGATTAAAGTAATAATAGTTATTATTTAAATTTTATTTCATTATATATAGAGTATCAAGAAAGAAAAATGTTTGTCATGTTTATAGGTAACTGAATGCAAAAAAATTATCTTAAAGATCTTTTTAATGTATAAAGTATTGTAGATCTTACAATTTTTCTGAAATTTGAGTGTTTTTGTATGAATATAAAATGAACTAACCACAGTGTTCTAGAGAGAGAGTGTAATTCAATTTTTCAGAGATTTTATACGTTATTTTCCTTTGAATTTTCTTGAAGATAAATTCTTTGATGAACAGTTACTTCCCTTGAGGAAGGGAAATTACTTTAAATATCTAAAAAACTTAAGCTAACATAAGAATAAATGTAATAATAATAAAATAATAATATTGCAATTTTCGGTAAAAAATGCAACTATATCCTTCTCTATATTTTTCGTAAATCTAATAGTTTGGTTGGGGAATATAAGGTCTATATGATAATTTATGTTTCCATTATAAAATATGAAAAAATAAACCGGATAGCAGCATTTAAATGAAGTATTTGCTGATGTATTTTACTTAATGTAAAGTAAGAATGTCTTATCTTATGGGATATTTGCATCTATATTACTCTAATACTATCATCCATTCTTTTTCTCCATAATAAATTTAGACCCACGTCTACGTCTGTTTCGAGAATATCGTGTAGGAGTTATGCGTTTTTCAATCTGTTGTTGGTAATATGCTCCCATACTTTCCAAGAGCTAGTTTTACATAAAGAATATATCGACTTCTTTGCCTAATACTGTATGCCATCAGCAAAAAGCTTAAGGTGCTTCAGAAGACCATAAATGTACATGTAAATGCGCTTACTTTTTCCGTGGCCAATGCACATTTCGTAGCGGTGAAATAATCCATAACATTACACAAATGTTTGTCCGATTTTATGGAAATCTTGGAAAGTAGGCTGCAAATTCTATTTTGAATGGAAATACTCTTTTATATTGTTATTTTTTTAAAAGAAAAATATCAATATTAATGCATTTCACAGAACCTTGGAAATATTCAACTCAGTGCTCAATTTTTTATGTATTAAAAATTTAATTTTGATAAATTGTCATTAATTTTGTTGGCTAAGTAATGAAACAAATTTCAATAATATGCAACGAATGATTAATACTTATTCAAACATTATAGATTGCTGATGTTTTTTATTATAGAAATACGTTAGATTTTAACATATTGATGCTTTATAAAAGTCATAAAAATGTGAATTCTTGCTTAAAAATTATTTGATATAGTATTAGAGGTTTATACTTCCATGAAAATCTCTTCACTAAATGTAAATGACATTTACTTTTATTTTTATGTATACTTCTTTTTCAAAAAAGAAAAAAAAATTACTCTCAATTTAAATTTAAACCTGATATTATAAGTCATTTACTAATTAATTATCCATAGGAAAATTCGATTTGATTAGCAGATTTTCAATGACATTTAATTATGAATATAACAACATTTTTCTTTTGATCTATGTGGAATTGTAAGAAAATATTCTTTTGATTTATAAGAATTGGATGTTTTAAATTGTCTCCTCATAGGGATACTGTTGTTTAAAAGGATTAATCGATTCAAGAATCTGTTTTTTCTCAAAAATGTCTAAGATATTAAAATTTCGCATGCTGTATGCTGTTTTTAAGTAAACCTAAGGTAGTAATTTAACAATATTATAAATCATGAAATAAATATTTTTTGATTTGAGATAATTAAATACCATAAGCTTAATGATTCAGTCAATTTTCTTATAATTATTTGTTGAATTAGTGAACCTATATAGTATTTATTAAAAACATATTTAATAAGGAATATAGTATTTTATTTTGTTTTGATTTGCATTATCTTTTCTTTAAACAAATGAGAGCTCAAAAAAGGTAAATTATGCTTATTTTCTGACGACTTTTTGATTGAGTGGTTCATACAATGGAGTGATACACGACCACAAATATCCAGAATGTCTCATTTTGGTGGTTTAGAAATACAATATAAGAATTAAAATTAATTTCAATATTCTTTAGCTGAAATTTTCTAAAAAAAATATAATTCTCCTAAAAAATTGTTTTTACCAAGAAATTTTGTTAATCAGTATTATAATTTCAATATTAAAAAATGAAAAGTGCTTCACAAATGCAAATTTTATTTATAGCTTTACAAATCTTTCACAAATTTAAACACAATCTTCATTGCGAACGTAGAGTAATATATTCAAAGCATATCTCTTCACGAAAAGAAACTTTCATTTTTTTTCCGAGTGAGGGAACTTCTTTGTCGAGAAGATAACCTTGCAGTGAAAAGAGTTTCACAGAAATATTGAACATGACAAATTCTTAGCTCTCTTGTAAAGGACTACAGCATATTTAGCAGTTAATTATATTCAAAGAAATAATGTAATGTTTACCTTTTTTCCCAACACGAAACTTATTGGAGCCGCAGCTATAAAATATGCTTACAGAAACACGTATGTATAATATAGGCAATCTTTGTGGAGCTGCAATTTCTGTAAAGATTGGCTGGTCAATGCGCATAATTATTATATAAAGTTGTAATGCTTAATTATAAAACAATAATCTTTTTTAATCACGAATTTGAACATCAGTGTTGTTTTTAATCGAAAAAGGAAAATTAAATTAGTATATAACTGTGAGCTTGTTACGATGTTTACTTATCTAAAAGAATTTGATCCTAAAAATCAATATATGTTCATTTGTAAATTATATCAACGGAACTAAACCATTCATACATACTTTGAAAATTAAACTGAAAATTTTGTTTATACTGTATTCCACTAAGAAAAATAAATTATTATTAATTTGTTAAAATTATTATTTATTTCATTTAATTGTACGTTTAAATAGTCATTGCATTTCTCATATTGCTTAAGTCAAATCTAGAAATGGAAAAAAAAAAAAAAGAAAGAAAAGAAGAAGAAGAAGCTGAATATATGCGTTAGCATCCTCTTTATATTTAACTTTTTGAGAACAGAAGGGGAAAAAATTGCCATTGAAAAATTTCGATCACTGAAATTATGTTTAAAAATAGTCATGAAAAAAAAAACATGCAAACAATTAAATGAATTTTCCTAAAATGTTTAAACTGAAAAATAAAATGATTACTCGAATAAGATTGCCTTTAGGAGTGGATAGTAAAATTTCATTGTAAAAACAACGAAAAGAATCATTGACACAATTAATTTCAAAAATTAATATGTTTCACATGACTAAGTAAAAATAAAAGTATTATACTCGTAACTTAAAAAATTTAAAACTAATTCCTAAAATATTACAAAATATTCTTGAAAAACATTAAAATTGATTATATTTGTCAAGAGGTTTACGCAATATACATTTCACGACCCCTTTCCCAGTTTATTCTTAACAAACAAGTGAAATATTTTCCTTAAATAAAGTTCTCACGCCATAATGTGCTAATAAACCGAAAAGTTATTAAAAATACCTTAAAATTCTTAAACGTAACATATCTTAAAGCTAGAATTTCGATATTATGTTTCTCCGATTCCTAATTCTCCTTTTCAAGAAAATTTGTTAAAAAATAAAATAAACGTCAAAATTCCAATCTTAGATGTTTCCTTTAACGAACTTCTAAATAACTTTTTCTCTCTTTAGCTCTCTCATTTAACATCTAAAATAATCCTTCCGTCTTTCAAGACGAGACAAAGATTTAAGAGAAATCTAGTTTCTTGATCATCATCTTTCTTAATAATTTCCCTCTCTTGTCACAAGTTTGGAAATTAAGCTATTTACATTCCCCGTTAAACCAATTGGGTAGTGTTAATTATTGCTTTTTGAAGTATTGCGATTTATTGTAAACACCACCCGTTCAAAGCTCTTTTTCCTTCTCAACGGAGTTTTATTCCTACGCTATGAGGTATCTACCTTTGACAAGACATTTAATTACGGTTTTAAATCGATGTTTGCCATGACTACTAATGTCAGCTCTTGAGTGATTTTTATTAGATGAGCTTTGTATTTCTATCTTTTCCTTGCACTCAGAAGATGTGTATGTTATTGGATTAGTTATTTTTAATTCAATTAATTAATGCGATCGAGCATTGTTGTTGGCTTAGCTCAGGAAAGAAGTTTTAGGATTCAAGTAAACAGAGTATCGCATGTTGTGAAACAGAAACAAATTCTTTCTTTAATTAGGAAAATCATTATCAGCTAAGAGTATTTATTTTAAGAGTTTAATTATATTGAAATGAACGAAGTGATGGATAGAAGGAGAAAGTTTAAGATTTGGAGTATTTTAATTTAGACACTCTGCTTAGTGTTTGCTGATGGAATGGTTTTGAGTAGAAAGGAAAATCATTAGATTTCCAGGTAAACATCAAAAAAAAAAAAAAAAAAAACTCAGAGTTCATTAAATTTTTTGCAGAAAAATAATTCAGAATGGATTAGAAATTAAAATTATGTGAGTATAAAAACCCATATTACTATGAATAGAAATAGAAATTTATTACTCAAAACTATTATTATAGATAATATCGTATTTCTGTTCTACAAAACTGAAAATTTAAGAGAATTAATAAGTGAACTGCACAGTACTTATTATTTTTCGTCTTGTTGAAATAAATGTGCCATGGAAACATGGATTGCTTTGTTGTCGAATGAAAGTACCGTATATTATATGAAAAAATGAAAAACATTGAATATCATATTATATGAAAACATTGAATATCGCTCTTGTGCATGACTTTGAGGATTTTTATATCTTACATTAGAAATGCAATATAAAAGAAAATTAGAAAAAAAATTTGTGCATCCAAATTCTTGAAAAAATTTTTTTACTTCAGGTATAATGATATAATAATAAATAAATAGTTTTAAAAGGAATATTTTCATGCTAGAAAGAACTAAATGACATTTTGAATAGTTGCTAACTCCTTAGATTTGTATGCAAACTAATTTCCTATTATCTTCACTTAAATATTAAATAGATTTAAATTTCCTTTGGCTTTTGCTACAAAACATGATTTTGAAAATTCAAACATTTGTGTGCCTTTTTCTTCAAAATGAAATTAAATTTATCTATGAAATAGACAAAGCAGTTGTGATAATAGAATGCAACAAAGCATTAGAGAAAGTTGCGAGACTAATTTCTGAGAAAATGTTTTTATTCTTCAGCAAGGATTCCTTGATTCACCTTTAAATGTACGCTCATGTGAATACCAATTCTGTATTGAACACTTTTCTGCAGGAATTGTTCTCCAACGAGGCGTGCTACCAGGGACTACTTGAAGGATTTTAAAATATGTTGATGGCCCTTGTAGACGAAGTTGAGCGTCAAGGTGACTCAAGAGCGAATTGCGGAGCCCAAAGTAGCATATCTATGCTAATTACTGGATATAAAAGAGAGCAGAGCCTCTGAGAGAAAAAAATCCACCCACGAGCATGTGTTTCGTTTCTTCCATCAAGTTATCAGTCTGAAAAGATTTCGTGGGGGAATCGATTACTGTCCCTATCGCTTCGCTGTCTTTTCCCTCCCCATAGATAGAATTCTTTTCATTTGGAGCTCTATTCGAGAATAAAAGATTTTTCTTTCCCCCTCCGCTTAGATAATGCTCCGTCCCCATTTTCTTGGGGAGTCGAGTGTTTTACGAAAGGAAACAGTAAAAAACGACTTTTGTGCCTAGCATATGATAAAGGAACAAAATGCACTTTCCATCCGACTCTAAAATGTGTTTGGACGATAACTTGGATGGAATTGCTGTGTTTCTTTGAGACGGCTACTTGCCACTATTGAATCTTTTATCACTTTCTCCGTTCCAAGGAATTATTTTACATATGAAAGGACAGCCTAAGCTTTCTAACTAATCGGATATCAAGTACTTAGTAATTCCTTATCCCATTACCATTGTTTCTTTCCAGATCCTTTCAGAAAGCTAGAGCTTATGGAACATATTAACAAAGGAATTAGTGTTTAAAAATTCTTGGCGAACGTATTAAATTTCTCTAGCAAGATGTATTCTGTAATTTTCCGGTACTTAAAACGGCAAGCATATGACAAATAGCAGAAATGAATAAAACATGCATAATTCAGAGAAAAAGAAATAAGTACAATTATTTTTTCAAAAATGTTGTTGCAAGAGACTTCAATGAGCTCTACTTTTTAAGTGATAAGATCACAAATATACCTAGACTAAATGTTGTTCTGAATTAAATGTATTTAAGTCTCAGAATCTCTTTCATCGTTTCAGATAACACACTCACAGCACTCCTTTAACGAGTTCTAGGAATATAGTTGCATAGCTAATTTTACAATTTCTGATTTATGTAAAACTATTCTTTCTTATGAAACATATTTAATACATTAGAGAGAAAGAGAGACTCTTTTTTTTTAATATTCTAGTTAACTATATGAGTGATGTTTCAATAGTATATTACATGCTCTAAAACTAAGATTTGCATACTGTCGCAATATTGTATTTTTTCTTCAGTAAATTAAAAAAAAATTAACAAATATATATTTTGTATAAAATACATTATATATATATATATATATATATATATATATATATATGTATGTATGTATGTATATATATATAATGATTTATATACATTTTATATATATAATGATTTATATTTCGTTTTTTGCGAATGTACAGAATATAGTATATTTTTTCAATCCTTTTTAAAATTACTATACAGAAAAAATTAAATTAAACAGGCATGTCTTAATTAACAATATGAGAATGAATTACGAATAAAAAATTTAATTTACATTTTTAATCGAAAAAAATTACAAACACAACTAATGCTCTTAATATAGCAGCATAAACTGTATTTAAGCAAAGGTATTTTACCAGTTGTAATTGATCATATACGCAGGTTATTTTTAATCCTATTAGATTTTAAGATTTTAATTGATACTCAAAAACATTAAAAAGAAATTGTACATAATTATACATAAAGAAGCGCAATCGTCTGATTTTATTTTCGGAATTTTATCATTGTAGTTAATTTTATTTATTACGCATTACAATCATTTACTATAATGATACATTAAAAGTTTTACATATATTGTTTTATTCCTGATTTAAAAACTTGGAATACAATGCAATTTCAGTTTTTACAAGTATCAGAGTTTCTTAGCGATAAATATTGATAAATTATTTAGATCACCAAAGAAAAGACATAAAACATTAAACACTGCATATATTTCCATAATTTATAAATTAAAAATTCATTCACAAATAAAAATATTTATTACTATAGCCTAAGCATTTTGAATTCAAGAAGGAATTCATCATATAATTCTTTTTATATATCAAGGTTAAAGATAAATCAAGATTTCGGAATGGAGGTGCCATAATATGGCATTTTATTACCTTTGGATACCGTATTGTGACACTTCCACATCGTTATTTAGGTTTCAGCCTACGAGATTCAATTTTTATTCATTAAATGTATAGTCATTCAAGAAAATTTTACTGTATGTTATTTAATCCTTAGAATGGTCAAAAAATCAACCAGTATTATGAATATGGAGCATTAACTAAAACGCGTCCTCAACTAAAGATTAAAATTGAGATTTCTACTTATTTTAATAACAATAAAATTGATTTCGAATCAGGAATAAACCCTTGTAAACTGGATCCGAGTTAACTATCTACTCTTAGAATATCATCTTAATACTCTTGCACCAATACAGTGTGTAATTCAAAATCGCCATTCCTCTCATTGCTAATCGCACTAATATCTCCGATATCTCTGCCAGATAATTTCCTATTCGTACACGTTTTATATAGCAGTGCTGATATATATAAGTCACGATTTCTTCACAAGGCGACGTTCTCAAATCAAATAGAATAATAAAATAACCCAAAAAGGGACAACTCATTATAAAACGATTTCATTTAAACCGTTCCTTGAAACATAAGTCCTCTTATATTTTCCCTAGATTTGAAACGTGCAGAATTTAGTTGTTTTTGCATCTCAGACTTCTGAAATCTTCCATTCCAATCAAATTCACTATCATTGAATGTAAAAGTCTTTACGAAAATGAATAATGCAATAATATTTTAAGAGTTCACGTATATTTCAATCTTCCAAAAAGCATATTACCACTAATTTTACAAAATCATAATTCACCGACATTACTTAACATTAATGCTAAAGAAATACTTAAGAACTGTATAGTTTTCATCAAATCAGAATTTAAAAAAGATACTGAATTACCAATACTTTTGTTTTAACTCTTGCATTTAATAAACAAAAAGTTTGATTTTTTTTCCTTTTGAAGAATAGTGCTGGTTGTATTAAGAAAACAATTCCTTTAAAATAATCCATTCTCTGTCATGTTTTTCTACTGGGTAAAATATTCCTTTCACAGACATATAAAAACCCCTCTACTCTTTTACGAAATACCTACGATGGCGATGAATGTTTGATTTTAACCCCTCTCCTATAAAAGAGACGAAAAACAAATTCTATAGTACGAGACACAATATGTAGACAGGTACTAGAGTCGCCTCGAAAATTCTTCCCTCGGAGCACTTTCAAAACCGATTGTATTTCCGAAATCTTTTCGCGAATGTGCTTTGATACATGTAGGTGTAAGGACTTCGAATCCTGTTTATGAGGAGTAGAGAAATGTTGAATCGTTACAGCGGGGTTCGGCATGAGTTCACATAAGGGAAAATCCAAGGAATAAATTCCTTTTAGAGTACAATCTCTAGAATTTATTTTAGAGGAAACAGAATACAGTCGAGTGAACTTTTGGATGCAGACACGAGACGGAACTCTTCTCGAGCGAGTACTAGTATTTATGTAGTTTGGAAATTAATGTATCATTGTTGAATTTCTGTTTCTTCAAAAGGAATCGATTTTTTACCGAATATATTTGAATTAACATTCTTAAAATTAAAGGGATTAAATACTATATATTTATTAATGTTGTAATTCTTTAACAAATGATACATTTAAGAATTATTATTAAGATTTGTTTATTATATTTAAAGAATTTTTTCTATTAAGTTTCCTTTAAAACTTCGTACACGAAAGTCTCTTCAGTGTAAAACTATATAAAAAAAACATCAGATAATTGATTTCTTTTAGAATTATATCCTACACTTCGATATCTATGAAAGTCTTAAGTCAAATTTTAATTAAAGTTAAAGTAGTTTTTCTTTCATTTTCTCTGTGTAACTTTTAGAAGAAATCAAAATCGTATGTTTGAAAAATAAGCTTCCAAAAGTTACAAACAGAGCTTAGCATAAATATATGTATACGCAGTACCATAATCTGAAGCGATTTTTTTGTATTCCTGGCAAGAAATAATGGATTTTTACCATATTCATAATTACCACATTACAATAAATTGGAAATTAGATAATTACCTTAAAATTTCAAAATATTAGGACTTATTTTAGTGAGTGATAAAAAAACATTGAAATAACACATATTTCTTTTATTTTGTTGAAAGTAAATTATTACTTATTTAAGATGTATCATGAAAGTGAGCTTTAAAATTTTTATTTAAAATGTCCAGTTATGAACAGTCAAATCATTGAGAAGTTTGCAAGAAACCTAACTAAAACGATTATACAAAAAGAAACAAATTTAGAAATTACACTGGGCTTCAAAAAGTACGCGCTTTGGGAAAGGGAAATGAGATTATTAGAAATGTAAAATGAGAAAGGAATAACTCACTATAGTATTGTTCATTGATCGGATTTCCTTTTCTAAAAAGTCAGAGTACAACTCCCATAGAATCCAAAAATCTTCATTTACTTTGGATAAGATTCACTAGAAGCAAACCATTCTTTTCATTGTTGCTTGGCTTAAGGTGTATAATAATAAATCCAGGATTCTTTCATGGAGACAACTCGATTTATGCAGTGATCAAATTTTGATTTGGAAACCATTTATTGCCGAATCAAAACTAACCTATGAGTCATCATCAAATTTGTTTCGATTATGTTAAACAGTCGATGGCATAAATTTCAACACCAACATGCCTAAGAAACTCCATCTGTCGTTAAAAACAGATACTTTTTGAGTCACCACCCTCAATTCTCTCTCCCTCTCCTTTTGAGCTCTACTCTTTATAAATGTGAGAATTATTTATGAATTGCAAATAGAAGAGAGGTTCATTTAAATATAATTATTATTTAAAGTAACAATAAGTAAATGAAGCATAGTTTATTGCATTAATAATTAAAATTTAAAACGTAAAGAGAAATAGATTTTTTCAAAAATAATTTATAGCATGATATACTTTTTAAGCGTGATATATTTTTAAGTTTGATATATTTTTAAGTTTAATATATTTTTAAGTTTGATATATTTTTAAGTTTGATATATTTTTAAGTTTGATATATTTTTAAGCATTATATAATTTGTGAGTATGATGTATTTATTTTAATTGATTTGCAATGTATAAATTGGCGAAAAAACACAATGTCCTTAAATAGAAATTCTAGGAAAGAAAACTTTCAGTAAATTCTGATAATTATTGCACAAATGTAAGATTTATTATTTTTTTTACAAACCGGTATCATAGACAAATCAAGAACTATATCAAAAGCATTTTTTCTTATGCCTTATAATACTATTAAAGCAGAAAAAAAAGTTGTTCAATGCAATTGGTAAACTAAAAAAGAAGATAACATTAGGAAATGGTTGGTGAGAGCTGAAAAGATTTTTAAAAATTCATGTATAAGAAATATTGATTTTTTTTTTTTTTTTTTTGAAAAATCATGGAGAAAGAAGTTTTTTTAAAATTTGTTTAATTTTTATCAAAGATTTTTAGGAATCAAATTAGAAAAAAATCAATCGTGAGTCATAGTTCGTTTTAGATTCCCATTCTCAAGGATCACTTTTAAGCGGAGAAAATTGAAGAAATCAAACTCTTGTCTACAGTAATTTCTAATATGAACAACAGAGTTGGAACTATTTGCCTTAATTATTTAAAGTAGTTCTAATTATTTTTGTCAACCATTTATTAAGTACAGAAACTAGAAATGAGCTTCTTCCGATATGAAATAAGATGTGTGTGCCATTCTCACACACACAGAGGTATTCTTACGTTTCCTTTAAAATAAAATATAGTTGATAATAATATTATAGATATAATTAAGATTATTTTGTTATATCTATAATATTATTATCACCTATCTTATATGTCAACTATCATATATATCATATATTTATGTCACTCTTAAAACAAAAGAATGATGAAATTTAAATAAAAATAAAATAACCTTTTTAAAAATGAAATATGCTTATTTACAAATCACACTCCGATTTTTACATATGAAGTGAAGACAGAATTTTTATATTTTAAGGTACTAAAATTAAATGCTGAATCAGCATATAAAATACAAAGATAGCGGAATGAAACACTGCTTTAGTTAAATTAATCCTCCGTAAATAATTCTCATATCAAGAGTGACTCATTAAGAAAATAATTTTAAAAAAATTACTAAATAAAAAGCATGGTCTGGCTTGTTTGCTTCAATACAAAGGGAAAAAAATCTAGGGAATATCATCAGGAAGTTATTATATCTTCTCCTCTATCTTAGAGTTGATTCACGGCATCCTACTAAAAATATTTTATTCTTATCTTAGATCGGAAGGATTTTGTCATAAATAAATTAATGAATTAAAAAGTTTTTGATACCTCCCCACCCAGATAAACACACACACACAATATATATATATATATACATATAGAAAACTTTAAATTAGACGATGTATCTCGAACTGTTGATCCACTACCAATTTTGTTGATGGCGCACTTGATCTTATTTCCCCACCACACCAGAGCACTTTCAGGCACGATTCTGTTAAATGTGTAGCAACTGCCATTATTCTGAATGGTGGTCCTTTATTTGAATAAAGTCTATAAGTCATGGCTTGACATAATGCTCGCAATCTTGGACACTCAAATATCATGACATGACCGTAATCTGACTATCTTGTCTTCAAATATCATTGAAAGTATCGGGAGTACTGACATCGAAAAAATTGAATTATTGTTAATTAGAATTGATATCTCTACTTACTTCTAAATATCAATAAATATGTAATTCATTAAGAATCTGAATCTGTAATATATATATATATATATATATATATATATATATATATATATATATATATATATTAAGCTTATATATAAATGAAATTGACTGTTAATACTTTTACACTTTCTATTTTTATTTGATATCAGTATTGTATAAAAATGACTATAAATTTACAAGTAAATGCTATGGGTTTCGTATAGATATGTATAAAAAGGATGGTCAGATGCTAGAACTTGAAGATTTTGAAAAAAAAAATTACCTTAATTATTGATTTTTATTCCGAAATGAAGGTATCTAACAGTATCAATCAAGAGTCCTTATTTTGTAGTACAACACTGAGCTATAATTTTTCCACCTGTATATTAGTTATTCTTCACTATTTTATATAGTAACTTAATGTTTAACTGCCATAGACAATGACGTTGTATTTTTTAAAATATAAATTTACCGGTTCAAACTGAAAATATTTACTGGAAAAAATAAGACTCCAAAAGAAGGGTAATCACGAAATAATTGTAGTATAGATGGACAGCAAAGAGTTCCCAACTTTGCAGTGCACGTTTTAGATGTAACGCCTTGTTATCCTTTCCTTCTCTTACCATTATAAATCTTATATATACTAGTCACGAATAAAGAGCCCAGATAAATGGAAAATCACACAATAATAATAACCAAGTTATTTTATTTAGGTATATGAATAATAACAATTCAATCCCCAACTTATTCTGTTTGTAACAATGGTTCCTATATATTTCTAATGTAACGTTTAGTATAATAACACTTGCTTTGTGAGGTATTTCCTTCGTTATTTAACTCTTCATCCATCTGAAATTTTAATTAAATAGTCTATAAATCCAATGTTTTATCGGAAGATACATTAGAGGAGGACAACACTCTTCCTCGGATCCCTCTTAACTCAGTTAATTCTAGTTTATGTTCAAATAATAAAATCGTAACTTACCAATCAGTCATTCTGATTCAAGCATTCTCCTTTCTCTTTTTTTTACCAATCTATCTTACTTATATATCACTATTTACAATTTACTGCACTTCTTGTTTTCATCTAATTTATCTAATCACGTTTCCTTTTGATCGGCAAGAGGTTGTAATTGTATGCATATTACAAATTGTTAATTCATATTACAATTATTATTAATTCCTATTACAATTATTATTAATTCATATTACAAAAAGTCTCTAAGGAGAAAACAATGAGTAGCCCAAAGTCATAACTTATCTGATTAGAACCAATCGGTTTCATGTTCTTGGTAAGACATAACATGAGGATTTGAATCCTTAACCCTTTATAGATCTTTTCTATGCTCATTTCTAAAGCTCTTTACTCAGCGCAGGTAAAATACAGATGTCTCACAGAGAGAACTTCAGCTCACTATCTCTATTACCGACCAACTAACTTCGTATTAAATTCTTCTTTGCTTATAAATGTAATTCTTCAAACTTATTATCAACACTTCAATCAATTTAATCTAATCTACTTAAGTCACGTTTCCCATATTGGGAAAAAGTTGCAGTTTAACCAAATTGATTTAAAATACCCAAAGTGTTAGTTGAAGGGAAACGTGATAGAGACTGGGACATAAAAATAAGAGGTATATCTTAAAGTTTTAACTATTACCAAGATATAACCGAGATATTTGGATAAAATTTATTCGCAATGTAATTAATTTTTATGTACTTTGTGTTGTAAACTGTAGCTATTGATTTGTTTGGTTTCAGGAAGGCGTAGATCGAAGAAACCGGCAGAATCATAAAATTTCAATAATTATAGAATAATAATCGAGATAGAAACTTAATTTTTATTTAGTATCTCTAAAATTTCTCTACATGGTCATCTACAGTTAAACATTTTTCTCAGCATTTCTTGACCTTTTGAAGGCCATCATTGTAGAACTTAGCAGATTAAACTCTATCTTTTCCATATTGCGTGTTACTTCAATCTACGGATTCCTAAAACCAAACATATCAACATTAATAGCTGTAATTTACATTAGGGTAAATTAATATGGAGAATAAATTTTATCCAAATATATATAGGGTTTTTTAGTAATAAATAAAGCTTTACAATACCTCCTCGTACTAAATGAATTGTAAATGATACTAGTACTTAATAATAAATATCGTTTTTTGTTATTAATTATGAGTCCTATTTGGTTTTGATATTGCTACAGAATCTGAACTTAATTTGCTTAATATATGTGGTTATAATGTTCAAGTAAAGGGCAAAACTCCCATAAGATGTACTAAGAACTAAAAATAGCATTTTTTGTTTAATTAGATAAATTTATAAGATTTTTCAGCTGGAACAGTAAAAAATAATAAGCTTCAGAGTGGGATACATATTATAATAATATAAACCCCTTTGATAGAAAATTTTAAGATTATGAGAGTAGCCGCAACAAATAATTAAAAAACTACGAACTACCCTAAGTAACCTCATTCGAAGTTAAATCTGAGTAACAATAGCAAACGTGGTAGGCAAAAATCGCAATTCAAAACATCTATCTCCTTCTTGAATGTTTCAAAGAGTACTAATATTGAAAAAATAAACCCAGATAACTATAAATAAGATTATAAAATCGTATAAGAATGGTACTGAAATATATGAATCAGTTTTATAATTAGTCTTATGTACAAAAATCTACTTTAAAATACGTTTAGATTTCATAATTGGCAGTCGAGTTGATATCTCAATATTATTCTGACTAAATTAAACTAACAATCTGACATATTTTAAATTAAAAACAGAAAATGAATTTTAAAAAAAAACAGAATTATTCAACAATATTTTATTTATAACCAAACGCAAGGAACACGTCATAGCAAAGAAAGGAGACTAATAATAATTAATAATCCGAAAGAATTGTTGCTCGAATGACCAAAGTATATATTAAGATTTGTGTTTATTCCATGAAATGGAGTAAAATAAAATTATAAAGAAAATCATTGTTTAAAATGACCTCAGATTTCATAAACTTCTTTTTTCATCTTTAAACATTTAGTCAATGTATGAGTAAAGAGAATATTTGATTTGCTTAACTCTTTACTGTGATGATGGAAGTAGTAATTTTAAATGAAGATGAACTAATAAGTACAAGATCTGACTTGGTATCTCATTCACCAAACTTCTACGTGCCATTCAGGGGTTTTCAGAATCAAATAACTCTAATACGTATCATTGCTTAGGATTATCCTCGTGACTTCTTCGGAGGAATCGAAACATGAAACTGCAAATCCTAGGCCATTAATCTACTCTTCCACCAACGAGACGGTAGAAATTCTGTGTTCAGAAATGAGAAAACATAAAAACACCAGAAATTTAAATTCAAAAAAATTAGTTAAATCACCTGCACAGCTATTTTCAAAAGTAAACAAAAATAACTAAAGCATCCTGATTAATTTAATGTGGAAACTGTGATGAAAAACAGTTAGGGATAGTGAAAAGGGGAATTCTCTGTAGAAAATAATGTAATAATAAACAGATTAAAATGCTCAAGGTTATTGAAACAATAAAACAATAAATGCGTGATTAATTTATACTTCAGCAGAAATAAAAATTGTGCCTTTTTCTATGGTTAAGTAGCGTACGCTATTTTTGTATTAATATTAAGTAACACCGGAGTGAATTATTCATTTCCACATTTCATACATCAAATAGAAACCTAATTTGAATGATCTTAATAGGTTGCTGAAATTATGTTTTTCAATAAAAGATGTTTCAAAATGTATGTAGAGTTAAAAAATTCTCAATGAAAATTACTCGTCAACTTATCCTTAATTCAAATTTAAGTTGGCAGAATTAAGAATAAAAACAGGATAAAATGCTTGGATTGTTTCTGGATGCTTATGTTTTCATTTCGGCCTGAGCCAACAGATCTTCTTCATAAAGAGAATCTTAAATGCATGAAGTATTAAGTGGACTTGTAATTGCGACATGTTTTATTAAATTTAACATTTATTTACTCCAGTTAAAACGCTCATTTATTAAAAGACTCGGCCGTAAAGAAAATCTCGTCTCTGCGGTGGAGTCGAATTGTAATCTACCGAGTCTGTTTTTTCCCTCACCTGACAGCCTTCCCAAAGGAAATAAATGTTCATCTAACGTATTTCTGTTAATTTGAGTAGTAGCTACAACAAACCGAGCTTTTTAAAATTCTAAGAAGGTAGACAGTTTTCCCATTTCTGCTTTCCAATTACACGGTTGACAAGTTGAGAGGCGTTCCAAATTTTAGTAATGAAAAATTTCGACGGTTTGATATTAATACCATTAAGAGTTAAAGAGTCCAAATGCAAAATCCATTAGCTACAAAACGATTTCTAACAATGCGTAGCGTTCAGAATCATAATTTTTAAATAGCTGCTTAAATGATCAAAGGCTCGAGAGTTTAATGTTGAAAGGGACACCATGAATTAGTTGAAAAGAGCATGACTACATTCAGATGAATCTGGCGCTAATTACATAACTAACGAAGAAATGAAAAATTTTTCATCTCGCGTCTCCTTACAGATCTTTTAATAAGTCATGAAGATAATTGTTGACTGAAAAAGAAAAATGTCTCTCCCTCTCTCTCTTTATCTCTCTTTTCTTCATTACGAAGTGATATGTGTGTGAGTGTGTGTACATTCTCTTAACACTCCCCTCAAGTAGAAAATTTTTAGATCTTGAACAACTGTTCTTGCTGCTCTGCAATTGAAATGAGATGTTAACAGAAATCTTGCATTAATAAACTACGAAATCTATTATCTTCTAGGCGTGGAATGTGAAAAGAATGTTGTTTTTATAAGCGCTTTTTTTTTTCTCAACTGTTTGGCGACGCGTAAATTTATACAAATCAAAGTAAGGTATTGATGAATTCTTCAAAAATAAATAAAATCTGAGAGGGTTTTTATTGGCTTTCGTTTGAGTTTTTCTGTTGTTAATGCTTTAAAAATATTTTTGGGTTGTATGGTTTTTCAATTTGTTAAAAGCGAAAAAAAAAACAAAAACAATAATGAATGTGCTCCGAGAAATATTTAGATTAAAACCCTTGCAGAATACTTTTTAAAGCGTTATGTAATTTGAATATTCTTTTATTTTGAAAATTAACTACTTTTATAGTTTCCATCTTTTTAGTTTATCTAGTTGTCCTAAAAAATTAATATTTATTATTCGAGTTTTAAGTACGTGTATTTTATGAAGCAGAATGAGAATTTTAATAGAAAATTTTTATTACTTATAGATGAATAAAAATTGTTTATCAGTAACAGTCAATACATATTTGCAAGTACAATTCCTGCCGTTTTTGTGATAATATTTGATATTTAAATACAAATTCATGTTCTCTGAACAAAATGTTTTTGCATAATTTATTTTAGATTAACAATCCACAACACAATTTGCTATTGTGTGTCGACAGACTCCATAAATTGAATTAAGGGTTACGCTCTCAGTTGATACCTCATTCTCTTTACTTTCATTCTACACTTTGCGAGGATGTGAGATAACTTAAGAAATGAGTATAACTTAAAGCATTTTTCATTATACCATATTACATATCTATGATGAAAGCTAGTCTCGAGCTCACAATGTATTAAAATAAAAGTTTCAAATTTTTAAAAATAAAACATAACTCGTGAATATTCATTAATTCAAATGTTCAAATATTCATTAACTTAGTGACACTCCAGCTTCACTACCTAGTACTTGATCAATATAAATTCATTTTTTAAATCAATCACCAAAAAACAGTAAAATTAATCAGACAGTCAAATGCTTAGCTAAATTTTATTCTTATTTAAGAATAATAAAAAATAGTATGGATGTTATATATACGAATGTGAAGCAGAATCACCTTAAAGCTTCCACTTATATAAATATTAATATTACAAAATTCTACTTATCTTACGAATGGTAAACTAGATCTAAGCTATTGATAAAATTTGTAAACGAGGTCCAATTAAATATACGTTCTCAGATGATCACTTAACACTAAATTTCGAGTGCTATAAGAATTGCTTTTTCTTCTCAGCGTAACAATACGTCTAATCTTTTCATTCAAATCTTCTGATCTCTCTCTATCTGTACTTCTTCTAATTTTAAACTATTTTCAGCTTATTAATACTATTTGATCTATCTTATTCAATGCATTTCAATACATCTATTCTAATTTACATATGTCACGATTTATTCACAAGCAAAAGCTCTCAAGTCAAATAACGTCATAGCAAAGCTCAAAAGGTTAGTTGGAAGGAAAATAATGAGGAGAACATTTTTATAACTTATTAATTGTATTCATAAGCTTCATTCAGTCACCTGATGCTATTTTTATGGATGTACTTTTTATTTTCAAATAAATGTGTTAAATTAAAAATAATCAACTTATTCTCCTATGTATACATGTACAAAAATATTTTATATTCAAATGAAGTTTTATTTGTTACTAAATTGAGAAAACCATCTGCGAAAATCTTAAATTTACTTGAATTCCAAAAAATTATAGGCACATCATACATATATGTAATAAGCAATATAGAAAAGTATCAGTAGAATCATTGATTTAAAATAAAACGAAGTTGTAGATATTAGAATGCTAAATTATTTATATTAGTTTAAAATTCTCTGTTACACAGCAAGAAAAATCCGATATATATGTTGCTAAAAATATGTCTCACTTATTCAGAAAAAAAATTTTAAAGTCTTGTAAAAAAAAAAACGAAACTGAAAGGGAATTCGCAATGAGAGAAGAAATAGCTGCTGTATTAATTCTTCCACACAAAAATAATTTTATCCATCAATTTAATTTTTGTTTGCAAAAGATTTCAACTTTATCTGTAATTTTTGGATGCATGTCATTTAAATAATTTCTCAATAGTTTATATCTATACTCTTAGTGAAAAAATGAGACACTTTATTTGCATTTTATATTGCTTATTACCAGTTTTATAACGAATAGAAAAGAGACGAAATAGTACACATTTCAATCTTGCATAAGAAAAATCATTTGTTTTCTACGTTGAATGCATATTATTTTTATGTACAAAAGTAAAAGATATGAATATTTACCTCTATCTTAAATTTTATAGTCAATAATGTAAAAATTGGCTGCATTTATTTTGGGATTTTTTTTTGTACATTTGAAGAAACTAAAAATATTGCAACTTAAGCGGATTTTTTGAAATTTAAAATTGGAGTCTCAAAAATTCTCAAAAGTCAATAATAACACAAGATCTGAAGGCAATCGTGAAAAAGTTGACATTTGCAAAACACATTCAGATTCAGCAAAATACAATTTAAGCAAAGAAACTAATCCATAAAATTCCGGATTGGTTCCAATAAAGCTAAGAAAATATCAAAATGAAAATATTATGTTTTCTTTTCAAATGATCTCTAACCAATACACATCGCTCTTCTTAATATACGCTGAAAAATGACGGACTCAGCATAAGTTCGTGGATAAAATTTAAGATGTGTTAAATTTATGAGACAAAATTTAAGATGTGTTAAATTCGCGGGGCAAAATTTAAGATGTGACAGAGTACCATAAAGACAATAAATTTTTGTATCTCACTATACTTGTAAATAAATATTTCATTTAATATCTAACATAGGAATTACTCGGATAATGAATTATACCTGCATTTATTTTTTTTTATAAAAATTTCTAAATGAAGTGACATCTAAAGGTAATACATTACAGCTTGTAAGGTTTACCTTTTCAAAAATGCCAAATATTTGCCGAGCAGTTGTTACGGTAGCATAAAGTCTTGCTTCGAGGCAGAAAGTATCGAGACATCTGTCTAATCAGAAAATTAGAATCTCGCATTCATCGTCCCTCAGATTTTACTGCTGGAAAAGTCGATATTTGTTAAACTGGTAAAGTCTCAAAATTCATGAAGTATTCAATACTTGTGAAACAAATCTTTCATTTGATGGCTCTTCCAAGAAAATAAATAAATAAATTAGATCAAATAAACACTTTAATCAAGATTATACAGAACCCGGTTGCTTCCTTTCAGGTTCTGGACGTATACGAGAGCAGTTCAAAAAGTATCCGCGTTGAAGAGGAGAATTAGGTTTCAAGGAATGAGAAATGGGAATAGGGTAATATTCACTGCCGGTATTGTACACTGCTCGTTTCTCCTTTTTCTCAGAAGTTCATGTGTATGACGCTCTTTGATTCGCAAAAAATTGTTGCCACTGCTTTTCCCGTCGATGAAACCCTCTTCACCTTCTTTGGAGCATATTTAGTGGAAGAAACACATTGTTTTGATTGTTATTTAGTTTATAGGGTATAACGATAAATCCAGGTCTCAAAGACGGTGGCGAAAGGACGCGGCAGCAATTAAATGGCAGCAAAATCAAAACTATCCTATGAATCAACGACAAATTTATTTTGACGCTGTTTAATTGATGGTAGCCCACAATGGAAACACTAACTCACCTTAGCAATACTATCTGTCGTTAAAAACAGGTACTTCTTAAACCTCTCTCATATTGCACGTTAAAAGTAATTGGTTTAGTTTTCCTAATAATTTTGGAAAGTTTGTCTCATAAATTTAGAATTAACTTACATCGACTCTGTTTAAATGAAATTTGCCTTTCGCCTCATACTTTAAAATAATTTTGATTAATTATTATTTTTTTTTTTGGTTTTGAAATTTAATAATAAGTCTGGTTTACCTTACATCCCGTCTCCAGTCATACATCCTTATTGTTCTTATTTTAGTTGATGAACCCCTGCTTATACAGTCTGACAACTTCATGATTTTTTTAAATCATAAAATGTCTGGGACATTGTGATTAACTGTAAACTTTAAATTTTGGGTTTCGTAAATTGACATTAATTCAAACAAGAAATTAAAAATTTATATTTTCTTATGATTTCTAAAATACTTTGATTTGCATAGTGAAAGATGAATAAAAGAAGTGATACAATAAAAAAAAGTAATAGTTTTCATGGGTTTGAGTAAAATATTGATATTTTAGCACAATTATAAAATTTCTAACTTTCTTAAAATTATTGCCTCTAAATCGACACCATTCTTTTAGGTTTCAGTTATAATAGCAATATCTATTACAATAGCTATTGTATTCAACGCCTTTTTCACCAATTTGAATACTTGAGAAGGCTTAAGATGGAAATGAGATAATCTAGCTCTATTTGAATACTTGAAAACTCCAGTTTATTCCTATTGTAGAATGTGGTATCATAATTATTGTGATCTTGAGATGCCTTATTTTTTTAAGATAATTGTCAATTATCTCAAAAGGAGTTATTTTAGGAGTTTACAGTCGAATTTTTTAGAAACTCGTTTCGAATCAAAGGTTTCCGAGGAATGATTAGTAATGGATTACTTGCATGAAATGGGTAACATGCTACTGTCCTATTACTGAAAATTATGTTAAATTGATGGTATAAATCATATTACACATTCGTAAGCTAAAAATTATGGTTTGTAACGAGGACTATTTTCATACCTTTCTCAATTGACACCGGGATTTAAATCCGATTTTTATATTTAAATTTATACAATGTCTTTCCAACCAAATTAAAAGTACAATAATTAAGCAAATTAGATTAACATTAGAAATGTAGCGAACGGATTTAGAGAAATACATTTAAAAGCTTCAAAGAAATTAATATTTATATGCGTAATAATTTGTAAGTGGATTTAGTAGTGATTAATAGTGCGTAGTTGTAGTTGATGTGTGTGAATATCTACACACAGATTGTAATCGACAAAGGACTCATGGTTTCTCAGAATCAATAAGAGCTAAAGAAATCGCTCGAATCCCAAGTCGTCACAAATTATCGTACTTGGATTCAAGTACGCTTGTAAGTTTGATCTTTAATATTGATGTTAGGCTAGATTCCAAACACGTGGAGTGTTGGTAGGCAGAGAGATAGAGCATATTCATGATAAAAAAATATATATATATAAATAAACTGATAATTATTCCTCATTATCTGACTGGAAAATTTGGGTGATTAGATTTTAATTTATTGAATAAATATATTATAAGCGATGACAGCAGAGGTGTGTGTGAATAATAGGGAGGAGTTATAGGCTTACACTTTATTCTGAAGTTGGAAGAGTTCAATGAAGGAAAAAAAAGCTTTATAAAAAAAAACATAATGTAAAGAAGTCTTAAATTATACACATTTTTTAGTATACTTAATTCACATTTATTTGAATGAATGTTACTACTAAACTTTAAGTAATAAAAAATATAGAGGTAATCTGTAAAAAATATAAATCTCAACTTACGCATGAGACACATAATGTAAAGAAGTCTTAAATTACATACGCTTTTTCAATATACTTAATGCACAATTATCTGAATGAATGTTAATACTAAACTTTAAGTAATGAAAAATGTATTTGCCAGTAATTGTTAAGGATGAAGTTTTTCAATAAAAATATACTCAATTTCTGCTCTGTCTTACATTGATTGATTAAATACTGTATTGACAATATTTGTATAATATTATTTAAGATATTGTTTGGAAATAGGATATTCTTCGAGGTTTGAAAATCCGAAAGAGATGCTATTGGTACACATGTACTCTATCTTGTAAATTCATTTTTGTCATTTCTTAAAGCTAATAACAGGTTACCTATGAGTAAAAATGTTATTACTTACCCCCCCCCCTCCTTATAACTTGAAACGTAATTATAGAATTAAAATTTTACTTGAAAACTCGCTTTTATCCCAATGTGTCTACTAATTGAACAAAATACGAGTATAAAACCCATTGATGATTTAACTTAATGGTTTTTTTTTTGACAATTAATATTTGATAATAAAACATTTCTGATATTTTTCTGTTTAATAAAAATGATTTAAGTTATATCTACTGAGATATGAGTTCCATGTTTAGATATATATAATATGTCAGATAGAAAACTACTGAAGACATAATTAAGTTTTTTATATTACATCGCATTTAATAGGTCATAAAATACTACTGTGTTGAGATATTTATTTCTACGACTATAAATATAATTGATAAACAAAACAAAGATAAAGGTAATTTTTAAAAAGGGGGATACACAAGTTAAACTTATTTTTAAAATGATTTGGAACTTTCGAAGTTAATTAGTATTTCATTTAAAATAATTTTATGCTATTGGATAAAAACTTCTCCTTGTGTCACCAGAATATTTACTGCTCTTCACTTCTTTTAAGAAAAAAGTGTTTATTTATCAAGCTTTGAACATTAAACAGTTATTCACTGATTGTTGAAAGACTTATTTGTTTTCTTATAGTTGACTCAGGATATATTATTGAAAGAAATTGCCTGTGTAAAGTTGAAATTCTTACATATTTTTGAAATATTTACGTTCTGTACATATGTAAATAAATTTAAATAAAAAAAATAAATAAAATAAGCTGCAATAATAAAGAAATGCAGAGGAACTTATACTTATCACGTACAACGTTACATAAATTTATATTCTATTCAAGCACAAATGAAATATATATTATTTTTATTTTAGTTTTTCTTTTAATTTAACATTAAATCTACAAAATTCAGCTAACATTTCAAGTAATGAAAATATAATGTATAGATAAATTCTCAGTTGTAAGATCTATTTTCACACACACTGTAGTTTCGACAATAATATTCTTAGCAATTTTTGATTGTTAATAAAAAAATATACTATGCGAAATATCAAAAATGAGAATTCCATTATGTTTCTTCACGCATAAAATCATACTGTTTTTATGTGTCTACATATGAAATTAAAAGAATAAAATAACTTTAGCTAATTCCCTCCGGAAATTCGAAATGCATGAATTACTTTCAAACGTAGAATCAGATCTTTTAACCTTTGCTATTATTCGTATCAATGTTTCATACAGATATAATACTATATTGAAGTTTTTTTTTTTGTTGTTCAAAAACTGCATTAAATTTAAAGTCCCCGAACATAAAAGGATAGGAATTGTCTTTATTTAAGAGTATTCTTAGACTTCTTTCAAAAAATGCATTTTATATCTTGTAGTTTTCTTTTTCTTTATTTGAGAATATATCTCTATTTGGCATATAATTTGTCACTTAAAGCTTACAACTATCTACAAAAATGCTGCTTTTATATTTTTACATTATGGGAAAGAGAAGTTTTCAGTTTAAAATAAAAGGAAAGTAAAATTTAGTTAAGACAAATGTATAATAATAATAAACATTCATTATTGTTCATTTCATCGACATCAGTGCATTTCCTACTTTTTCAGATGCCTACACAATTTGTCTTTTATAGTTCCTTTAAAAAAAACGCCATAATATATATTTATTTGAGTATTATTATATAAAAAAATCCCTTTTGAATGATAAAAACAAAATATAGTATTGAAAAAAGCATAATACACATATTATTGCCCAATCCAGATACTCCAAAGCACTGTCCCACTTTAAACCAGGCGCGTCTGCAAGCGAAGTTTGCACATGCCAGTACATTGTGGCTCTCTTAAAGGCTGCTTAACTGATTGGGAGGAGAGAATTTATATTCTTTCGCTCGTGGTTTCCACAAAATCCATCCTTTTAAGAGCACGTTGTTGCCCGACACAAACACAGGTCGTCTTTTCCTACTCCTCGTCTATCCCTACTCCCTGCTTAACAAGCTTCTCGGGACAAATGCAACAAGAAGTACTTTGAGCGCTCGTTCCTGCGCTCACTCCGAGTACTGCTCACGATGAGCTAATGTTCGCCGAATAGTTTCTCGATAAAGCAACAAACCTCGCTCTCCGTGGAGTAGAATTGGGAAGAGCGTCTACGAAACCACTTAGCCAAAGATTCGAGTGCTTTGCTAGCATATCCCGTTGGTTTTGATTTAGGGGAATAAGCCACTGCAGAGGCTTTGACATCGGTTGACAGTTCTCTGAGCCGTAAATCTATGCCAACTATGTAAAAGCGACTAATAACTAAAGTAGATGTACTTTAACTATGCCATCCTATACTTAATTAGGGTAAGCAACTAAAAATGCTGTTCAGTAATCGCATTCGGATTTGCTGGACGGTATGATGATGCTGGGAAGAGATTAAGGTTGGGTATGCCAAATTAAGAATGCTGGTCCTCCCTCATATAATAGGATAAATTCAGTGGAGGCGAACAATTTAAGTATTGGAATCTTAAAAGGAGTAGAAGTGATACATAGTAATAAATAAATATATCGTTATCTTAGATTAGAAGCAGTTGGGTTTCAGCATCCTTAAGATCAGATGAAGAAGTCTATAAATAAGTGCATAAAAGGATCAGCAATTTAATTTAGTTTCAGAAATGCTATTCACTATTGCGCAACATAATAAATTGATTCCGTATTAAATAGTGAGTATAAATATTTAACAGCTGGAATTAGAATAAAATTAAAATAAAATGTGTTTTATTCTTAATAAAAATCCCGTTGAAGATATTTCAAACAACTGGTCGTAATAACTGTTTAGTGCTACAAATATTTAATGGAATTTTTCAGTTTGAACATAACGGAATATTTATTTTTTATTACAGACTATAGGTAAATAACTATTCAGAGAAAAAATCGTTGCGTAGCATATATTATACATTTTTCCGTATTAAAAATTATTAAGAAGATAAACTCTGTTATTTATTCTAGTTTTTTTTTATATAGAATTATAAATTTATTACAAGAATTAATAATTTAACAGTTCGTGTATTTATTTTTCATGGCGCTAGAATTCTTTTGCAGTTTTATTCTTTATTTAAAGCTATTTTTAAAGGGAAAACATAATTACAGGAATTTTAATCAATTGTGTATACCAAGTATGTCCAGTTTTTAATTAATTATATAAATCAAGTGTTACATTTAATGAAATATAATTAAATAGTTATATAAATAACTAACAGAATACTTTACAGTATATCGTTAAATGGATTAAACAAAAAATAAAACAAAACAATAAAAAAATATTTTTAATAGTAATAGTGGTGGGGGTTTGGGGGACAATAAATTTATTACAGCTGAATTACCTTCAACAAATGGTTAAAATTTAAATGTTTAAATATTTGTCTTATATAAGTGATTTCTACTCATTAAAAAGACTTATTACAGAGCTTTTGTTTTAAAATTTTATTTTTAGTCTTATGTATATCGTGTTTTTTTTAATTATAAAAATAATAATCTAGAGTGTCTTCTATATTCACTAACTTTGTCGTTTGAGATTGATCACCTTCAAAGTTCCATTAAAATGTTCTGTATCTTTGAGTAAAATTCATTTAAAATCTACCAGTAATACAGCCTTTTCATAAGAAAACAGATGCAACTACCTATGTATATAAACTATTTTGTTGTACTGATCTAATAAACTCTTAATAGGAAATAACTCTCTTTTCTCACATTTTTTGAAGATTATGAAATTTCATTAGAGGAAATGTAATTAATTTTTAAGTTATAAATAATAAAGGTAGCTTAACTGATCGGAAAAAAATAGAATATTCTTTTAAGCTTAAAAATATACAAATATATAACTTCTTTGATAATACACTTGAGAATAAAAAAGGATAAATAATGTTTCTGACAAAACTTAAAAGTAATAATTTATAAGTGTTATTTTCTTACATCTTTTCTCTTAACCTTCCTTTCAATCAAATATATTTCATTTGAAGCGATGAAAAAAAGACTTCCTTTTAAATAAGAGTAAAGCATTTAATAAATTCAGTTGGAGTATGTAAAATAACGAATAGGAGGCTGAATCTGAGCATTATATATAAACTAGAATTTTAAATTAGTTGCTACATACTAATTTAAGACTCCAGATTATGCTTGCAGGTATTTTGAAACTAAACGCTCCGTTTCATAACAAGATACAAATGACACATAACTTGATGAGGCATAATTAAATGCTAATTCTCTCTCCCCCACTGAAATGATGAATCAAAAATGCGACTTTTTTGGCCGTTGCGATTATTCATAAATTTTCTATAGCCCTCCGAGTAAAATTTTAATTTTTGGCTTTCTCAGTGGGCAAGGTCTAAATAGCGAAAAGCATATCAATTACCCAAGACCTCGTTATCGTTTTCCAAATAGTTAGAAGAATCGTTCTCCGATCGTGGATGTAGGATTGATATCCATTTGAAAAAACTCCCTCTCCCACAGCATTTCTTCCATTAATTAATGTTATTCCCAAAAAATAATAAGACAATCCAGATAATTAGCCGAAATCTTCGTTCTTTTTCGATATCGGGGAGCTCCGTCGCTGGAGAGAGACGCGGGTCTAAGTGAGGTGAACGTGAGCTTTTGTTTTGGGCACGTATCCGTGGTTCCGTTGTGACTCCAAACAACCGGACAGCGGGCTTACCTCTCCAAGCAGCCTCTTTGGCAACTCTCCTCCCCACAAGAGCCCAATTAGCCTGCGCCCCAGATCGTCTGCAAATCGAATAATGCTAACCGTGACTCTTCTTTTCGGGATTCGCTTCGCAAGCTGCTTATTATAAGGGTGCACTGACGAATAAAAGCAGAAATTGTTGCTCGAGCCCTTCCACAGGCATCTTGCAACATTCTTTTTCCGGAGAATGGGGCGATCATCTGAATTCTTTTTATATAAGTTTTTTAAAATTCTGATCTGCACAGTCAGCAATCGAAGCTGAGAAGAAAGATTCGGTTAGGGAGGAAACGTGTATTACTCAATCTCAAATGTGAAATTATTTTAGGTTGGTGATAAGGAAATCTGGTGTTTCATATGATGTGGGTAGTAGATTTAAGTTAAGTAAAACAAAAATATTTTAGAAATTTTAACTAAATTGATTCTTAATATGAGACTTTCTCTTCAATAACAAACACACACACAATCGTATCAAAATTAAATGATTATGCAATTTTTAAAAATTCATGTATAGTTCTTATTTCCAATACTTCTGCTATCCTTAATATTAAAACAATTATTAATGTAAATACGTCTAACCTCATTTAAATTATTTATAATTTAGTATACTTAAAATGTCATTTTTAAAATTAATTCCAATGTATATCTTAGAATAATTTTTTAATATTTCCAATGTAAAAATATTGAAAATAAAAAAAAATGTATTTTATATATTTTATATATTTTTATATTGATACTAGTAAGTGTGTTAATCAAATGTTTGCTTAACAGTGTTGTGATATTATCATATTACCTATGTAATCTCTCATTTTAAATATTACTCTTATCCCTATATCTAAATTTGAACTGAAGTGTAACAAGAATAGTCAATTGTATTTCGAAATAGAGTTCATTAATCATCAAAAAAGAAGAATGCTCTCAAATAATTTAATGTCTCAATCCACGAGTACTAACAACTTCTATAATACATCAAAGAATATACATACTGAAGTACTATGCTACTACATCCTTCAAATATTCAATCATTCAGATAGCATTGGGTCTTAATTTCAACCAGCCGGTTAGACACTCAAGAAGACTTCCGCGCACATCACACTGACGCCCTTCCTGTTACTGTAATCTTATTATTATTATACCTCAATTTAATTCTCTGTCTATTTTATAAGATGCGATTGTATCTATTCATTTCACTTCTAAAGTTAACTTAATTTGTATCATCACTAAAACTCAATTTGTATCATTACTTAATTTGTGTCATAATATTAATTTGATCACGTTTCATTTGATTAGGAAGAAGATGGAAACTTTATATTTAAGTCGAAAACAAACCCCATATGTTAGTCAGGGAAGTTTCGCAAACAGTTTATGTTATAGTTCGAGGATGTTGAGTGCATAAATTATAAGTAATCTGTTAAAATCATATATGGATTGAGAAAGGGTCATGGAATGGATCTAGAATAAGGGGAGCTTATAATAACTTAATCAGTTCTTTAAACATGTTTATAAAAAATACAAGAAACGTTATGAATAATTTCTTGATTTGAATAGCTTAAAGAAAACAAGTTGTCAACCTTATAAAAATGCATCAGATGACTTAAAGTCAATAAGATGTTCCGGGTAAATATTTCCTCCTTCATTGCATTCATTAATATTTTCATTCATTATTATTAAGTTTTACTTCCAAAAAGTTTTTAAAAGATATTAAATCTTTTAACGGGTAAAAAATAGTTGGCTTAGCACAAACACATTTTGAAAGGTCTTGATATTTTGAATTTTTTTCATTTAATCGGAATCCGTTATTTAAGATCCGAAGAAGAAATTGTAGATTTTAAGAAATAATTTTTATAAAAAGTCAGAATGCTAAAAATGGATACAAAAATTTTAAGCGCGAATGTTTTTCAGAAACAGTTATATGCTGTACAGTCTTTCATAATGTTCAAAGTAGCTGTCCATAGAAGCAATGCAGCAACTGAATTCTGCCATTCAAACTTTACGAATTTACCTTGATAAAAAGTGAAAAAGTATTTTCAAAAACCTTGAATAGAGTAATAAAAAATGCTAATCTTTTTGAAAGTAAAGAAGTAACTTATTTAAAATGTCATTCATTTAGAGTCTGATTTATAGCAAAATGTTTCATCCAATATTTTTTAAAAGCATTGATAAAATATTTTGAGTGTATATGACTCAGAACCAAATACGCAAGACTGATCTTAGAAATCTTGATTCTTGAGAGATATAAATGTTTGCCTTTAAAAAAATAACTTTTTGGAAAAGTATGTAACTGGTATTACTGATGTTTCATGATTTAAATGACAAACTTGATGTTTTATTTTCCCCCTTATTGTCTTTGTCATAACTTAGTTTTAGCAACAATTTTTATACCGATTTGTTGTTACTTCCTACTTTAAAGGAGGACAAAATATATGTTTTATTTTTACAAGATATAAATTTAAATTATTCATAATAAGAAAATATATAAATTATATTCGCTAAACATAATTTTTTAATAACATGCATTATAAAATTCATCAAAAATTTATGAAAATATGCTATGAAAAATATCTATTGTGAATGAAAAGTAATTTTTCATAAATTCTAGGATGATTTTTAAGATCTTCTATTCAAGAATTATTAAACAGAGTGCATAGAAAACAGATTTATATATATATATATATAAACGAGAAAAAATTTGCTTAAACTCTTTAAATTAATCTTAAAAGTTAAAATTGAATTTTAATAAACTGTTACGTGATGTTATTTATTCTTTTACAACCTATTTATGTGTCAAATTTAGTTGCTAATAGGCTTTCAAACCAATTCCATAATGATAAGATTCAAGCTGATACATTTAAATACAATTTAAATTGCTTCAAAAATAGGCAATGAATTGAAATTTCATTTTATAAAAATGTATCAATATGTTGTGTTCTATTTGAATACCGCAAAAGAAAATGAGACTTTTTCTTTAATTGCATTCATTTCTAATCCAAAATTTTGCCACCTAAGTACGCGTTACACATTATTAGTGCAACATTTATTGAATGTATAGTCATTCATGTTATCTGTATAAATAAATAATTTTATGTACGTAATCAGTAAAGAGCATTTTTGTGTTATAATACGATTATATATATATATATATATATATATATATATATATATATCTTTTATTTCCATACCAAGTAAATTGAGAGGAAGTTTTCATCTGCATGAATTGTTTAAGACCCTGTTTTGATTACACATTCGTTTATTATATTGATTTTGTTGTAATTCTAACCAATTTCGTTCAGTTCGAGAGTTATTTTACGAAACTTTCGATTTTCTACCGTTGAAAGGAGCCTTAAACGTATAATGTTTTCTTTACTAAGAGAGGACGATGAAGGAAGAAGCAGTTCTACAGAGTTACTGTGGAAGAAGAGGTTTTCCCTCGAAACATGAGAGCAGGAATGTTCAGAAGATAAGTATATGTATATATTAAAAAGTATACATAGGAGTACCAGAAAAAGGAACAGCTGCAATAGATGAGTATTTAGATTAGTTCTCAGTTTAAAATGAGAGGAGAATTTCGCGCAGAGTATGCTGAATAAATTTGCTTGTGCATTCGCAAATAGTGAACTTGTAATATGTGTCATTTTAATGTAATTTAAATGTCAATAACAATTTAAAAGATTTTCTTAAAAAAAATAATTTACACGTGAATACAAAAAAAAAAAAAAAAAAAAAAAA
>BMAW01066995.1:0-63410 GCA_019974015.1 Nephila pilipes | reverse complement strand
AAAAAAAATTTTTTTTTTTTTTTTTTTTTTTTTTTTTTTTTTTGAGATCTTGGACATGAATTAAGTGATATGTATATCTAAACAAACGTCAATAATATCACAATAGCGTTTTAAGTGTGTGAATCACAAGAATTTGTCCACTCTCTTTTAAACTTATTTATTTTAGGACATTATTTTCAATGTATATTTGCAATGAAATATTTTATAATTTTTCAGAAAAAGATAATATTAAACTTAATTATATTTGAGTCCATAAGTGTATGCTAGGAACTAATAACTTTGAAGATTTGAAAGTTTCCACTTGTCTATAATAACTCAGAATTAAGGAGTTTTACTTTAAACGTTATTTTACGAATATTAAATGATTTCTCCTGCGGTTCAAGTTTCCTTTTGAATTGTCTGAAAACAAATGTAATAACTTTATTTTCTTTTAAGATATTCTGCTTATTTTTTATAATAATGCAGACTTCAGATCATTCACGAGAACTTTTAATAAATTCAGTAAGGTTATAATATTGCATAGTATAGAATTTTACACATGGAAAAATTTTGTTCTAAATAATGAATAAGGGATCCTTTCAATGCACTCAGTTATGGGGATTTTTCAAGCATAATACCTAAAAAAATTAAGAATTTACACACGAATTTCTTCATTTTTACCATTTTTGAGGGAAGACAAGAATTCAACGAATAATTTATTGGGAAACACTCAGAAAAACTATTCTCAGGTATATAAGAAAGACTTCTCGTCTTACTAATAGGCAGTTTTTATTTTTCAGTTCTCAGATCCTTTTTTTTCTTTTTTCTCGTATGATACACTATTTTCAAAGTATCAAATAGTACTGAAAAGTCTTTGATTCAAACCTAAACTCAATCGTATCATCTACTGAGTTTCATTATAATGGTTAAACTACTTGCGACAAAGTTGGACGAATGACTTATTTTTAATCAGTTGCTTAAAAAAGTTTGGTACTGAACAGATTCAATACTAATAAGCGTAGAAAATTTACTCATAATTTTGAAATAATTTAAATAATAGTAAAATTATTTTATATTTCATATAATATTCATCCGAATTAGACATATTCTGCATTTAAATTCTTAATAGGCTTAGTTTTTAATTAAATGCTAAAAGAAATTCAAATATTTCGAGGTACTTTTAATTGATATATTCAGTCATCAAAAGCATTAATGAACAAAAATAAAAATCTTTTTCTTTTTTAACACTAATCAAACTGCTTTGAAACATTTTATATCGATTATTTTGGCTTCTTCGAAATCTGTAAACACGCATGAAACAGTGACCAAAGCTTTGGTAAGGTTTTTAAAAGGACATCAAGGCAGTTCTTCTGAAAGTTGTTTTCAACTTCAATCGATTAAGCCAGAAATTCATTTTAAAGTGCCTCCACGTGTGTTTATCACGAATCGAGTTTCTTATAAGCTGATGGGAACGTTCATTGCGTTTCTTTACTTCAAAATTATTGACTCAGAAACCCCAAATTACCTGTCCTTATTCCTTGGCCTTTTACATTGATTTGTAGTTTTTTTTTAACCTTATTTAAAACAAACTTAGAGAGAAAGTTACTTAGAAAAATATACCAGACTAGCTTGGAGATAATTCATTTAAACAGATAACATTTTTTCTGTAATAAATTATTACACATACAATAATGCAAAAGTTTAAAGAAGAAACCTCTTAAAAGTTACAGCTCTATATTTTAAATTTATTATTGAATGAATTTTTTAGTGAAAGATACTAACAATTACATATATATATTTTTAATTTTAAGATGTTGTTGTTATTTATAAAGTTTATATGATTTAAAAAACTCATTAAGATTAGTATATTTATTTATTTTAAGTTTTATAAACAGATTTATTACGTATGAAATACCTCAGAACTGAACAGATACTTAAGAAGCTTCATTGTTTTGTATTCATTCTATTTGCACAACTGATTATTTCATTTATCATATAATCATATTAAACATGGTAAAAAAAAAGATGCGAAGGATCATAAAATAAATGGTAAATTTATTCAACCAGAGATTTTTAAGCAACATTTATATCATTGTTGAATGTGAAGATTATTAAAATCAATCTTGACAACTTGATTAATAAAAAAAAAGTTTTATTACTAGTTTCATAATAAGAAAAATATTAGTTAAACTTATTAACTAATATTTCTAAATAACTAGCATTTTACGTATTTGAATGTAATACTGGATGAAAACACCCGCAATCTTTCACACTATACATCTTATATGAGGTGGACTTTAATTCTGTTTTTTTCTTCTCCAAACACATCTCAAAGGCAATTGTGAAAACCGGTAATACAAATTTACTGAGACTAGAGCTTAAAAATATTTATTAGACACCCTATTTGTTCTGTAATATGTGGAACGGAATGCCTTACTTATTTGGTTCCTCTCCTAAAAAATTTCAAACAGCTTTAGCTGCTACCATGTTATTCAATTCTGTATCATCGTTCACAAAACGAAATGCAGTTTTAAGGATATTCGAAAAGTGCAGTAATTTTTAAGATTATTTTGAACAGTCTGCATTTTTATTATTTTATTATTCAGCAAACTAACTGACCAAATATTTGGATGAGCTTTGACGGATGTTTGTATGCATGTATGTATGTATGTGTGTATGTATGTATATGTGCATGTATGACATACATGTATGTATGCATGCGTGTATAGGTCTTTTCGCCTGCGAAATATTACCCAAAAATTAACCTTCTTTCTTTCAAAGCAAATCTTAATTAAAATTCTAATTTTAAGATATGAATCAGGGTTTATAAACAAAAACAAAACGTGACGTTGCTTTGTTTTATCGATGTGATGGCTTGAAATGGGTGTCGATGGAAGATATAAGGATGGTAAGAAACTTTTTTAAGATCTCTATTATGGAAACAATTCTACAATTGTTCGATTCGAACTGAAAATACTAAAAACTTTAAAGGTACCAGCTAGTCTGTAACTAACATAGGAAATAACTGAAGTGTACGTAATTTTTTTATTATTTAAATAGTATATTTTAATGATTAATACATTTTCTTTCCAAGGTCATCACCTCAAGTTTAATGCATATTGCAATAATGACTAAATGTCTATTCTTTTCACCCTACCCAAAATGCGATCTCTAAATGGTGAAATTTGGTAGCTATTTTTAGTTATAAGTATTTATGAAGTTTTGCAGACTTTCTTAGCAGATGACTAGATAAAATAATGAAGTTAAAATAAGAAAAGGCATCGGATTTTCACTTTATTAAAAAAAATAACTGATAAAACTTTTTTTACATTATAGTTATTTTTCTTTGATTTTGCTTTTCCATGCTGCTTTATTTTAGTTGCAGTTTTATAAGATATTCTGTTGATTTTGTATAAACTGAGCAGAGCGGTGATTTCCGCTTGGTTTATCCAGAAATTGGCCAACGAAGCATAACTCTGCAATCCAAAGTTTTTGAGAAAAATAGAAGAGTGGGCGGTCAGCTCAGGTGCCATCTTCGTTACTTTACCATGGTTCAAAATAACGAGGCCTTTCGCCCTTAACCTTTGCGTTGATTTTAAGTGCATCATTAATAAACAACAAACCAAGCAATAAAGATTGATTGATTGAAGTTCGTGCGTCACACTTGAAGCAACACGAGGGCTACTGGCAACGGGCCTCGTAATTTTGAACCTCGGTCAAGTATCGAGGATGACACCTACATTCACACAAGCAGGTGTTTGAAATTAATACTTTGAAATTAATACTGGCTTTCAAGCAGTAAGAAGATTTTAACATTTTTAATATATCCTTCAAGTCTGAGGATAACTGGGTTATGAAGAAGATCGTATTCATTCCCATTTGCTAAAATATTACATGGAATTAACCAAAGGTAAAATGCATGTCAATATATTTATGAATGAATACAATAAAATCACGTGGGGAATTGGCTGCTATTCCAGTAATTTTTAGATTCAGCCTTATATGAAATTAAAAGACAGATTTTATTTGCATTTACAGATATGAATTTATTTTCAGTTGCCGGTAATGCACATTTTCTCCTTTCACGAGCACATAATAAAAATACATTACATATTTATAGAATTCACAACTGCTGTGTATTTTTTTCGTGTACTTAAAAAAGCTTATTTTTCATACATAAATTATGACATATTTTTCTTCCCTATTTTTTAAAAATATTGATAAGCCAATATCGTTATTTGATATTTTTTTATGTACTTGGAATTAAGAATCTTGCTTTACATAATTTACACATTTACGAGGATCGTTCAATAAGTGCTTTGAAATTCCAAGATATGGTGTTTGTAGCATCTAAAATCATTTGTTTTTAGTAAGTGTCATGGTGCACTAGACAGCTGTCGAAGTATAAGTTACTCGTATTTGTAATCATGTGCCTTTCGCACTTCAAAAAATTCTTCTTCAAAACTTGTCCGGCTAATGAGATAATCCTCACCTTCTTTGGAGCAGTTTCTCCGGAAACAACCCAACGTTTTGAATTTTGCTTGATTTCCGGGGCGTAATGATGAATCCAAATCTCCCCGATGGTGATAATTCAACGCAAAATGACGACGATAACTCGATGCGGCAGCAATCAAATTTTAATTTGACAGCAAATGACTACAAATTCAAAACTAACTTATGAATCATTACCAAGTTTGTTTCGGCTCTGTTTAACACATGGCAGCACCCAATGGTAACAACAATTTACTTTAACGATATCATTTTTGTCTTCAAATATATAGACATGCATACTTATAAATATATATAAGTATGCATGTCTTATGTATATGTGTGTTTTAAGAAATTTTAACTAATAACTTTTGCCTCCTAAGACTTCTTCATTGTAAATTTGTGTTTGCTTTTTCCCTCATTTTTCGTATAATTTTTAGTGTAAAAATACAATAAAATTTTTTTTAATTCGATTGGGGAAGAAATTTATTGCAAAATGTTTTTCATTGATACAATCAACAATGAGGATAAAATTATACAGAAATTCTATGTGAATATATGTGTCATAAAACATTTTAAATTCTTAAAAAAGAATATTTTAGTCATCCAGTGCCATATAATCACATTTAAGAGCTGTAGTCTTTATCAAATAGATATCTGGTATAAAGTACATGATAGCGCACAATTATCTGAGCAAGATGACTTGGCGAGAAACGAAAAATGATTACAAGAATGAAAGTTTCCAAAACATTTTTACACGATGTATGTTGAAACTTATTCAGTGACATAATAAAATAAACCCAATGGAATATATAATACTATTATGTTGAACATCCTTAATATAATTTGATTGCATTATAATAACCACCCAAGCTTGGAACAGATGGCAACTGGGACATAGAAAATTTTCTGACACCTTGCAACATTTCACAACTCCCAACTGCTTCAAGAGCTTTCCGTATTCTGACTGATTGTAAAGTTCTAGTATTAGCTTCCCAATTATCTATGCAAATTCGTCTTGGCTTCACTACTCTTGCTTTCAGTGTCTTACCTTCTTCATGGAAGTACGGGCATCACTCTCGCGAGGCAACCTAATGGTCTTTTTCATTTTCCATGAGTTTTACGGTATTCTGTTAACATGGGTGACGCGCTCCCGGAATACCTCAGTGATACTTCTTAATTTTCAATCCTCTTTGTCAAACTAATTTGTTTCTCTTTCCCATTTCTTCAATCATCAGATCACAGTTATATTTGTTTGGCACAGCATAGCCATATCTGGCTATAGCGCCATTAAACTTTATTATCACTAATACACTGATGTGCTAGATTGATTGATAAGGGATGTAGGGCAACAAAGACCATCATCCCTAACACTCACGTGTTTTTACTCTTGTTGATTCTCAGATAGCTGACAATTTAAATTATTTATCAAAGTCGACACAATAACACAATCTCAACAATGTAAAAGAGAGAAAAAGAAATCACTGAGCTAATCCTGTGCTAACTCCTGAGCATAGAAATGAGTATTTAGTGAAGTTACAATTATATAGAAACTGAATTCAAATCGTAACTCTTGGTCTTTTTTGAAACACGTCTATACGAAGAAAATTAAATATTTCAATAAAAGAGGTATCTCTTGTTGTGATAATAAATGAGAAATATCACAAAATTCATGAAAATTAAAACTTGAATACCTTTACTCAAGACTATTCAATAATTACTGGATATATAATAGATAGTTATTTTTGAAAAGTTCTGAAAACCGATATTATAAGACGTTAGTTAATTTATCTTACAACAATGCTTAAGAGGGAACACTTCAATACAGATTAGGTGGCCTTGGTAGCCTGGTGCTCAAGGTCACAGGCTCACAGCTGGCGTTGCTTTCGTCGAGTTGCACCTTAATATCGACCGCACGTCGAAGGTACCTTAAATATAGTAGAGACCAAGTCCTCCCATTGGGATGGTGTGAAAATTTGGACATAGAGATGTCAGCCCAGGTGTCATCCTCGTCGCTTGACTGAGGTTCAAAATTACGAGGCCCGTCACCAAAGCCTTCATGTTGCTTTTCAGAGTGACTTTAATAAGCAATCACATCACATCAAGACAGTTTAATGAACAACGGGGGGGGGGGGGTGATTCAAAAACACTTTTTTCGCAGTTTGTTTCTTTTCGTGCTTGCACGAGACAAATCCTATGAGTTATGAGAGTATTTTATTTTATTTATTCCTCTGATCTGAAGGTAATAGTATTTATTATAACTTAGATAAATATTTATTCCTAATCACTCACGTTTTTTGTATGAGCAACGTCATCTAGAAACTTGGGTGTTAAGTGTGGTCACTTGCTTCAGCTTCTATGCATTTACAGTGATTCTATACACATACATTACAGATTTATCTATGATTCTCTCTCTTAAAAATAGAGGCCAGGAAAGCCAAATGACCATTGTCACGAGCTCACGGCCGGTATTGTGTCGGTCTAATCATGATGCCTGTAAATATCCCCGGTGTAGTGGAGCGCGTTAAATCTATTGAGGCTCCAAGTCCTCCCTTTGGCGCGATGTGAGAACGAGGTGTTAGGTGCTATCTCAGATGTCGTTCTCGCCTCTTGACCGAGGATCAAAATTACTAGGTATATCGCAAATAGCTCCCGTGTTACTTCTTAGGGTGATGTTAATAAAACAATCAATAGCAAAATATAAAATAAATATGAAAATTTTATATAATATTTGTCTTGTATTGTATTGATTTATTCAACACTTAACATTTTAATTACATGTCTGATTGCCATTTTAAAAACATGCGATGAAGAAGAACTCGAAATCGCATCAGGTGTTTTTAACACACACACACACACACACACACATATATATATATATATTAAAACATAAACAGTTGACGAATACAATTTCTAAATAAATAGAAACTTTCTAAAGAATACAGTCTTATAAACTATTTTAAGTTTAAGGTTCAGTAATTAGTTGCCCATCGCTTCATAGTTCCACGTAAGAGAATCGAATCTCAATTTCTTAATTTTCCGATCATTGAGCAGAAAATTTGCAATAAAATTACTTCAACTTTTTTCACCTGTATAGCCCTTCAATAAATATATCCTGAGTAATAACTTATTTATTTGATAGTTTGATTGAATCATCAGTAGTATAACTTCTTTTTTGAAAAATCCCTCTTTAAAAGATCTAATTTTGTGTTTGTAGTAACATCGTTCTTGAGCAATATTACAGATTATTGATTATTGACCTTTATAATTTAAAACTACAATTAGATGACGAGAAGCACATTAGTGCCAATACATTGCTTTCAAAACTTCCGCAACGCACTTCATGTAAAAACTTTGAGTCTCATTTCCATTCCGCATCGTTCCTTAATTTCATTGATTGATTGTCGAAAATCGTCATATTTAGAAGCAACACAAGAGTAACTAGAGATTGACTTTGTGATTGTGAGCTTGATCATATTAATAAGGCATCACTTACGTTAGCATACTCCTACCTTAACTTTTATGCCACGCCAATGAAAAGATTTTGAGCCCAATAGATTTAACTTGCATAATCCCCAATGCACGACAAACCTTTAGCGAAATAAGAACTAGAGCACTCACTCGACTGAAATAATACCGGTAATGGCTTTTCAACCATGACTACTCTGCTACAGTGGGTCATACGATGATCCCATTGTTTCATACAATGGGAATTTTATGGAATAAGGACTCACACCTTGTGACGTTAGGCTAATCACGATTTCCTTTTCACTGACCGCGGTGGGGCCGCGGTAGCTTAGTGGACATGGTTTCGGATTCATGGCTGTCGGTTTTCGTTTAGTCGTGGGGGCGGTCCTTGGCCACTAAAGACCCTCCGTGTAACCGAGGCTGATGCACGTTAAATCTGTCTGGGCCCAAAGTCCTCTCGTTGACGCGGTTTGGAAGTTGGAGAGGGAGTGCCAACTCAGGTGCCATCTTCATCACTTGACCGAGGCTCAAAATTACGAGGTCCGTCACCAATAGCCCTCGTGTTGCTTCTAGTGCAACGTTAATAAAAACCAAACTAAGAAATTCACTAACCTCGCAGACTTTTATCGAGTTAAATTGCATAAAATTACGATTTCTTCCAAACCCAAACAAAATGTGATTAGGTAAGTTAGATGAAGATAGAAATGAAGGAAGTGATTTAGATTTAGTGATGTACAAAATATATGTATTTAATGGGAAATGAAGAGAGATAAAGGATAAGGACTTGTCCTCTGATAATTCTTACTAAGATTGAAATTTTTCTGTTAGTTTTATGGGTTGAAGAAAGTTCCACTAGCAGCATTAATCTATGTAGTTGCTGTCGAAGAAAATTGTGAAAATAACAATGAGTATACAGTGTGGTAAGATAGATTTCTTATTTAAATCACATAAATTCAGACTGGGTTAGGCTGAAAGTCTAGAAAGAGCAGTTAGGCTGAAAGTTAGGCTGAAAGTCTTAGATATTCTACAGTGGTAAGAAATAAAGAAGCTATTTGTTTTAGTCTTGTGTTTCTTCAGTTAGAGTTAAGAAGTTTTTGATTAATATATTAGATTGATATACTTACCGTGTGGAGACAGATTGTGAAAGAATAGTCCTACTGAAGCTCATGCGAGTTGTAAGAGGTTACTAAAATGGGTACCCAGTGTCTGGTGTATAGCCGGGAACTTTACCCCTGGGGATTACATCAGGTTACTTCGGAGGCTTACATTCTTTAGGTAGGAACGGGAATCACGGCCCCGATGGGCCCTAATGATATTTCTCTTTCCCATGGAGTTTGCTGTCTTTGGTAAACACGGTGACGCATCCCCGGGATACATTGGCGAGCCTTCTCTACTTTCGATTCTCTTTGTCAACCAATTTACTTTTTTTTTTTTTTTTTTTTTTTTTTTTTTAATTTTTTTTAACACGTCTAGATCACAGATTTACAATTTACTAGCTTTGCACTCCTTAACCTAGGTTGTTCGGTGCAGCATGGCCATATCTAGCTTTGGCGCCATTAAAAATACTATCATACTCTCATTTAAACGTCTAGATCACAGTTACACCTTATTTAGTCCAGCATGACCACATCTGGCTCTTGCATCATTAAACTCCACCATCACTCATTCACTAGATGCACCAAATGGAATAAGACTCCACCATATGGCACAAGAGACGAATAATGAAGGACGATTATGGCACAAGACCCCTATAATGACAGACGATTATGGCACAAGACCCATATAAAGGCGGACGATTATGATCAAGAGCCAAATAATGACAAACGCCACAACCTTGCAAGTATATTCAAATTCCCTACATAGTCCCAGAACTCACCATCTTAACCTACACATTGTCGTATTCCCCTCTATAGGGTTAGAAACGTTTAGACAATACGCAAAGTTCCAACATCGATAAAAATCTCTATGAGGATATGAGGTAAATAGTGCATTTTAAGAAATGTCATGTAGTCAAACTTCTCGATTGGAGACACTGCTCGTCATTTGAAAGTGTTTCTGTCGAAAGGGACTAGATGCTTTTAAAACATTATTTCAGCTCAATATATGTCTAATGTAGCTCAATAATTATATAATAGGCTAAACAAGTCATTTTTTTAAAAAAAAAAAAAAAAAAAAAATTCTTAGTGAAGTTAAATTTTTAAAAAAATTCATCGTCTAAAAACAAATGTCTCAAATATTTTAAATTATTGTGGTGAAAAATTTAGTGAATCTGAAACTTGAATGAATGTGATACGAACTCACGGTTTTCTATTTATCGGATTATTTAAAGATGTTAGTAAAACTTTTATCCCTTACGTTGTTGTCGGCACAATATGAGTTCCTCTTCATGTGATTTCATTTACAATAAAATATCCCTGCTGAGTTAAAATGTACTAATTTCAAATTTTCCTGGTCTGTTTTCATTTTAATGTTGTTTCTGACTTAGCTTCTTCTAAAGTTCATCTGTAAGAAATGCAAGGATGGTTTGATATTGCCTGAGGCAAATATTCTAATTGACGTTCTCTTTTTTACAATTCAAAATACTTATCTTATTTGGCATCCGGGAAATATGCATTTTTTTTAATTTCTTCTTTCAAAAGCTTTTAATTAAATGTCTACTCTTCATTTTATTCTTTTTTACTTACTGTTTGGAAAGTGAAGATTCCAATGAGTCAAGTTTCCTTCCCAGTTCACTTTTGTTAGAAAAGAAAACCAATAACAAACAGATTGCATACTCTATCAGCCTATAACTAATCGAAAGAGATCAGACCAACGTAATTTATTTTTTATAAATCGGTAACGGCTACGATAGCTGAGTGGCCATGGGCCACGGTAGCCTACAGGTCATGGTTTCGGATTCGTGATTGGCTGTTTTCGTTCAGTCGCGGGTTCGATCCTTGACTACCAAAGATCCGCCGTGTAGCTGGGGCTGATGCAAGTTAAATCTGTCGGGGCTCAAGGTCCTTCCTTCGGCATGGTGTGGAAGTTAGGAGGGGGTGCCAGCTCAGGTGTCGTCCTCGTCACTAGACCGTGGTTCAAAATTACGAGGTCCGTCGCCAATAACCCTCATGTTGCTTTTAGTGCAACGTTAGTAAACACTTAACTAAACTAATCCGAGTGGCTAGGATCACGAGCTCACAGCTTGCATTGCTTTCGTCCAACGTAGGCTAGAGTCAAAATATTATTAAAGACATATCGTATAACGGCGGGACTGACGTACATTAATAGTCACTTGACCGAGGTTCAAATTTATGAGGTCCGTCGCCAATAGTCCTTGTGTTGCTTCTTCTAGTGCGACGTTACGAAAGCCAAACTGACGTACATTAAATCTATTGTGCCTCTATATTTTCAAGATGGGACTGATGTTTTTGTTAATGTCGCTCACTAAAAAACAACATGAGAGCTGTTGGCGACGGACCTTGTAATTTTGAATCTCGGTTAAGTGATGAGGCACGTCATTTGAACTGGTACCCCATTCTCCAAACTTCCACTATATACCAGCATGAAGATTTGGAACTTTTACAGATTTAACGTGCATCAGCCTCACTACACGGATGGGTCTTTACTGGAATCAAGTCGCGAGCCTATGGATTGACGAAAATAATTTCTCCCTCGAGCTCATGACCATTATCTCACGTTGGGATGGCGGGGAAGTTTGCAGAGGGTCAGGTGTCATTTGTGTCACTTGACCGAGGTTCAAAATTACGAGATCCGTCACCAATCGCCATCGTGTTACTTCTAGGGGGGATGTTAACAAGCAATCCATAATTCACGATGATCTTTTAATACTCATTTGAAGTTACTATTTTTTTTCTCCCAAATATTAATAAGATTTTTGCTGAATTTATCCAAATATCTTAAAATTATCATCAAAATATCAAGAGTTCTTTCTTAAAGAGATCAATAACTTCAATATATTTTGAACGTCAGACATTTTCTATACGATCTCGGGAATTTAAGAAAATGAAAGCAATAGGAAATTGATTGTCTATTAACCTCGTAATTTTGAATCTCGCTCCACCGACGAGGACAATATTCGAGCTGCTATTCCCCCATCCAAACATCCACACCATGCCAACGGGAGAACTTGGAATCTCTACAGACTTAAAAGGCATCATCCCCACTAAACGGTGGATCTCTAATGATATCAGAACTCGAACTCTCGACTAGACGGAAACAACGTTAGGTGCGAGGCATGACCACTAGGCAACCGTGGCTACAGCAGTGGACGAGTTAAGTCTTGAAGAATTCTAAGCTTAAATAAATATATTAGATAGAATTCATCACCAGAAATATCCAGTTCGATTAATTTACTTCTGCTTTGGCAAAAAAGTCTTCAGAATTTCAACCGCAGCAAAAATTATTGAAAGCAAATTTTCTACGACAAATTCATAGCTTCTGCCAAAAATATCAGTAATAGTCGAGATACTCATTGCTCTTTTGCTGGAAATGGTTGAAGAGAACCTTTTGGGAATTGAAGAACCATTGGTAGAAGAATCCTTTGGGAGATTGGACACAAGAACGAATCTTACGTATTTTATTACCAATATATCAGAAACTATTTGGAAACAAAAGCTTTCAGGACTAAGAATTTTTCATAGAGCTCATTTAGCCGCATTAAAAATTTGAAAAAAAAAAAAAAAATGGAGCTCCTTTGAATAATTGAAATGGTTAATCACATCGATAATACAAAAATGCCTAAATTTCACCTCTCTTTACTTTGAGAAAACTATAATTACTGTGTGTGCATTTGTAAAAAAAAAAAAAAATGCTCAATAATTCTGCAGAATTTTAAGAGATTATTGTTTTTACAATTACAATCTTATCAGGTCTAATTTCATTATAATTTTAACTTTACTAACTATTGATAGTAGAATGGGAAACACATGTTTAAGTTTCAAATGCAATAAATACTGAGCTGTATATAAATTTTTCCTTTTCTCTCCCTCTCTATTTTTTTTTTCCTATAACCATTTCTCTTAAAGAAAAAAAAAATTTCGTTCAGTTCTGAACAAGTTTTATTTAAATTATTTCTTATATAATACTTTTTGTGGAAAAAAATAGTAATAATATTGACATAAATGATTTAATATACTTGGATGGCAGTCGATTATCCTAGTTTATCCAAATGGCGAAGTTATCCTAGTTATCCTAGTTTATCCAAATGTCGTCCTCGGCGAAGTGACGAGGACGACACCTGAGCTAGCACTCCTCTCCTAACATCCACACCACGCCAACAGGAGGACTTTGGGCCCCGAACAGATTTAACGGGCATCAGCCCCGGCTACACGGGGAGTGGAGGGTTTAAGGTAATGTTCGTGTAGATATTCTCTTATTTTACTCATTTAGAGTATTATATGCAACGTTTGATTGGATAAAATTAAACTATTCATAAACATCAAATTGAATTGCACCAACTCCACTTTGCAGCCAGGGTTTTAAACTGCGTGCAGAGTTGCAGAATAGGCAAGATTCAGTGGTAATGATTAGATGGAAATAATCAGTTCTACTTCAAACTCAGTTTATCATACAATATTCACTAGTTTACAGATTTACCACCGAAATTCTGAAAAGTTATAACTAAATTAACGCCAAACTATAGGCATTATTTCTGCTTATTTCTTAGAAATGTATGATTATACTAAAGTAACTTGTACCGAGCTTCAACTTACAATAAGGCTTGATTGATATAGGTAGCAAAAACAAATTGTTTTACTAATATAAGATAAAAACAAATGCATGTAAGAAACAAGGAGTTGTAATTTTGTGAAAGATTGTTAATTTTTTTCAGAAACCCATGTTTATAATTTTATAGATTATCTTCTGCATATATATATATATATATATATAATTCAATTAATTTAAATATTAATTTATTTCATATCTTTGTGAAAAAAAAATGTCAAACAAATGATAAATACTTATTAGGATGTTATTAATTTGAGAGGAAGAAAAAGCATTATTCCTTTTTACATTGGCACGTTACATTTCATTCATTTAAATTCAGATTCATTAAAATTTAAATACCTCATTGTAAGATATATATGATTTCTTTCTCCCTTTTGTAGTGCACAATAAAATATACTTACGTTCTGAAAGTGTAAAAAATGAATGATTTTTAAAAATTACTATTAAAATCGAAGTTTAAATTTTTTTTCTCCCTATTTTATTTTTCTCAAATTTATTTGAATACTTTATAAATCAAGCTAAGCGCATTTTACTATATTGTCACAAACAGGGCAAAGTAAAAAGGAATTCATATACACACAATTTTAACAAAATAACATTTAAAAAGTATATATTCTATCTGTATTTAAGCGTTCTATATACAAATAAACTATTTTCGTTTCCTTGATATTTTTTCATGCATTTAAATTAAAAAAGAAAAAACACGAAGACAATTCTCACTAATGAAATCAAAGGTAAAATAAATTTATACTGCTGTGCCTTTTTGGAAAAAAGTATAGATATAAATTTTCGGTAAATTTTAAGCTAATTTTTTCTTGTTTTAAAATTTTCTTCAGTTACGAATTCATTTTTAACACGAAAAGAATAATCTATCAACCGTAGCACAAATAAAAATTATCTTTACGAAGAAAAGAATCAAATTCAAGGAATTGAACCAAATCCTTTTCTCACAATTGAACTCATCCAAAAACTTTTCAACCCTTTTACTAAAGAAAAATAACTCTAAAAATACGTCCCGACCCTATTTTTTCGGACCCGCTTTCGTCACCCAAACCTCCAATTCAATGACAGTGTCCACTTCTTTTTTTATATGGGAAGGGATATTGCTATTTGCTCCTTATTTGATGTGTCGTTTCTCAAATAAGTGCTCAAAGAAATAATAAGTGTTTAAAGAAATATAAAGGACAAATCCCCTGCTCTTTCCCTTACAGATTCGTGTCAACAGAGAGGTAAGGAAAGTTTAAATAAATGCCCTCTTTGCACGAAGAACGAGTGGCGACACTATTCGATGTTTAGCTTTATAACTTCCAAGTATTCTGTTTTCTCTTCCTATTCTTTTTCACTCTTTCTCCGGTCACACTATTGGCGTGCGATTCTCCTAAACTCCTCCCCACTAGTGAGCCGGCGACCTTCCATTGGACGGAGCAGAAGTCTCTCGTTCCTTATTGGTGAACTCCATTGTAGTGCGAGTTAAACAAAGTACTTGGGCCTCACGAACGCACAAACGGGTCGAGTTTAGCTGGGAGTGGGTATAACGGTGTCGGCCTTCTACAGTTGAAGTGACCTGTTGCCGTTTTCCATGTTCCCACACAACAAGAAGGCCTAACAGCGGCGCTGGGAAGTTCACAACCTTGATGGCCATTTTGTGAGTACCCCTCCTCTTGGGATCTTTCTTATAGTTTCTATGTAGGCGGTCAGTTCGTCCATTTCCTGATAATCACTTATATCTTTTGGGAAGGGGAGGGGAAGTTAATAAGTTCACATTTTAGATATTCTCTGAAAGCCTAAAACATGAGCAGAAGTTTGAAGTGTCATGAACTTGTATGGATGTTTGTTACTTGCAAACTTTAAGTTAATGTCAAACTTTTGGTCAAAAAATTTTAGTCGGTCGAAATTTTGACTAGAATTCCTTAGTGGATCGAAACAACATAAGACAAAAATTACATTATCTCTCAAGGAAAAATGATAATCAATTTGAGGACATTCATGTAAAGAAAAGTATACATAGTCTTTTTTAACAAAAAAACTTTCATCTAATATAAAGATACCTAGTTGAACACGTGGGTTCAGTTTTGACTTGTTAAGAATGAAAAAAAAAATGTTCTCTTACATTAGAAATGATTTTAAACTATTATATAGTGAATGAGAGGGACATCTGAGACAAAACTATGTTGTATTTGTATTTCCCGTCTTCAGAATTTTAGAAAATAGAAAGAATTTTTTAATAGAAATAACTACTGAAAATTTTTATAAAACCAACAATAGAGATTCATTTTGTCATCTCAAAAGAATGACAAATCTCTACCGAATAGGATATTATGAGTCAAAAAAATATTACAACTTTTTTCAAAAGAAATTAAGTTTGTACTGAAATATGTATAAGAGGGAAATTTCCAGTTGGTGTGTTTTCTAAGAAGATCCTTTTCTTTCACCAGAGAATATATATATATTTAAAAAAAAAAAAAAAAAAAAACTTCTCTGTGACTACAGAAGAAGAGTTTGATGTAAAATTTTCTTCTCTTATCAGAGCAGAATAATTAAAAGTATTAAAAGATTCTTGATTACTCGAACATAAGAGTTAAAAACATTCTATTGTGAAATACTTAAGTATATTCTCTTAATAATTTCCTTTAATATTTATCTTTTTTTTGTTTGTAGTATTGGTAATTGATAACAATGTCGTAAATTCTCTCTCTCTTTAGCTGTGTTTAGTTTGTTAAACATTTATTGAAAGTTTAAGGAATAATTTAGCCGAGGATTGATTTTTCTTACATTTCTATGATTTCTTGTAAATCAATTTATTGGATAATGCTTAAAGCAATCTTTTTAAACATTTTACAATACTAAGTTGCCTATTTGAATAAGATAATGTGTATTAAATGAGCGAGAAAGATTCTGGCATCATTTTATTAAGTGATGAGTATTAATTATTCATGTGTTTTATAGTTTAATAGATTCTCTTTCTTGATTAAGTGTATGCATTTCAACTGTGAGCATAGTAACTTTAAAATATTTTACATATTTAGGATTTTTAGTCTTATATGATTAGTTACTAAATGTAAAATCTTATCAATATTTATATATAATCAATATCAATTAATATATTATCAATAATTTTTAGACATTTCTTCTTTTTCTTACCCATAACATTTCATATATTCTTAATTTTTTTTTAACTTATTTAATTCAGAAAATAATACTTTCAAGTAATCAGTTTTTAACAAACTTATTTTTCCTCATATAGTTATTTTAATAATTTTTATTAATGAAAATAGCAGTTATATATCTAATTATAAGAAATATTTTGCGAATATTTTATCCAAAATTTAGTTTTGAATTTTGATGTTTAAATAGCTACTTTAAGGTATCCTTACACTTTCGGAGAAGAGGTTTTGAAATACTTTGATATTTGCAGCCAAAATATTTTTTAATCCTGAAATGTAACCCAAAATTATGAATTATACATTTAATATCCTGCCTTTAGTTTAAAAGAAATGTTTGGAGTGGAAAACAGTGAGAATAGTGAATAAATTGATTATCAGAAAATAACGATCATAACACAAGCGTAAACAAAAATATCATGATTCTGTAAATTTAATCTTGAATATCGTTATATTCTTAGAACTTGAACTACATTCATGATGAAAATCATATTACTACAGTTTTTACTGTACTTCGAGGTAAAGAACATTGAAAAATAAAAATAAAAAAGTTGTTGCAGTACATGATTTTACCTTTATTACAAAATAAATAAATAAAAATAAAAAACCCTAAAGTTCATAATCTCGAAAGTGGTAGGAGAGCTTTAAAACTGCATAAAAAGTATTTGAAAAATTTAAACTATTTTAGTTCGAAAATTTTTTGATATTTACGTTGTCATATGCAAAGGCATGAAAAAATTCATTTTAAGAATTAACAAAAATAAACTTTGAAATGCAATTTTTAATAATGAACATTATAAAATATATTTAAAATATTATACCCCTCATTTATAAGAAACACTCTGTTCACTATATATAACATTAAATCCCCCCCCCCTTGTGTTCTTAGTATTTTTCGACACTGCTTTACATTTGGTGTTGAATCACGTTCAGCGTCAAGAACTCTATTGTCAAGATGTTTATATGATTTCAAAGTAAAATAACCTGTCTATGTATCTAACCTATCTATAAGTATCTGATTAGGTACGAGATACTTTTATGAAAATTTGAGATATAGGGATTGGGGGGGGGGATTTCAGATTTTTTTTAATACATTTCAAGAGGAAAAGAGCTAAAATTGTAAAGAAAACATTAATATTAAATTGGGAAATAATTGAAAATATATAAGAAATTGCATAAACAAACGTTTATGAATAAATTTTTAACTTTGATATGATATTCCACTATACATGCTTGAAATGATTTAAGATATCAGGGATATTTAAACTTTTACGAAAAGTAGAGCATTTTATCTTAGTCACTGTACGAAATCACATAGTATATTTATATAAATAAAAATTAAATTTAACTAATGGGGTGTAAATTTTGTAAAAATGCAGTAATTAAAAATTTGGTCAAAACAATTCTACTATTATCAAAAAACCCCAGTCACAAAAAAAAAGTTTAATTAACTCTCTTCGTAACTGTTTCAGCAATCCTTATACCCGTCTCAATATCTGACGAAAAAACACATTTTAAATTTTGAAACAGATGCTTCTAAAAGTTAATATTTAAATGGATGTTTAAAATGATGCATCTTTGTACGTTACGCCTTCGTATTCCCATAATTCGAAGAGTATCGAAGGTCGAGTTTTGCTTTGAACTTTTCAAAAATCCGATATGCTCCAACAGTTCCCATATCTGATGTTGATTCTATGATTTTTGCACAAATAAGACTCTGGTCTTTTTTTTTTTTTTTTTTTTTTTTTGGAGTTTTAGATTCTTTTCCAGTTTTTGTACACAATCGTCAATATTGACTAAGCACTTCAATACTTGCTATGTTCCCCGAATTATAGAAATAGCAACAACGCATCCATTCAATGAAGAGTATCCACCCACGTTTTAGCCATATTCCAGTTACACTTACACCACAACCCCTTTAAATACGATATAATAGACTTTGTAGCTTCCAACACAGAACTGTTCGCTGCTCGTGATGCAGCGTACGATAGCTTCATTTTTTTGTTGTCTATAAGTAGCCCCTAACAAATAGTTCGGTTGAACTAACACTTCTTTTACTAACATTCTTACGGGCAGTGTAGATATTTCCAGGAAACTTTCGTTCTTTATGACGAAGCTTCGTCAGTGTCCCATTGCAGCAATATATATAACATTCAAAAAATGTTAACAAATGATCAGAATAAAAATTGGTCACATTAATTACAAATATAGTTGATAGCGAAAGAACAAAGTTAAGGAACAATTGTTCTGTTTTTGCCAGATTTAGACTTACTTTTAAAATAATAATAAATGAGGCTCCCTTGTAACGCTCATATGAAATTTTAACTTTAATTAGAAAAAAAATTTCAAGAAACAGTGGAAAGAAAAGAAAAGAATAGAAGCTTTTAGTTTTTGGTTTCAAAATGCTACTTCCATTTGGCATTCGCTCATTGTAAAACAATTGCAATTTTCGTTCTACTGAACAACAGTAAAAAAAGAAAAAAAAAAAAACTGGGTATTTTTATAAACCTGATTAATTAGACTAAAAAATTAAATAATAGGGTTTTTTTTTTTTTTTTTTTTTTTTTTTTTTTGTCAATTTCGACCAAATCCGGGATTTTAAAGTGTTCGGATACCTTAATATTGCTAACATTCTTCTTTAAATAATTTACTTTTCTCTGATACATATAAATATACATGTGAGAATTTTTTTTTGTAATGTGAGTATTTATGCAGCTGAATGACTAATAATTTTCATCTAATAAAATTTTTATTGAATGTGCATGTAAGGATACGCATTTAATAAAAATGTTTTCTTCTTTTAATCACACATATGGGAAGAAGAGGAGAATGCAAGATGTCAGTACTTCTTGAATAAGTGCTGTGGATTGTAGTTTAATGAAAAAAAGCTGATTGCAATTTTCTTAAGGAATTCTTTAAATATGTTCTAAGAAACTTATACCATCTATAAATTCAACAACATCAGTTAATATGGCGTGGAAAAATACGGAAAAAAAATTGTTTTTTCTTTTCCTGAATACCCTAGTACTTTTATTCGCAACATTTGGATAAGCTTAGAGAATATTTTAAGCAAATTGATATGAATTTGAAGAAGGGGTTTTTTTAATTAATTTTTTGTCATTTACAATTAAATTATTTGCAAAAGTTAATAAGTATAATTTGAAAAAGAAACGTCCTCTTCTTCATAAATTTTAAAATTACTAACTCCTCTAGGATTTTTTATTTTTTTACAATAGTATTCACAACCCAATTTTGAGATACTTAGCACATGTATGCAAATCACATTTTATCACCATTTATTTATAAAATATAAGTGACTAAATTTTCCAAACACTTTTTAACCACAATCCTGAAGTTTTGAAACAAACACTTTTTTCCATCACATTTTAGTGCCTTTTAGTGGACTACTCTTAAGAAGTTACAAAATTTTGAATTCTCTGAATTAATCAAGAATGCTAAGAGAATCAAGCAACTTAATAATCACACACATACGAATACACATTTCGTTTTCATTAAATACAGTAGTATGGAAGTTAAAATGGGAGGTACAAATCTTAGTGCCCTCCTCGTCATCCGACGGCGGATCGAAATTACGAGATGCATAATCAATTTAAGGTGCATTTTAAGTGCCACATTGTTGAGTAAAATCAGCTTAAAACTTTCTAATTTCAATTGCTATGGAAATAAATGATACATTGGTCTATATGGTTTTATTAAAATTTTATATTGGCATTCTTTTTAAATATTACACGAATTAGGGAAAAACGTATTAATCTTTCAGAAAGATTATTTACCTTATATAGAAGTGAGAGGCGATGCCTATTTATATATAGAGATACTCTTTTTGATGATAAATACACCTTTCAACTAGATATGACAAAAAAAAAAAAATTTAAAAAATATTTTGTAAATTTATATTAAATGTAAAATAATTTTCTTTTACATACCATGCAGATTTACATATCCATATTATCATTTTTTTTAAATATGAGGTTAGTAATTTGAAAGAATTTATTAAAATAGCATTTCAAAATCAAAGAAAAATTATTTTAAATATTTCATTATAAGGAAAAGGGTGGGTGGGGAGTAATTTTTTTTTGAAAAAAAAATCACGTCTTTTATAATATTAATTATTTAGTTGTATCTAGGAAAATAATTTTTTTCCTTGCCTTTTATATAATCTACTCATTACTATATTACCCTTGATATCATAAATAACAACAGTTAAAAACTATCATTAAATTAATTAAAATTTACTTTCGAGTAAAAATAATCATAAAGGAAAACATAATTCACTAATATGTTTGATATTCTCAGAAAAACTCTCAGTAAAATGAAAATATTTGAAAATTATATAATTCATATTCATTACATAATGAAAAAAATATATCGATCAGGCGACGAGGAAGGAACCCATGCTGATACCTTTATCACTAAACGTCTTCATCGGGACATGTTTGGATTTCACGGCCTTTTCACTTTAGCATGCAGTGCTGCCCATTTTTCTGCACGTGAATATTTGACTGAATCATGACTTCAGCTAGTAACTTGGTTTGAGCTCCACCTACCGCGAGATTCATGGGCTTAATTGAGGGATATCGCGATCTCAGTTTTAAGACTATAATATAGAATTCTGATTTTTTTTTTTTTTTAAAAAAAAAAAATGCGTTTCATCCAAAATTGTGTGCTATTACTTACTAGGAAATAAAGAGCTTCATTAAATGAAACACATTGAAAAAAGCACCACTCCAGGGGAACAAGAGAGAGAGAACGAATAACAATGAAAAAGGTTGAAAAAAATTCTCTATCCACTTTTCGCTGAGTTTTTGTTTATGAACTATCATTTAATACAATGTTAAATATCTTAAAAGTAAATCTCTTGAAGGTGATTATGTATCAAAAGAATTAATGCCTAGAGCGACAGTAAGGTGTGTAATATGTGCGAGTTTACGCAACATCAATTCTGTCTACATTCTGCGATTGTGTAAAACACGGAGGTGAGCCCACCCCTCAAAAGAAAGGAAAGTTTCCCCCTTCCCATCAGGGTGAACAGGATTGTGAACAATCCCACCACAATACCTCAATCCGGATTTAAAATTGAGAGCTAAAAGAGTGGGGATAGAGTGTGCTTTTAAATCTTCCCCGACAGTGAATAAAAAAAAGAGGGGAAAAAACCTTTTGTTATTTCTTTCTGGGTTACAATACATGTAATGTGACTTCATTTGCTTGTTTCACCCCTTTTTACTTGCAGAAGTGCATGTTTTTTATTATTATCTTTTTTATTTAAACAGAATTATTTTCAAACAATCAGCTTTTACATTTTATTTTTATTGACTGAACTGCTGAACGAAATAGGTCAAAATTCGAAATATGGAATTCCCCCCCCCTCGTTAAGAAGTTTGACCAATTTCATAAATTAGCTTATTTTTCCCACAATAAAGATTTATTTATTACTGTATTCAATTACGTTAACATAAGAAAGAAAAGCTAAAATTAATAATATCCTAAAATACTATCCCAATCATTCATTGATAACTTCTGAATTTGCAAGTACTCAAAAACTTTATTAAAAAAATGTCAGTGGATAATATTTGGTTGAAATCAAATGAACGAGTTATTTTACGTATGAAATGATACTACAACAAATGTATTATTACTTTTACGAGAATAGTTTTGCTACAAGTAATATAAATTCGATGCAGATACACACACAAGAAATGCAAAAATATATTCATTTTTTAATCAACATTCACACACAAAAATGAGACAAATCAATTTTGTGAACTTTGGGGGGGAAAAAACACCATCAGAAATGCACAAAATAGATTCCTTTTTAATCAATATTTACACTTAAAAAATGAAACAAATCAATTTTGTGAGTCTTGCAAATCGTAAGATGATTTTCTTAAAATATATATTTGATGAAAAAAAAAAAAAAAAAAAAAAGGAACATCAGAAGAAAGATAGAAGATAGTTTTCGAAAAAATTTGTATCAAATCTCATAAAAATTTCTCATTCTCACAAAATAAAATGAATGTTAATAAATCATAGCGCCTTATTTGATAGAATATAAATCTAAGGAAATTAGAATGTTTCTCTTGAGATTACGATTCTGCAACTTATATAAAATGCACTTTATCAGAAGTTGAATAAATAAGCATTTGAAGTCTGAGTATCAAAACCTTGATGAAAAAGCGCTGATTGAGCACAGACTTCTTGAATGATAAGGAAGAATAAAAATTTTATCGGTAAATGAAGTTTAAATTTCTTAAATCAACACTTACTTTTTGTTACTAATATTCTAAATTTTTGTGAAAAAGTGAAAGAAAAATAAAGTCACTTTTTTTCAGATTAATTTTAGAAATATTGACTAATTTAACAAAACTGTTCAACTCTGTTTTTGGTGTTTAAAGTAAAATATAGGAATAAAAATTTTCAGCAGGATCATTTATTTTATTCATTTCCACTTTTTTTATCTAAAAAAAAGGGTGTATTTGTTAAATAAATTAAAACTATGTTCTTTTCCTTAATTTGCTTTCGGGTAAAAAAGATGAGCTATTAATAAATCCATGAGACATATTTTAATACAATTCATGAATATAAGATATAGAATAAGGTAGATAATTTGAATCCAAAGTAAATAAGCTCAAATATTTATCAGTTAAATGCAAAATAAATCGTGTATGAAATTGTTTCGCATTTAATTTTTAGAAATACAGTTATGATACTAGTTATAGGCATACGAAATAATAATAATAATATTGAAGTTAAATTGAAAAGTATTATTCCTAAAACAATGTACATCCTATTTTAAATACTTTGACATTTATTTCTTATGAGTTTGCTTAGCTGGAAGAATTTTAATGAGGTGATGGAATTTTAATATTTATTCAAAGAAAAATAATTATCTCTTGTTTTAGTCATTATGTAATAAAACTTACATTCCTTATCTGAACTGTTGTAATTTTATTTTTTAAAAAGGTATACATATATATGGACATATTAGTCCACCCCCATATATATATATATATATATTCCCAAAGTAAATACATTATACTTTAGGTACATGCAAAAATAAAGGGAAAAAGATGACAACATTGGAATATATGGAAAAAACTATAATAAAATACTTCGATTTTTGAACAGTATTCTAATTGATTATTTTTAAATTATGATATTAAATTCAATAAATAATAGGTGTACAAATACAAGATCATTAGATTGGAACTTTTTCTCCTGCATGCATAGTTAACCGTAAAACATCCCTTGAATCACACAATCGAACGTTATCTCATAAAGTTCAAGTAATCAGGAAAAGTGCATTTTTAGACACTTTATACTATGAATTCAATTTTAAGAGTTTTTTTTTTTAAATCTGAGCAATGAGGGGCTTATTCATTTTGTGATATTATATATTACACACGCACGCACGCATGCACACGTATATATATATATATATATATATATATATATATATATTCTTTTCCCGTTCTTTCATAAAATGGATATAGAGTATATAGGCTTTATTCCTATAAACATCTGCATTAAGAATAGGCCACTCTTGGTTGTGGGCATATTTAGAATATATTTATGTATTCATTTTTTTTTCTTTTCCGTCATTAAAATATTTGAAATAGTTTTTACGTCCTATTAATTGAATAATTATTAACTCAAATTTTCTCTGGTTCTTGTTGTTTTTAAAGCACTAAAATGTATCTTTATATATGTTTAATCACTGTAACTGAAAATTCTTCTACGATGGCTACTTCAAGAATAGCGAAAGGATAGTTAAAAACCTTAATGGTCCTAAGGATTTTTTTCCCGTTATTTGAGTGAGAACAGACTGTAGCTCTCACTTCTACATGAGAGAAGAAAAAAATAATAAAAGCAAGGAATTGCGCAAGGAGATGAAAGACACTTTTATGATAAATTTTTCGATTGATTTCTTCTTATTTTTGAACCTGTACAAGTTTCACCGACATGTATAATTAAAAAGCTGAATTCAATGTTCATTTAAAGTATATAACAATGAAACTATACATAAATTGAAAATAAATAATTATATAGTTATAGAAAATATAATAATATCTTTATATTTAAGATAATATTTAACGGTAGATAAAAAAGTTATATTAACATCTTAACTGCTTTATATATTGTATGCAGTGAAAATAAAATAAAAAGAAAACGCAAAATGTAATTAATTTCTTAAGATATCATGTATCAAAATCTTCATTTACACGAAAAAAATCTTTCGCTATTATTAATAGCATCTTCCATAAATATCGTAATGTGGTTCATAGAATTGCCACCTTAGTGATTAGAGGGCTGTTACTTTTATATTCTATTCCATCAAATTGATGCCTTGTAAAATAATAAGACATGGAATTAAGTTGAGCCTCAAGCTCCTCATATAATATTCGTCTTATAGTTTAGAGTGAGGTTTCAAGTCAGGTATTCTTTTAGTCACCTGACCTTGGCTTAAAATTACGAGCTCCATGAATAAAAACCCATTCAGCTATTTTAAAATGACATTAGTATAAAGAAACAAACAAACTATTATTACTTTCATTATTTGGAGAAAAAATAACACTCAAATTCAATATTTTGTGCCTTAAGAAGTTAAAACTGAAAGTAAAATAATTTTATTTTGCTAAATTTTGTTTAAAAGAGTCGTGTGTGATTAAGAAACACGAACATATTTAACGAGGTAATGTGTACATTGCTTTACTTTATTTTGTAAGAGCTTCCCTAAGCTCATGAAACGATAATGTTAAATTTTTAACCAATGCTTTAGCGATTAATTTGGCTCAGCACATGTTAGAATCAAATTTTTTCTTATAAAATTAGCCTTGGTATTTATAAAATTACAATGACTACCATGTATTTTATTTTTCAAGTAAGTATAGAAATTTGTTAAAATTTATTCAGCTTTTAAACAACATAAAAAGGTACCCTTGACAAAAGTTTGCTTACAAAATATTTTGTCTGAAAGAGTTATGATCTTTCTTCGAAACCTGTCCTTTAAAAAAAAAGAACGTATTATTCAACTAAAGGCGGGGAAAAAATTTAATTTAAAGAAAAATTTATCAGAGATTCGTTTCTTTCTCCTATGAAATTTATTTATTTTAAACAGGACATTTTTAGCTCCTTTCTACTATTTATTGTTTTATGTATTGCAGATAAATTTTTAATGTATTTCTTTATCATGATCTTTTCTTATTTCTTGGTTGAGCTATGCATGAAAAAATGTCATATACCATACAAATAAGCATGAATATTTTCTTTTTCAAAACTTCATATTCTATGTTATATAATCTTCTTTTTTTTCCCCTCCAAAAATGGAAAAAAAAAAAAAAAAAAAAAAAAAAGAAGAAAGAGTTGTTAGAAAGACATTCGAAATCATGCTGTTCCGCTACTTCTTAGAAATCTAATATCACGCTTAAGCAGTTAATTTAATAACTTTTTGAAAAACCGGTTAAGAAAATAGGGCTCTTGAAAATAACAATGCACATTAAAAAAGAAAAAGAGGGGGAGTTTTTTGACATTCACATAAAGTATCTCAAATGGCGCAAAATACTCTCTGAAATAATACTAAATGTAATAATATCTAACTTTTAAAATAAGTTCATGCTCTATTGCTTCAGTTTAACTCATGAATATAGTTGGAAATAAAAACAGACCAGTCCCTAAATTTAATCAATACACTTGCATTCTTAGGAAAAGTATAACATTTATTCATCATAACGAAGAAACGTGTTTATTATACTGATATGGATGGCAGGAAAACTAAATTTTACATATTCTATTTTTTTAAAAAAAAAACTGTACAAGTATAGCTTACTAAAAAAAATCACACTATGGCAGTATAGTGTAAAAGATTCTTTTCTTACTAAATTTTCGTTTGTTTTCCATATAATATACTGCATAAATCTCCGCTTCAAGTTAACTAAACACTAAAGCAAAGAGTGAGACCTATAGTGACAGTATCTTTCTCAGTGACCCTAAGGAACACAGGTTCTGAGCCACGAGAACAAGATCTTTTATAACTATCCCTGCCTTTTACGAGGCTCCCCCTCACACAGCGTGCCACCCTTTCAGGTGAGATAGGGGGAATTAAATTAGGAATCTTTTTAACATCCCCCTCTCAATCGGGCGCTATATCGAAGGCGCTTGTCGCCAATGCAATAAATGAACAGAGAAGGCGAGGATCACAAATAAGATTACTTTTAAAAATCCAGTGCGTTTTAAGATGTGTTAGCCGGATTTCATTAATGAGCCATCGAAGCCCCAGTGAAAAGCGTAGCTCACCACAAAAACAAGTCCTCCCTTTTCCACACACGGGCCTTTTCCCCTTCATTGCTAAGTAGGGCGACGAGGAAGGAGTATGAGGGGCCTGGAGTGAAAGAGACATCCCTGGAGGGCGAATACAATGCGCCCCAAGCTGACGGCTAAAGTGGGACTTTTATGACCGACGTTAGCGGCAGGGGCGCCGCGGAGAAAAGGATCGGCAACGACGAGATTTTTCAACCGCCCTCGACGGCGCGATCACCGGGATGAGCGGTATCTTCGCCGCTTTTCACTCTGAGACGAAAGGGGAGATCGCAACGAAAAGGGCGTGCGCTTGTATTTTGAATGTGGATCTCATAAGTTGAAAATGGTTCCATTACGAAGTTTTTTTCAACTGAATTACACTCTCATTTTTTGTTTATGGTCAAATCTATTTTTTATGCAAGTTTTATGTAACTTATAGAAATTTTATTATTAAGTATTTATTAAACAAGTTTGTGATGAATAATTTTATAAAATTTTATGTAAATTTAACTTTTTGATCACACTTAATTTCATGTACCATTTTCAACATTTAGATAGGAACAATTTTCTAACATCATTAAAGGTACGATTAAGATTGACAGGTTAAAAGGGTTAACACGCAGAAACTTTTCTTTTTCGTACTCCATAATCTTGACACATTTTTAAAGAGAAAAAAAGCAGAGATGGGGGGGGGGAAGAAATTCAAATGTTTCTCTATAAATTGTATAAGAAAATAGGTTTCCTTATGTAAGTTTGATTTAAAAAAAATTACTGATCGATTTTGAAACAAGCAAGATAATCAAAACAAAGTTAGAACCTGGAAATGTGATTCGACATATTTTATCATGCAAGTGATTGACAATATAATAGGGAGCTGTTATAGAACTATGAACTTTTTATAGCTTTAGTGATAATTAATTTTACTTTTAGCAATTTAATTACAATGGTTCGCAAGATAATGATTTTACGATTGATATCAATATTCTCTAACAAATTATCTTTTAAAAATTCTTTAACATACCTTATATTTTAAGGGCATTTAAATTTTTATACTCGAAAAAACTATACATCCTGTAAACTATTAAATGTTGCCGATCATACAGATAACATTGAGTTACACCTAGATTCTATCATTACAGTTAAATTTTAAGAAAAAATTGTCAAATGCTGTATAGATATATTAAAAAGAAATATACATTATACTATATCTATAAATACTTTTTGCTTTCATTTGCACACACTCTTATAATTTTAAAAGCATCAAGTCGATAAAAACATGATTTCCTTCCCAAAGTTGTTTGGAGAAATTAATGGGAGAAAGATATAGATTTTACAATAAGTTTAAAAGAGCAACAGACATTTTAATAATCTAATTCTTAAATGCATTTTCACACATTACTCAGAAATTATAAAATTGTCTTTTAAATTATGAAAAGCGTTTACAAAATTAAAACTGATTTCTTTAAGTTTTGACAGATTTGAGAATGAAACTTGAAAATGTTTAAGAGACCTATTTAATATAGCTAAACCAGTTGACCTATTTAATACAGCTATCTCGTATTTAATATAGCTAATATATTAGATAAAGGGCTACACAATCTTGTAAAAATATAAATTCGAAGTATCTATGATTGTTTTTTGATTAAACGTATAAGCCTTCATGAAATCAGACATATCGTTCAAAATGTTAAAGGGCAATTTATAGAACACATGAATATAATACCATGCGTGAGCCTAAGATATGAATAACAATTTGTTTTTCTCAAAACGAATTTGAATTTATTTCAGAAAAAAAAAACATAAAAATGGATCAGACAAATATAGTAAATTATGAGAATAAATTAATAATACAAATATTTTTTATTATAATAAATTAATAATACAAATATTTTTTATTATAATAAATTAATAATAAAAAATCTATCAGAGAAATTGACACCTTAGAAAATTACATTAAAAATATTTTTAAATGTAAAATTATACGTTATATCATATGTGACATAAGCTAATTATGAGTTTACACTGGATTTATTTTTTTAAAAAAATATTGAATTCAAACATTTCTTTCCTCTATTTAAATTTTACTTCGTTTTTCATTAGTTATTGAAAATATTAATTCTACTTTTCAAATTACATTTATTTTATTTCAATTTTTTCTTAAGTTAATAACACGAAATATAACCTTAATTAGAGAAGTTTTTGACAACATTATTATCGTTTTTTGTATTCATAAAATAAATACTGAGTAGCATAAATTTAAAATAATAATCTACTGAAAAAAATAATTGCAAGTAGCTCTCTGATGGAATCAAAAAAGTAATTATTTCAAAAAGTCTTTTTTTTTTTTTTTGCCTTTTATTTTTTCTCCAAGCATATTATGTACACAAGCGGTTTTTGCGTTTAGCTTATATAAATAAATATGAAAGAACCTGTTTTATTTTATGGGATTTCTTTTATTCAAACAGAGCTGTTATGAAAGTAATTTACTAAGAAGCGTGTTTTCACAATCCAATCAGCCTATTTTCAAATACGATAAGCGAGCTTATTCGTGTATGAAATTTTATCAAGAGATTTTTGTGATGCTATTTGATTTATGATTATTATTATTTTGTAGAGAAAAACTATTTTTCAGTATCGCACTCTAGAAAAAGACTTCGACAATTAGTTTCGGAAATTGAAGAAATTACGTAATTTTACTGCAGACTTTTTTTCTGTGTCCTCTTTTGTTTCGAATTTAGAAATTTAAATTATTAACGAACTAAATTAAAAACTATCATACTTTTTAAAGCAAGTTTTATTTTTTGTACCTTTTTTTTTCACATCCAGATTATTAAATAAGTTAAATAATGTACTAAAATAACTTCCTTTTTTAAAACTGACTTTTGCTTATAAATATATATGTAAGGTATTTCTTAAGTAATTTCATAAGACTACATTAGATCATATTTAACTATCTATTGTACCGAAAGTACAAATGAACATTGAAATGAATGCATTGCAATTAAATACGTGTGTTTCATTGAAAACGTGTATTTCATTGAAATACTAATAAAGCGGGAAATGATGCTAATAGACTAAGACAGAACTAGACTGGAAGTTTTTCATCTAAACTTTGATTGAGTGAGAAATTCTTAGTATAAAATATAGTGGGGTAAATACAAATGAGTTAGTTGAATAACGAAATAATGTGCGACACATTTTTTTCAACAAATGATCTTAGAAATAATGTAACAGTTATTTTGATGGAATTAAACAATTCTTTTCAAATATATGATCTTAAAATATTTTCATGAGTTTTTTTTATTCAATTCTTTTCAAATATATGATCTTAAAATATTTTCATGAGTTTTTTTTTATTATTTTTACTTTTATTTTCGCTGGTCAAACTATTGAAAAATTATGAAATTTTATAATACTCCTTTTGAACCTATTATTTTTGTGTTTGAAAATAGTTTTTTTAATGTAATTTAATGTTGTGAATGGCTAGAACACATTATTGAATTTAAATTTCTGATGTGCTGAGGATTTATTTTATTCAACTAAAATGTATTGTAATGTTATGTGTGATTTTAATTAATTTCTAAAAACAAATATAAAATGCTTGATTCTTTTTTTTCTAATATGTGTGATAATTTATTCTTATATCTAGAGATTCTTATGCATAGATCCTATTTAATTTTATATCTAGAGATGTTTAGTTTTATACATAGGAAAAATAATTTTTTCTAATATTATTTATTCTTATACCTTATGTACCTTCTTTTACTACAGTTTCATAATTAGTTCGAACTTCTTACATATTAAGCAGAATATTTTTTTAAAAAAAATCATGTTTTAAAAGTGCTTACTTATAGATACAAAAAATTCTATGAACGAAAAAAAAAATTTTTTTTCCCCGAGAATTCAAGGAATGAAAATTTTAAACTTTTAAAAAAATAAAATAATCGCAAGAGGGTTAAGAAAACTTGAATTTATTTTATCTTTTTCTTAATAAAAAATATTGTTAATTTAAAAGCGAAATATTGGGAAAAAATTCTTTTAAATAAGACTTAAGCGCATTATATTTATTAATATAGCATTTTCTGTTGATAAATTAATAAAGGAAAAAAATTACAGAAATCAAAAAACACGGAAATCGATATTTTAAATTTATGAAACCGGATTAAATTACAAGCACAACTAATTTTTTACAAGTTATGTTTGTAATGTATAATTTATGTTTATATACGAGGGTCGTTCAACAAGTCCTTAGAAATTCTAAGAGATGGTGCTCGCAACATCGAAAATTGTTTGTTTTTAGCAAGCATCATAACCCACTATACAGTCTCAGTTACTAGTATTCGTGATCAAGTGCCTTTCGCTCCTCAAATATTCTTCGTTATAACTTTACCGGCCGATGAGACCATCTTCACCTTCTTTGCAGCAGATTCATTGGAAGCAACACGCTTTTTCAATTTTTGCTGGTTTTTTGGTGAAAACGATACATCCACTTATCATCAGTGAGGACAACTCGACGTAGCAGAAATCAAATTTTGATTTGGCAGAAAAGGACTACCATATCGAAACTAACCTATGAATCAATTTCAAATTTGTTTCGACTCCATTTAAGAGATGGCACCACCCAATGGTAGCGACAACTTACCTTAATGATGCCATCTATCTTCAAATACAAGTAATTTTTGAATTATCATCGGAGAACATATTATTTCAAGAAAAAGAGCAGCTTGCGAACAACGCAAAAGTTGCACTACATAGGTACTCAATATTTAAAAATTAAGATAGAGAAATAATAAGGTTTACGTATTGATGCACGCTACAATATGTTGGATGATAAGAGCTCTGTAAGTTTTAGAGGAAAAAATATAATAAAACATTTATTGAATTATTATATACAATTAATATAAAATAAGAGGTTATTCCTTTCTATTAAAGAATTAAATAGTGCGTGAAGTATCAATATACAAACTATCATGTGATGTACTATTCAGTAGTTTTTCAGCATTGTATTAGTATCAAATACATTTTCATTAACTGGTTTATTAAGGAAATAAATTTTTTATCGAAGCAATAGGATGTTAGCTGCTTCACAATATCATTTAATCCTTAAATAGCTTTAAGAAACTTTCATGATTAATCAATTTTTTTGTGATATAGAACTATATTAGCCCAATTAAAATGCTTATTTTTAACTTTTCGACTACAGAATACTCATAAATTAAATATTTCTGGAAAACTATAAGCTACAAATACTTAAATATCTAATCTAGGACGACTCGAAAGCCCAAAGGATAAGATCACATGACCTTTGTGGATGGTCGTATTAATATTTGAGCTATAGCTTCTATTTCTGATTTCACCAAAGACCTATCGAGTGAAATATTACAGTTGTTGCATGTAAAATGTAATTAAGCCTTCAGATCTTCACCCAGTGTGGTGTGGAAGTTAAAAGAATTAGTTATAATATTATGTGACCTTTTCAACAACTTTTCGACTCAAACTTAAAAGATACAGCAGTTATCTTGTTAATTTAAGCCCGACCAAATTACATACATAAATTTAGGACAAGTAAGTTTCACGATTATTAACACATTAAATGGAATTTGAAAGTGTATTTAAATTGAAAATATTTATGTTTAGTATAAATAAAAATTTAAACAATTAAATATTTTAATATTTAATCATTAAATCATAAAGTTTTTGCAGTTATTTTCAAAAAATATTTAAAAATTCATATTCTTTACAAGCCAATATGTTACATTATTCCTGATTATTTTTTAGAGCATCATTTAATGCATTATAACTTGGTCTTGAACTACAGTTCAAAATTATATTGAATAAAGAAGAGTTTTTAAGACATAAAATTATATTCAAATATTTAGAATTAAAGAAAATTTCTTCCTTTCAACATTATTATGGCACTAGTTACTATTTCTACGAAAGATAATAAACTATTATTAGGTTCATACATATATAGGAAAATATTATTGTTTTTAATTTACAAAGCGAGAATGTATCACTAAAAGAAGAAATATTCTTATCACGCAGCAACTGCTTGCTTTTTTTCTCTTTAGTATACGAGAATAACGCGAACATTATTTCTATAACAAATATGCAAATTTCTTTACGAATACACATGAAAAATGGGCATATTACTTAAACAAACAGGGCGATAAAAAATAAAATTAATACTCCATTGAAAATTTCACCTTTTAAAGTATGATTCTTCAATAATATTGAAGCATGATTCAAAAGAAACCTTCATTAAATATCCAGACTAAACAAAAAAAAAATTATGCTCTTTAAGCATTATATCTTTGAACATTTATACTACGCTTTCAATTCCATAGCTATGTTCTATTTTTTCTCTTGTTGTTCGCTTCTCATTTTGAATTCTTTACAAATGGGTTTTAAAACAAGAGTTTTTGGTCATGATAGCAGCAGATATTAAAAAAGGATCCAAAAAGCCATAATCATTATATCTTTATCTCACAATGAAATTTAAAAAACTACACCGTAAAACATTACGGTTTTAAATGTGATCATTGATTGTGTGTCCTCTCTCTTTATTGATTCGTCGGGTGTTGTTTTGTTTATGGATAATAGTTCTCTGCCATCAAAATTATTCATTTTCTTTGTAAATGTGTTGCCATTTAAAACTGCTTTTGGTGTTTTTGTTCTTCTGTATTTCATATTTTATTTCTGTCGACCGTTTCTAATACTCTGCAATTACGGCGCGCATTCCCGTTGTTTGATGATAAAACTCGTTTTGTTGAGTTTTTTTTTTCTGAAGCAAAAATAAATTGAAAATCATTATCTTTCAATAATGCATAGCTGGAAAGTATTTTTATAATGAGTATCGTTATCTGTTGATCTATGTTTTCATTTTCTCCGAAAAAAGTAATGGATGCGTTATGATGCTTTAGTGCTCATGTCATTATTTTCAATTTTATTGCGTTAGGAAGCGCTGTTTATTTGTGCGATGACTAATTTTAAGCTTGCGTACACATATACACATATCGACATATATTTATTACAAGTAGTTTTGCACAATACCGGAAATAATCATTATACTGGAACTAAAAGATGTGGATTACAACACAATAATGAGTGTTGTACTTTTTTACTTATTATTAACTCATGCGTTATTAACAGTGATTATTTTTTTTCTTTCAAAATTACAATAACTCAAATCATAAAAAAATTATTACTTCGCTGATTCAAAACACATTTAGAAATGAGAATTCAGAGCTAGTATTAATAATGTTATAAATTTTTCTAATTTAACTAGAAATGATAAAAAAAAAATAGAATGTTTGTTTTGAAAAATGTCGATTATTTCTTGTCAAAATGAGCATTTTTTAAGTAATAATTTTTGCAGTTGAAATTATGCAATGTGTTAATGAAAATTTCAACTCGTAATTTTTCCGTTTGATTTTGTTATTGAATACATCTTAAGTGTTTATTTTATTCATTTAAGCCAGGCTTTAAGTATTGTTATGATGAACATTTTGTTTTTCAAAATTATTCTGATAATCACAGGGTTTATTGTATTGTAAATGAAATTGCTTCAATTTCCAAGATTAGAGCTTTCAGGAAACGCATAAGTGATTATAAAATCTATTATGGCCTTAAATTAGTCAAGAATTTTGTTTTGTATCATATAGAAAACACGTATGAAGCTAAAAATAATATTTTTTGTTTGTTTTCATGTATAAAATTAAATTTCACTTAAGAAGTTTTTGCCCACATTAACTCGATAGTAGAATAACAAGCAACTTGAGCAATGTGCCAAAAGTTTAAATCTAAAGTACTCAAGAAATTACCTTGTGAGTTAAAGGATGCTTTTGTTAATAACTAAATCTAATTGAGCCACAAAGATTATATGGATAAGTTTAGTGATTAAGGATATTTTTCACACACCTGATTCGGAACAGTGAGGTTCGTTACATATAACCCAATGGGAGAGAAAGACTAATGCGAGAATAATTCAAGAAATAAAATGCATTAAAAATTTCTTTTTTTTTCTGACTATGCCTACTTTCCCCTTTTGCTACCAGGGACGCATTTCAGCCTGGAACTGACTCTAATATTACCAAAAAAAAAAAAAAAAAATACACGCATTTACTTGAAGTACATTTTTCGTTGTTGTATATCCGAAAACATTAGATTAAATTGGTGATATTTCAGTAAATGATCTTGAAACATATTCCACTATCTTTCAAAACTATCTCTTGAATCAGAAACCATTTAAGTCACTTTATTTTTAAATCATTACTGCAATCGGATTCTAGCTGACAAAAAGAGTCACATACCTATAAATGAATCAGCTTGACATTATGGTCAGATTAAAACGAGAACTCTTTCACCAAGGAAGGACTAAGGAGAAATCCTTTTGAAAAAGAAACGGGAAGATATTCAATCTGAAGCATGCATCATCCACTAAATCTTCTTAGAAACTTAACGAACTTTTCTTCTTTAAGTGGAAAAGCTATTGTTGTAAGCTCTTTTCCTCTTTTCCACCTGTAAGCTCCTAGATCGCTATATACATTCTCTCTTCCGGTATCATCATACAGTCCCCTCTAGTTTTGTGGGGAGGAGCTGCCTCCTATTTTAGGGATTGATTAATAGATGCTAGAGTAAGGTTGGAAGATAGCGTTCACCCTCAGTGGTATACGCTCAAAGGAATACATGAGTCCCTAACAAGTGTGATTTTTTTTTTCTGTCTTTCTTTCTCTCACTCTTCAAACGCATGCTCTCTAAGTTAAAGAAAAGCTTTTCCTAAGTTGAATTCCCAATGAAAAATAGAGGGAGGTAATTTTGAAATTAAAATATGGAAAACACACATACTTATTTTCATCATGATTGTTGTATTTTATTCTATTTTTAAAGCATGCGCTGAGTCAAGCGAACAACATATTAGAACATAGTGTCACATTGTATGTATATTGTATGTACACATGTATGTCAACATATTATAACATACTGTAGAATTAACTTTATGAGCAATGCATTTATTTGTTATGTCAGTAAGCGAAACATTATATTTAGAGCAACCTTATCGAAGTTAAAGTTAGTTTTTAAAAATCTTGCAGAAAGGTTTAAATACGATGCTATATTTATTGACAGATGCAGCTCCGAAAAATATAACGTATTTAAGGTTAAAAATTAAATGATGTACACATTTATTCATTGAAAAATTATACTTGTATAGAAATTGATCAATACTTTAGTTATTTTATAAAATTGTTTTATCTTAGTATTTCATACTGTTTTCACATTTGCTATAAAATATTAAATATTGTACAAACCAGTCAAATTTGAGGGGGAAATGCAACAGAAAGTAAATGGCAAACATAAAATAAAAATTGGGTGAAACGAGTTGTAAGACAGTGAAACCTATTTTAAAAAGAGAAGGAAATTCTTTGTTCACCAAATACGAAATTCGCTAAAAAAAATGCTAATTATGATAGAAATATATAATGTAAATAGAAAAAAAAATGCACTGAAAATAATCCATTATTTCGATGAGAAACGAAAATTTACTCTTCACATACTTGATTTTAAAAGTCTTAAGAAACTCCGGGGGGGGGAAACAACTTTTAGACATTTAACAGAAGTATTCAAGTAATTTTGGATACAAAAATATACTCATCTCATTATTCAGAATGCAACTTTTATACATTTATAAATATAAAAAAAAAAATTCTATAAAAATATTACTGTCTGAATCCTCAAGTATTCTTTCAGAAATTTTATATTGCGAATAATATTTCTGAATATATTCTGCGAGACTGTGCTTATTTTTGGAACGAGAGATATGAGTTTTAAATGAAACGAGTATACGGTAATAACTTTTAAATGCTACACTTCGGTTGAACTAGTGAAGTAATTTATATCCGAAATATTTTTTAATGAAAAAAAAAATGCAATTTTTTCTGAATAACGCTATTTTTCTTAACTTTGCATTTTATTTCCGAACTGCCTATTCCTTCTTCATCGCCTGAAAAGTGTAGAAATAACATTTTATTTTAGTATATTAGTGTTAACATATATGTATAAAGGACTGTTATTTCTCTTTCAGATGATTTATTTGGAATATCTATTGTCATTTATGGTAAAATATTTCTATTTTGGTTATAAGAGAGAGAGAGAGAGAACATCAATAAATATATTTCAGATTTAAAATTTGCTGATTCATCCTGAGATTTGCATTCCTGAATGGATGGAAATTCAGCTAAAAAGATAAACATCTTTTTGTAAAATAAGGCTATAGTTAGAAAGAAAGCATTTCAGAGTATATTCCTTAATATGTTAACTTTTTTATAATTTGTGATGCTTTCAACAGATAAGAATGTTAAAAGTCGTAAAGAAGTTATTTCTTTGTAAAGTATATATTTCAAAAATAAAGAATTAATAAGGTTATGCCTTAAAGTAAAAATGCAGCAAATTTACTATATGAAATATTTTAATATGATCTTTGTTTGCAAATTATTGCACCGAATCAAAATTTCTTGTAATATTTATTCTTATCTCATAAGAAATTAAATAATCATTTTTAAAAAAATTCTACTCTAAGAAAATAAGAATTTTTTTGTTAACTTATAACAATACCTACATTTTAAAAACGTTATTGAACAAGCCAATTTTTCAATCTGGTAGGCTTAAGAGATAGGATTATGTTATTCAAACTCACACCCAAATACTTTTTCTTTTTTAGCTTTGACGAATTTTGAATTACTGTCATGAATAACAGAAGTAAAGAATTCAATTTCATAAGTTATTTTATATTATCCGTTTTAAGGGAAGTGTTTATAATAGATAGAGTAGCTTAGAGAAAAACCAAGTTCCCCTAACCTATTTAATTAAACTACGTTTTAATAATAATGTTAATAATGAATACAACATTTTTAAGAACTTGTAAAATGTTACTCACTCATTAAATATTTATTTTTAATAATTGAAAGTAGACAAAAATATACCTTACTTGAAAACACTAATTGGTATATTAATTAGTATAAATTAATATTGAGAGAATACTTACCGATGTTCCTTGACTCTTACTTTATTTAAAAAACCTTTAAAAAATGTCTTTATATATATATATATACATATATATATTTGTATAACACTAAATGAATAAACTCGAGATATTCATCAATTATACCCATTCGTGGTGCTTACATTTTAAATTAAAATACAATCTTGAAGAAGTATGATGTAGTTAATATGTGTAGAAAAGAATTACACTCAAAAGAAGCACAATTCTTATTAAAGCATCATATAAAATGAATTAGACGAATTAAAGATAACGCCATTCATTTTATAGGATGGTAGTCATTACCATAAATGCAAGCGACTTTTTTTTTTTTTTTTTTTTTGGTAATCACAGTTGTAAGGATTCAATAACAATTATCATTAACCAATTATAGGACGAAAGATCGATACAAATCTTCTATTTCAACTGTACTGCATTGTTTTCTCCTTTAAGAAGTAATGGGAAATAAAAGCACCTGAAAAAAGAGACCAAACAGGACTGAAGCCTCAAATTCGCATTTATTCAACTATCGAGAATAAATGTTATTCTGTAAACGACATTTGACTTTTTTTTACGGGAATTGGATAGGGAAATTGGAATAACCTCCATTTGATTTTTGATCTCCAATGAAAACTCATTCAATAGTAAAGCGTTAAAAATGCCGTATTGAATAGGATAAATTAAACTAAAAGGATCGAAACTAATCTAACATATTTATCTCTTATCTTTTTAGTCATTAGACTGAAGAACAAATAATTCATCTTCTTTTATCAGAAATAAAGAGAAGTTATTCAAAACGATCTAGACTTCATTTTCTTTATATTTTGTGGGACAATTTTGCGGTGAAGCATTTGTTTATCCTCGAAGATTTATTCCCATGAAATCATGAGATATTCCGATTTTCCTCCTATAAATAATAGCCTTCATTATTCTACTTTTTAGTAAATCTTTTGAATTAAAAGGAAATCAATATTTCTACATATTTCATCCGTAAACTTTCTTTGTGCCATGCTCATTTTGAGTTTTCTCTATTTTTCTCAGGAAATGTATCGATCGTGACATATCAGCATCAGGTTGCCCTGATACTTGTTGCACTCTAATTCAAAGGAAAATCCTTTTTGAAAAGAAAACATTTTCCTGATCTTCCCTCCGAACAGAAAGAATTTAATCGAATCAGAAATGCATGCAAATCCCCTTCGAGTATTGTAGTTTCTAAATTCACAGTAAAGGGAATTAAAGGGAGGTGGTGGGGAAGAAGTGAAGTGAAGTTGTCGGAAGAAGAGTGGATGGGGGAATGTAAAAAAAGTCAATCCAAATGTCTCTTTCATTGTTCAATTATGCGGTGTATGGTGAACAAGAAGAATAAATGAATACGAAATGAATGGAGAAGAAGCCAATGACGGAAAGACGCTCGGTATTTTCCATTGAAACAAAGACTTCTCGACAGCTGAGATTCGACTGGATGTCGAGTACCACTCCATAGACCCCTCACCCTTGATTAAAAATCGCTCGCTTTCTTTGCCGGCATCGAGCACTTCAATTGTGTTCCGGCTGTCTCCCGGGAAAGCCGTTACGAAAGTCAATTATGAAGCATTTCCCGTTTTTTCCGCTTCGCTCACGTCTTGTAATCATATTTATTTTATTTGCCAATTGCTCAGAAAGTACTTTCTTTCCGCCGGAAATACGCAATTCGTTCTCTCGCTTGGAGAGAGAGGAACGCTAATTAATACGACTATAATTGGCAGATGGACTCAATACGTAAATATGCAAATAAGAGGAGTGAAAAATATCGACGTAAAGAAACGGGTCAAGACGTTAAAAATGCTGCTGAGAAGGAGAACGTTTTGAAAATTTTAACACCGGTGTGTGTTTGAAAAATTCAATTGTTTTATTTTGAAACGTTCAAAAATATAACATACCGAACTTTAACTAACTATGGAACATAAATGGCAAATCTGATATCTTAAAAATCACAACGGTATTCAAAATGTTCTTTTTGAAATCATTTGCTCTTCAATTAGGTAGAGTTATAAATAACTTCTTTTTTTATGAGACATTTATTTTTCTTTTATTAAATAACAAAATTATGTTAATGTATTATGTATTCATCATTATTATGCATAACCTTTTCTCATCTTCCTGACAGCATACCAATTTATTCTTTGTAAAATGGGGTTGTTTTGGACTGGAAGAAATTTTCAACAGCTTGAATGACTTGCTCTGCAAAATATTGAAGGTTTTTGCATTCAAAAATTTTTGCAAGGAACCGAAAAGGTGTTAGTCGATTGGAAAAAGGTGGTCCTGGGAGTAAGGTGGGTGTAATGAAACAAATTATCCAAGTTCAAGAATTTTTTCTCAACTCACCTAAAAAATGACGTTTTTGCCTTTGAAGAGAGTAGGACGCTTTTCATAAAATTTCTCTTTCATTCTTTGCGACTATTGAATGTATGTATCCTCAATAAGCGCGTTAAATTTCAGTTTAAAAACTCATGAGGAATCCCAACTCGAACAATCCCCCCATATATACAATAAAATTTCTTTTCCAAGATTTTATGCTTTCAAACAGGGTAAAGATGGTTAATCCCTTTCAAGCCCCTGTTTTTTGCAAATGATTTCGTCATAGGTAACCCATTTTTTATCACCTGTTATAATCTTCTCTAAAAAAGGCTTGGTTTTTACCCGTGAGAGCAGACGTGAGGCGATTGACGTGCGATCTCCCTTATTCCGCTTACTGAGGATGTGAGGTACCCTTACTCCTAACTTATTGATTTTTCCAGATTTCTCCAAGTGGCGGGAACCATTTGATTGGGATATATTCAATCTTTCTGTTATATCCCATGCTGATTGATGTGAATCTTGCTCCAATATTGCCTTCAAAAGTTGTGGTCAAATTCTCATTCAATAGTAATGAGAATTTGAAGGATGAAGGATGAAGGACGTCGTGCCCTCGGTTTGTCTCTTAAGGTCTTATCACTACAAAGGAATTAGACAAACCAATTTTCAACTGCTCAATCGGCTATTAGTCCTTCACCGTATACGCTGCATATTTTTTTTAGCTCTCTCATTAGTACAATTGCCTTGTTTAAATTTCCAAAGCATCAGACAACGAATATGCACGTTTTCACTCTCCATTTTAGAGACTAGGAACATGATGTGTATCACTCAAACAATTGTCAGAAGATTAACTGAATCTTTATCTGTTTAACAAAAGTAAAAATACTTTTGACCCGGAGATTCATAGTGGGTAGATATTCATAGTGGGTATGAACTGATTCTATGTAACTGCCATGAAAACTATTTATGACTCGACCTAATATTTGAATCATAAATTTAACAGTCCTGCTGAGGTTGCAGAGTGACTTCCCGTAAATAATAAGTTATAAATGATTAAAAGATATTCTGAGGGGCTTACAAAGAGCAGACAAGCTCTTGATATTACCACGCAATCGAGATTGAAAATTTATAAAGAGATTCAAAAGTTAATAGTATCAATCTACAGTCACTTGCCATTCTTTACCTACAAGCGAATTATGTAATTTCTAATAGACTGATTCATATTATTCTACACTCATGATTTACAACCAAGAGAAAATGTTTGTCAACGTACGTGAAATTTTTGCAGAAAAAAGTTAAGTCAATTCTTGGTCCTTTTACATCACCAGTACAGTAGCAGTTACTCTTTATTAAGGATACATTAATATATATATATATATATAATACAGGAAGACTAATTTTTTAAATTTTGCATTTGCTTCGATACGTTTTGGATTAGCTAGTAGCTTTGGAGGTCGAAACTCTAATCTATGTATATGGCTTTTTAAATGAAAGTTTGACTTTATGCATAAGTACATATATTTATGAAATTACTTATGGGTAATGCGTAGGTCGTTGTGTTTTTGCAGAGACATTTCAATAGATTAACAACGCTGAAGTTTGTAGATTCAAGTGTATTACCTGTGTAAAATTTATACTAAAATAAAAAAAAAAAAACTCGGATTATTCCTTTGAAATTTATGATGAATATTTGCTATTAAATTAATTAATTATTTTATTGCCATGGTAACACATATCAGAAACCCAAATAATTAAAATATTTTCTTAAATAATCTTGAAATTCAAAAAATATTCAAAATGTGTCTACTATTCCATGTAAAGAAGTTTTACCTGGAATCGAAACAAGATACATAAATAAGCTGTTAAGATTTATGCCATCTCTGACTAGTCAATCTTCAAAAAAGAAACTATTTAATATGCATAACATTAGTTAAATGATATCGCTTTTGTTAGTGACCTGTAGTTAGTTCCTAATACAGATTTTTTAAGATATTATAATAGATGATAATTTCTAGATAGCTTATTGTTTACTAAAATCTTAAATTTAACTCGAAATATTGATTTTATAATCTGTGATTTACATTTATACTCTGTTAACTTGTTTCCCTTGGTTCCGTTTCAATAAAAAGAATCATGCAAGTATTTTGCTCTAAGCACTACATCTGTCTATCACGACATAAACGAAGCATACGATGACTGAGGAACAGGGGGAAAAAAGAAAAAAAAAATTATGAAATCTTTCTTAATTTTGATTACATCTCTCAACTCCTGGAATACATATTATCGTTCTCTTTGATGGAAAAATAATTAATTTACTCACTGACAGTAATTATTTTTAAAATGTGTACGAGTTGCAACGATTTCTCGCTAAGACATTCTATGTTTTCGAGAGCATTTCTGAAGTTTATTTCTTCAAATAGTTTTGCTTAGCTATTAGAAAAGTAAGCTTTTTTTTGAAATATTTGATTTGTTTAATATATTTATAGATTAATTATATGTTAATACTAAAAATGAAAGAAAAAAACATATGCATCATCGATTTGAAACTAACGGAATACGTAGCTTAACTAAAAAAGAATACCCGAAAATCATTTTTAAATACCCCAAAATTTAAGAAAATTTTTACTTCATAGAACCTTAAATTTTCAATTTGAATGAGGTATTAGCATTAAAAATGGTTTTTTCTTAGATTTTAGTTATTTCTTTCGTGCTGGGAACAGAAATTTTTCAGAGACGGAAAACAATTATGAAAATCTTTGAAAGCAAAGTTTTTAAAAAGCACGAGTATGTTAATTATGAATGTGAATATAGGTAATCAACAATCGAGTCCTTCATATTAATTATGTTATTTTGACCCGTTTCCAAATGAATATTTACGCTATTGTACTAACGGATTTTCAATTGTGATTATTCGGAGATAATTAATGTAACAGTGTTGATGAAATCGTTTAAATCTCGAAAAAAAATTACTGTTAATATTTCTCACTGAGAGAGACGAAGCAAATACAAGCAGAATTTAATAAGCCAGACTCTTAAATCTCGATATCCATTATCAAAACAAACGCTTAATAAAAGTCGAGAAATAATCCTTTAATAAACATCAATGGAGTTTTTATAGGTAGATTCGAGTAATAATGAAAGAAATAATTTTTTGTTATTAACTTTCATTACATCTGTTTAGTGACTCTATATGCATTTATTTGAACTATCTCCATTAGCCATTGAAGTTCTAGTTGTAGGAGAAAGAAGAGAATGCAGTTCATCTCTAACAGTCAAATAAGAAAAATATCCAATTTAATTTATCATTTTGTTTGTCTTGTTTTTCCTTCAGTATAGGCTGATGACCTGCAAGTTATTTAAGTACTTCATGCAAGTAATAACTGAAAGAGAATGAAGACGAAAGTGGCACACTCACATAAGTCATTTAATCTAGTAATATAATGGTAATTTTGTTTAAATTATTAGTACGATTTTCTTATTAATTACTTCCTTTAAAAAAAATTTCAAAAGTATATTAAATCTTTAGTAACACTAATCATTTAAAGTTTGATGATACATTTTATAATTTTCCTGCTTTCCAATTTATCTGAATGAAGTGCTTTCGAAGGTATTGTATAACTATATATCAAGAAATATTCAAGAGTATTCATACTAAAAAAATTGCATTTCCTCCTCTTTCCCAAAAAAATATTACAGTGTTGATAACTATTTCAACATTACAAGGCAGTTACAATTTAATCTGTTTAACAGCCACAAATTTAATAAGTAGAAAAATTAGTTCAATTTAATTTTTATTTTACTTGTGATTTTCTTTAATTTTATATTATAAAAGTACTCCAGAGATTAATGAAAATCTTTAATAAGTCATTTTAAGTTTCAAAAAAGATCTTTTTTTTTATTTATTTATTCTGGATTCATGCATTATTTAGTTTCTAGTTTGCAAATACAATATATTCAAAATAAACTTACAACTAACTAAGCTACAAAATTAATGTTTTGAAATATGTTCTTTGAATATATATATAAATGAAACGAAGCAACTTTAGTGACATATTGCCCATAATACTTGTACTTTTACTCTCGAATTTTAATCTCTCTTTCACTTTTTCATTATAAACTCCTCTAGTCTATATTAATTTATAATAACTTAAGATAAGTATCAATAGGCTCTGCATTTGATTCTAAACCTTATAAAAATTAACTAATTAATTTGTTAATGCGGAATTTTTCAACAGCCAATGAAATTGAATGATGAAAATCAAAGGGGAAAGCAAATTATATTTTCTATAGTTTATAAGATTTGAATACAGTAGTGTACTCTATATGGATAAGATGCAGAAATCAAAATTAAAAAAAAAAAAAAAAAAAAAGATTAATTGAGTATCCAACGGGATTACACCAGGAAACAATTTATATTTTTATTTTAATCCTAAGACAAAAAAATTTCCCTCATACTTATATATATTTCTTTAAAAGAACATCGGTTTTATGTTCTAGATTGAAGATACAAACAATTAAACGCTTCAACAATTTAAACTTACTAGATTCTTTAAAACTTACTCCAATTTAAACTTACTAAACACAACAATTAAACGCAATTTAAATTTTACTAGCACGGGTGAAAAATAACTAAGTCGGTAGCTTTGTGGGATGTCTAATACAATTAATTGTTGTTTTTTTTAAACATGGTTACTATCGAATAATTGCATGATTTTTTTTTCATTATTTAAAAATATTCAATGATTTCTGAAAACAAATTTCATAAATATTACTTACACTGTCTTTAATAAAATTCTTAACCACACTAGATGCACATAGTAGAATCGAGTATTATACATGAAATAAAATAAACTTTTCAAGATTGGAATTTACTTAGCTCTTACTTTTGTTACATAAGAACTTTCTGTAAAACTCATTAATGTTGAAAATTGTGTATCTTTTATATTGATCTTATATTAATATAGATATGTTTAAGTCCTTAAAATTAGATTAATTTATAAAAAGGAGTATCCATCTGTATTTTGAAATGTAAAGTAAAACATAAGTTCTGATGTATTGTCCATTCAAAAATGATAATAGTTTCAATATAATTAATGTAATTGATCGATAAAGGCTTTCAAATTAATAAATATATTTTATATTATATAATTATATCTTCCCCAATACATAGCTTAAATTGCACCTAATATGTTGCATTATTGGCGCATAAGCTTTTATGCTTAAATTCGTAATATTCATGCTACGATACATTTTATTGGGGTAAGAACAGATAAATGCTTTGCAACGTTAAATGTAGCAAACAATAACAGAATCACAATAGCCATGTATTATTTTTTTCTAAGGATAATCCTGTGTTGGTGAAGCTTAAATAGAAAAAAAAAAAAAAAAAACCGAAAACTCTCAGAACATTTCCATTCAAACTCTGAATCTGAGCTCTTTCATTGGAAAGAAAATGAGAACTGACTTTTAGCAGATACCGGCAGAAAATCCATTGACAGCATTCTTTCCCCCAAAACCATACATCCATTTCTTGTACCCTTTTCTGTGTCCTACTATAATACTACTCACAGAACCTATGCGTTCGTCATTTTTGTGAAGAAAAACTGATGTTGAAGGACTATTTTTCTCGGTCCACTTTTTTTTTTTTTTAAATTTGTTTCTTTTTCTTAAATGGAGATATTCATTGCTCGGTAGCCTAGCGTCTCGTACAAAGTCACAAAGCTCCTTTCTGTGAGTATTATAGACCCAACTCTCTTGAAGAGTGATGGAAGCAGTGTGCATGTGAGTGGCCTACTTGGAATGGTAGCCCTTGTACACACGGAGTTGTCTTTGGCAGTTAGGAGTCGGCAATAGAATCCTCTTAAGCGGCTATCTTGGTAAATGGCGGCGCAGAAAAGGATTCCCTCGCATTCAACAAAACATTTCCTGCATCTAGAAAGAGTCATCCAACTACAATGCACGAACAACGACCGGGTTTTATGATGTTCTACGGGAAAGAAGTTTTATTCCCTTTTTACATGGAAAAAAGGAATTACGACCGCGAGAGGAAAACCTCTGATTGATAGGGGAGGACCCTTTAAAGTCAGCTTTCGGTTGGGGGCGCGGTTTTCTCTCAGATTGATTTTCTACGCACGCGATTCTGTATCTTTTTTCCCCCTTTCCATTTTATTTTGGAAGAGAAAAGAACTTTTAGTATTACGAGAGTAAAGAGGAAAGGGCTAAAAGAATAGTTAAATAGTTGAGAGGTAACGGATGGGGTATATACGTAAAAAAAGCTAGGTAGGGAAAGTGAACTCTATATAGGTAAAATTGTGGTGAAGGAGATTTTAAAAAATCGAAAAAATCGAGTATGTATTTCTAAAAAAGACATTGATGAAAGATATTTATATAAATGGTACTTTGTACTAAAAAAATCTGTAGAATATATACAAAATTTTTGCTATTGCAATCAAAATGATTCAACTAGGAAAAACTCTCATAATATAACGAATGTTTCTTTTTTGAACAGAGATGTAAGTACTCTAGATAGAGTATAAAGGTTTTTAACTAATTAAGGTGCTTTTCTATGTTAAGTTTCTTTAATATTTGAGGGAACTGATAAGAATTTTTTTTGTTGTAGCAGTAATTACATTATTTATCTCTACACGACACTCTCTTTTAATCAATGTACATATATTTAGTTTCCTTACAGTATATTATGTGGTAATATTAACTGACAAAACCAGAATTCTGTACTAAACATGAATATATCAGTATAAAAAGTATTGAGGGTAAAAGAGAATATTTTGAACTTTGTATGCTACAATCATTCTATAATCTAAGATATTAACAATGCATTTTTTCTTACAGCTTTCTCACAATCCTTTTTATCTAGTAAATAGAAATACTTCATATTTAAGAAAAAGAGATCAGCAATGTTTTGATTGGTCATCATAAGTGCTATACTATAAAAAAAATTTTTTAGGAACTTACGATAGAAAAATCATATGAGTGATATTCAAAAAATGCTAATATAAAATGTTTATCACAAATTTTCTAATTATGCTTTTGCAAGGGATTCAGAGACATATTACAAGATTAGGCAATAAATAATTGAATTTTCTGCAAGAAATATTATTTAAATTACTTGAGTGAATGAAGTAAAATAAATATTAGAAAACAGAGAAATAAAATAAGTTACTTCAATATAATTTTATTTTTAATACGAAAATATTCAAATATGTAAAAGAATTAAGTGTTACAAATCAACTGACAAAAATCAAAGATGTAAATCAAAATAGAAAAGACTGATTTTTATTTTAAATCTTATGTAATTAAAAGAGAGGGTATTCGTGCTAAAAAATTATTTTGGCTTAAAGAACATGTTACATAAACTAAATTAAACATAAGAAGTTAACTTAAAATAGGATTAAAGTTAATGTTATTATTAATTAATTAATAATAACAATATAATTTAAAAAGAATTAGAAAAGAGCAAAAACTGATTGTAATATTCAGAGTGCTACAAAAAAATTAAATAATAATACTATGTAAATGCACTTCAAAATATTATCAGCCCAAAGATACCTTTGATTTATAATTTATATATTCTTGCTGACTGTATTTCACCGAGTATACGTTTAATTAAAGAATTTCTACTTTCACAGCTCTAAAAGCAATTTTGTTATGGTATAATTTTCTGCCGTGATCATATATTTCTGTGAAAGAACAGCTTTAGAATGCAAGTATCAAGTTCAAATAATCCTCAGACGCATTTATTATTGTATTTATTTTTAAAATGGTAATTGAATATACTTTTTTGCATTATAAATTGAAAATACTATTTGCTCCTATTAATTTCAAGACAATTTAAATAAAAAACAATTTTAAGAGACAATCATGTTTGTCCCTAGGGCCATCATGTGGGTAACATTAATGTTTTTATTTAAATCCACTAATTTCCCTTTATAAGAAAACTAAAGTATTCAATTTTAAATTTATTTCATTATTTTATTGCGTCTGCAATTCTTTATATGATTACGAAATTATGTCGCGCCAATTTTATTTTATGACATAATTACATGTAACAAGTATGATATTGATATCATACTTGTTAATTTTCGTGATATAACTTAAGAACATAATAAAATTTTATTGATAACTATAAATGCATCTTTGGATAAAGAAGTTTTTCACTTTTAAAATTATTACGGATAGTATTTTAAGCTTTAATATCATTTTATTTCTGTAATAGAACTAATACTATACATATAATGATAATTATTTCATTGCAAATGTAACCATTGGCAGACGAATATTATTAACACTATAGATGTTTTAAAACTAAAGTAATATTTTGGACATCTAAAAATGCTTTTTTTCATCATAAGAAATGTATTCTTAGAGAAAAAACTTCTACATATTTTCATATATAATGTGTGCTGAAATGTTTTTATTGGGTAATATTTCACATACTTCACTATTCCGCAAAAGTTCTTTAGAAGAATTTCTACATTGTTTAATATCAACGCATTGTTTTACATTAAACGAAGAATTTGAAATTAATATTAATCTTCTATAATTTATCTTTTTTTATACTTCGATTAACTTCGGATATATAAATTAATGTTTCATTTAATACTTTTATTGAACCTTTTTTTTAAATAGTCACAATGAGCAGAAAATTTGTCGTTTTTTGAATACCATTTTTAAAATGTATTACTTTTTGAATATCAAATTGGAAGTTCTTTATTAATTACAAATCACAAAAAAGGCTTAAAAAGACAATTTAGTGACAAAATTAAACAGAATTAACTGTATTGCACTCGACATGTAATTTTAAAATTATAATTACGAGAATTAGTTAAATCGTAAATAAGCCACATTTATAGAAAATTTCCGATTCATCTAAGAGTAAAGCAATGAATAAATCAATGAGCCCTTCATCCAAAAAATTCAACAGACATTTTTAAAGTGCTGAAACATTATTTGAATACAACCCAAGACTTACGAGTTTAACATATATATATATATATATATTTTATTATTTATGAAAGTATTGCGTACTAAAAAAAGACTTTTTTCTGTGTATGACTCTTTAGAATTCCTTAGGTTTAATTTTGAAAACTTCAAATGAATTATTTTATGTAAGCATATTTTTTAAGCGATATTTTATTATTGGAAAATTTTAAATATAATTAAGGATATATTTTTATTAAATTATTAAGACATCACTGTAATAGAATAACATTCACTTAGTTTTACAACAGATTGAGGACTTAGTTTATTATTTTTTTTTAACATACTGGGTTTTAAATTGCTTTCTGCATCCACCTATCATCTGTCCTTAAATCTAAGTAATGATTTTAGTACACATGTTAAAAGTATTATATGAGCAGAAAAGAATGAAATAAAAGATAAGTCTGTATGAAATTATATAAAATATATGAAAGAGTCGAACCTGTATAAAAATAAATTAGAAAACAGTTTACTGTAAGAACTTCACAACAAATAAGTGAGTTGTTCTCTAGAATAGAACAAAATAGACTTTTGATGGGTATATTCATTAATTATAATCTCTTTTTTTAAAATAATCTTCGGTAAAAATGAAAAATTCCTTACAAATATATTTTAAATAAGAAAAAATTTTTAGAAACATTGATAGTGAAGATTTTTATGAAAATTCTCATTATTGAAGTATTTTTTTTTATATTTGTTTTACACTTCAAAATATTTCTTATAATAAATAAAAATTATCCTCAGAAATGTGAAGTTTGGCAGATTAATTTCTCAACTAGGATCCTCAAATATAGTGAAAATGTTCTAATTATGTCCAAAACCATAACGAATGTTTAATCACGAACAAAAAAAAACACATATCGCGCAATTGTCAGTGTCAAAAAATTTGACACGTTAATGAGTAGTGATATAACATCAAAAGACATGAGTTACGATAATGAAATTTTTAGAATGATTATGTCATAAGATATAAATGATTAAAATTAATTAGTTAGATCTAAATTTGTAATTTAAAGGATAATGAATATGATTTTTAAATTTGAAAAGGATAATGAAAATGATTAAGAAATTTTAAAAAGGCTAATTTCGTACTTTGAGTATTTACTCTTTTGACATTCCAAACTGATAGCAAACGGCTAAATAATAATCGATGTCAAAGTGTGATTATTTTTAATGAATATTTTTCCAGGAAGATAAGTAACAATCAATTCATTAAGTTGAAGTTAGTGGGATAGTACACAGGTCAAATTTGTAATAATCATATTCCACACATATTCATTGGAGGAATGCATCGGTCTCCATGTCTTCCTTGTAACAATAGTTAACGAATGTGATGGAATACTTAGTTTGATATGACCTTATATTCCATTAATGTGCTAACTTTGTTTCTGTTTATATTCAGTGTATCATTGTCATCTTCTCCATGATCTATTCCCAGATGTCTATTTTACAATCTAGCTACGATATTAGTTCAGGAATATTTCTAGATTTGTTACAACCAAGGATATGTTTTACCTATTGAAGAGCTTTATTAATTTTCTGTGAATTATTGGAGCTCCTGCTTTAAAACATGAAAGTTTCATTGATATATTATCAATGTACTTTTACTTTTTCAAATGCAAGTTGCAAAAAACATAAGAAGTGAAAGATTTCCATTTCATAAATGCATTATGTTGATTTAATGATGTTTGGCTTGAATTCTGAAGTAGCCAAGTGCAATGTTCCTAAATTTTTATTAGTCAAGGGGTTCATATTTTTTATTTGCTTATATAAGTAACTAAATAAGTTTGTTTATAAGTATTCATTAACCTAAAGATATTTGCATTATATTATTAAGCTATGATTTGTAATTTCCTCCTTCCATTCAAAATGAAATAATTTAACACAATTTGTTTTTATTAAATATTTTCCATTAATTTTTAACAATTAGTGTGTTGATGAGTTGGATGGTTTTTTCGATGTCTTTTAGGCAGAAGGTGTTAAAACATTGTTTGAATTTATAATTTCCTAATATTAAATTAGTTTGAAATAAAATGAAGTTACAATAATACAACAAAATTGTTGCCGCAAATTATATAATATCTAGTAGTGAGACTAGTCTATGTATCACCCTTTAGATGAGAGATTATCTAGTGGTAGTTATGTATTTTACGTAATATAGTTCATCTGTACATCGCTATTCTAAGTATAGCATTTCTCTCAAATAGAGGTGTAGAACCTTTTCCATCCTTTTCTCTCTAGTAAGCTTAACCGTACAGCAAATTACCTAGCAAAAGTGACGTAATTTTACATCAAAATAAACTACCTTCTTTCAAACCAACAATATTTTATCTGTGATTCACTGTACATATATATATATATAACGGAAAAATTTATATTACTTTATTGAAAGCTGATATTAGAAGTCTATCTTCATTATTTATTAGCCCATAAAAATTAATTTTTATCTTGGGTTTGTTAGTATTTAGAAACGTAAATAAAATTTTATGTACTGATTTCGAAAGTAAGATGGCAATTTTTCTCTACCTCGAATGGATTTTCTACACATTGTAAAAACAAAATTCACACATACATGAAATCTCATAACTTAAAAACTCGATCTTTCATAAATTACACAGATATTTATTTATGTAACTTAGTGATAACATTATTCTAACTTTAAAAACGGATCATAAAACAAAACAAAATTTCTCTGAAATTTTATCTTTATTGATAAAAATAGTGTTTTTACAAGTTTCAAGTAGTTCTCAGATATCAAATTAGGGGCCCCATCCTACCAAGCTCCATTTAGAACTAGAGTTTAACTTTTACTTAGAATCTTAGAACTTTTTTAAAATCTGCATTTTATATATTTAGAAATTAATATTAAATTTTAATATAGGTATTATTCCGTTATATTTTAAAATAATTTAATTAAATTATTTGAGCTACTGGTTTTCTGTACTATGGTAGAAATTTTTTTATTTATTAAAAACTCTAAAAAAAAAAAAAAAAAAAAAAAAATAAATTTATGATTTATGAATTTAGAGTACTTGTTTCCCCAAAAATACCCTTCAATCTGTAAGCTCCAGCTTCATATTGAATATTATCTTTTATAATTCTATTTTGCTCTGCGACTAGCCTAGCTTAAGTAATGTCAATAAAAAGATAATTGAATAACATGCAATGAATAAGATTTATTTTCGTATCTCGTTTTTTACATTCTTGAAGTATAAAACTTCAGCTTCAACAGTGCGTGTACCCTAATACTCATTTTACACTGCTTAAAATGAATTTGTTAAATCTCCAATGTCAGTATGCCTGTTTATCTTCTTAATCTTGGTGTTTCAATCTTTATTTACACACACATACAATTTAGTTTTGAGATTTTGCCTTTAAAGATTCTTCTGATTTCTTCAAATGTTCACGCATGCTGAAAATATTCAGAATAAATACAAGATTTCAATTTGAAATGAATTTAAGGGTTTACGAGTGTTTGATTTTTCTGATTAGGGGAATTTGCTGTAAAAATATTTTCACGCAGAATTTATTATTTGATTGTGAGTTTTTTGTAAATATTATATACATGCTTTTAAAAAATAGTCTCTTTTCTAATTTCTGTATCACTTATCAAATTTTTCAACAACGATGTCAATAAGAGTGCAATATAAATAGTCATTTAAATAATAAAAAAAACATGTTTTTGTATTTTTTATTTGATTCATTTAACTTTTTTCCCCTCTTTCAAGTCTTTTTTTTATTTTTTTATTATACATATAAAAAAGAATATATATTCGTAATCGAAAGCAGTTTGCAAGGAATGATTGAAACGAAAAAAGAGTGTAAATAACCTTAGAATATATAAAAATGGGAGGGTAAAGGGGATTTCTGAATAATTTTTCAAGCATGTTACGTGACCTCAGTAGCCTAGTGGTCATAGTAACGGACTCGAGGCCGGCGATTTTCGTCGAATGGAGGGGTCGAGTTTTGATACCTCTAAAGACCTGCCTTGTAGCCGTGGCTGAAACACGTTAAATCTGTCGAGACTCAATGTCCTGCCAATAGCATGGTGTTTGGAGAGAGAGGTGCCAGCTCAAGTGTCGTTCTCGTCACTTGACCAAGGTTCAAAATTACGAGTCAGTTACCAATAACCCACGTGTTGCTTCTGTGTGACGTTTTTTAAACCAATCAATCAAGTATGTTATTTACTATGAAAGTATGTAATTTTATTATCACTGATATTTGATCAATCTATCCTTTCTTGATCCAATCTAACAAATTGTAACATATTTAGAATTTTTATTCTCCATTAGCCAGAAACAAAATCAGAAATTTATGAACACACTTATTAAAGTTATTAATGTATCATTAGAACACATTTATCGGGTTATGTTTAAATTAATATAACTAATTAGAAACTTATTTTATGATTTTATGAGTTAACATTTTATTAAATATTCTCCTTTACAGATATTCATCAAATCCATTTATTATACATTTAAAAGTAATTAGAATATTCATTAAGACATATCATTTAAAGAAACAAAACCAATCAATATAAGGGAAATAGCAAATGATTTATGTTAAAATATCTTGCTCTGTATCGAAATAGTATAGGAGATTGTTACGTAAATATATATACTTGTGCAATTTAAACAATGTATTTAATTTTAATAAAACTGTGATTAACTTATTTATTTTGAAAAATTAAATAAAATTCAGTTCTTCATTCTGCAAATAAACATTTTAAAGTTTCCCGAAAATGTTTAAATATACCATACATTCTACTTAAAAAGCTCGCTATGATGCTAGGCAGTTAATTAAATTATTAAAACTTAACAGAGCCATTTTAAATTATTGTCATTTTGCTGTTTTCATGATAAATTTCAAAGTTTACTATATAAAATACAATTAACATTAATTGGTTAGTAAATGTATGTAAATATTTTATAATCATTTGTATTAACATTGAGAATTGGATTGTACATATGGGAACTCTAACCAGTTTTTGATGGAATAAACTAAAACGCTATATTTAATTGACTGATATTTAATTCTTCATTAAAAGCTATGCATAATTAACAATGTAACTTAGATAATCTCATAAAAACTAGTAGGAAACAATTGTTTATTCCTAAACAGATATATAAATTCAGAAGGAAAGTTTTTTGCATAATAACATAAAAAGTTTAAAAAGAGAAAGAGAGACACTAAAGGTTTTTTTCTTTTTAATCTACTTAATATTTTTTGTACTGTGCGATTTTTCGTTTAAAATAAACCGAATATTTTAAATTTACTCTTTATACATAAATTTAAAATTGGATAATTGTTCAGTCTACTGCTTTGCAAATATTGATCTCAATAATGCCTTGCAAACATTTTCTTTCTAGTGCAACTTATCTAAGTAAAATTTATATTAAAAAATTATCCTTTATTATAGCATTCAGAGACATTTTTTAAAATTAGATATCAATTTAAATATATAGTTTTTAAATTAGATATCACATTTTATCTTTCTTGAAAGCTTTTTACTAAGACTTAAAAAAGTCCACTTCTAAAAGGTCAACGATCAGGTGTATATTCAAACTGAACTAAAATCTTTCTTATTGGTACAAACATAATCTTTTTAACTGATTTATATTGTTATTAAATTAGATGCTACATTTTATCTTGCTTGATGGTTTTTAGTAAGAATAAAAGATAAAGAGTCCACTTCTCTAAAGGGTCACCAATCAGGTCTATTCGACTAAACTAAAATCTTTCTTATAGGAACCAATGTAACCTTTTCAATTAATTTATACCGTTATTCATTTATTCCCATGAAATTTAATTTTTAAATTATTTATTCCAAGAAGCTTTGCTAATTTAATTATCAGTTATATCACTGATGATTTAAGCTATATACCATTCCGTCGACGAGTTAAGTTGAACGGAAGTACAGTATTTTCTATAAATTGCCTTCCCTCAATTTTGGCCCTCTTCAAGACATTAGGTCCATTAAAAAGAAATATTTTTTACCGCTTCTATCCATTCCGCCTCTTTCGATCCCTACCTCTGTCTCTCTCTTTTTTTCGAACATCGTTTAAACGAGAGGCAACATCCAAGAGGTGATCCTGGGCACAATTCTCGTGGTGCCCATTATCCCAACAGGTCACAGGTCACACCAGACGATGACAGACTGCATCGCGTAACCTGAAACTTCTAATGTATCACAATTCCGTCTACCCAACTTCGCCTGTTTTACTGATAACACTTTTTCTCTTCTTCTTTCAATCTGTCTTTCTGGTCATTTATTTTTTACTGAAGTTCGCACTCGGGTTCTTTTTTATTATTATTATTACTATCATTCTCTTCTCCTCGCTTCTTATCTGCTCCGCTTTTCTCTCTATTTTCTTCTTCCAATCAGCTTTTTTTCTCTCGCTCTTCCCTCCACTGTTTGGATTGGCACAGCGTGAGGATGAATCACCCTGATGAGTACAATGGAGACGTTTAACAATATCTCACTTCCTTCAATATCTCATTCTTTGCCTCTGGAGGCAGTCGTAGTTCTGCTCTTAATCTTTTATATATGAACTGGTCAGAAGAAAACTCCGGGTCTTGCTTTCACAATGGCCAAACAATATTATCCATGTCAAATAGTGGAAACGGTAATGTCGAACACAGATGACCTGACAATTTTTTCATCAAAACATAATGGGACAATTCGGTGTTTTACTCACTCTTTTTTTGTAACGACTGTGAAGCTTATTGATGAAGTTTAGTGACCTCGTGTTAGTAATTTATCTCACTTTTTGCTTGTAAGATTAGATGGAAGATGATTTTAAATAACCCTTTTACAGTTGAATGCCGAAAAGTTTGAAAAAGTAAATGTGTGTGCTAAAAATACATTCGAAATGCTATAATAAATACTAGTGACAGTCATACTTTTCTACGACTTATTCTATTTTAATTCTTTCTTTACGGTCGTAGAAAAGGTATATATTTATTGATTTATTGAAGCAAGATTTTATCTGACTACTGGTATTTGTTGCCTCAAAAAATTAAGTTTAAAATCATAAATGAACATGTCTTTTTAAATTTATCACAATTCTAAATACACTATATTTATTACTTTTTAGATTATTTCGATTAAAAATTGACCCCTTCTCTCTTATTATTATAATTAACAAATTAAGGCAATCGTTATCGTTTGAATGTTGCATATTTGAAAGATAAGAGAGGCTTACTTATCAGAAAGTGTAAACTAAATGCAAAATTCAGCTTGTATGTTTTTATAAAGAAATATTTATCCATTCAAACGGAATGTATCAATTTTTAACAAAAAATTACATAAGTTGTTTTGAAAGAGTCTTCAATTCATACACAGAAGAATAAGTTAAATCAAAATAGTAAGTTAAGAAAAAAACTGTTTTATATTTGTACAATGTTTCGTTAAACAAATTCATTTAAACACTTCATTCAGCACTTTATAACCGACGTAGGAAAATTTTTAATAAACATACACTAAAGTTATATGAATATAACATCTCTGCCATTATTTTTATTTAAAAAAAATTCCTTGAGAAGAAAATAAATATTGCTTTTTCAACTCTGCATTCTCACTAAGCGTAGATTATCGTAAGCATTTTTACCAATGTCGGAAAATAGTAAAATAATGAATAATTTACAGCAAATTATTTTCAATATACAATATAACATTTACATGAATTTTCGACATTTATTAGATAAATCACAATTAAGCAATTCTTCATTTAATGAATCTCAGGGAGAATCATTTGAGGTTTGAACAGATGATGCATTTATTAGAGAATTCAAACTATATTTTCCCTAATACATCAATTTATATTAAGTTTTTAAAAGAAATACAGACTCGGGAGAAAAAGCATTCACATTATTACATTCACTAAAACGTTTCGCTAATAAATATTTTAAAAATTTATCAATTTCTTTAGAGTTCACATTATAAAAGTAATAACTCAGAGGAAAACCACAGGGATTGGACAAGGAAAGAAGCAAGGGGGAATCAACCTGTATATAATAACTTTATCCAAAATATCAATCAAAACATTTATAATTATTAACAACAAATATATATTAAGTGAAAATAAATTTTGAAATATTCATAGTACAACTTTTATCAAAGTTCTTGGAAATTGGCCCATGTAAACATATTCCGGTTAGCTACACTACTCGAAAAAAAATACCGCTTAGAAATAACTAGAAAGAATTATCAGATTTAAATTATATTTGAAAGTAAGTTAGTAGTCACCACCAACAAGAAATGATTAAAAACTGAGCCTGGATGTATCAAAATTTATTGATCAAAATACAAAGCAGAATATTGGATCTCCATTATTTCTAATGCTCTCTGCCACACGTCGTGGTAGGGAGTTGTAGATGCTCTCAACGATATCTTGGCTCAACTCATTCCATGTAGATCGAACTTTAGTATGTAAATCTGTCAAACTTCATGGTAGCGGGGGAGTCTTAACAAAAGGGCTTGTAACATCCCGTAAGTTTTCTATGGGTGATAGGTTAGGTGATGCTATGGGCCATGGCATAGTATCAATTGTTGCGAGGCAAATTTTATAGATGGCAGAGGTTTGAACATGAACGTTGTCTTGTTGAATCAGAGAACTGACATAGGTGTTCACAAAAGGAGATAGCCACCGAATTTCACTAACGTACCTTGGGCCTTCAAAGTCGCTTTTATGAAAACCAATCGTGATCAGGTATCGCACGAAATCGCACCTAATACTATTGCTCTCAGCTGCCTAGATCTGTGACGAGTGACAACAAATCGTTTATCTTGGCTCAGACCGCTTGGCCTCCATACACGAATGTGGCTATTATCCTTCTCAAAACAAAAGTGGGACTCATCATTAAAGATGACCAGCTGCCATTCCGTGGTGTTTCATGGGTGCAGCATTGAGCGACGTTGCTGTGGTGGCATGAGTAATTTTCGTAACGGTCTCCATGCAAAAACTCCAAGGCATGCAGCCATCTGCTAACTGATATTTACACTTACAAAATGATGTAGAGAAGGCATCGTTCGCATTATATTCGGAATTGTGGCCGTCGGTGTGCTTAACGATTTCCAGACAATTCTTCGATCATCTCACATGTAGTTTGTGTAGCTCTCCCCAAGCCTACTTTTCGTGAGCAGAAACTTCCTTCTACCCAATTTTGAAAACTGCGTGAAACTTTAACATTTGTATGATCGATACGACGTGCAATACGACGGAATGACCATCCTCCTTCATACAGGCCTGCAATACAACCTTTCTCAAAGGAGTCTAACTGTTCAAATGTCTATCGTCTTTTTCTAAGAAGAATTCTAAACTTCAAAACATTAATGAAACCCGAAAACACTAGAAGGAACAGAAATTGTTTACTTTTGGAGAACCTTTTAAATGGTTCTTAGTGTTGCGTTAAGTCACGTGTTTGCTGATATTATTAGTGCCGACACGGCTGACACATTAATCATTCTCATATAAAACAGAGACGAAACAGTTTTTAACTTGTACTTATGTACTTTGCTTCTTAATGGGTGCAACTTTTTTTTTTGATGGTAAGTGTATTTTGGAAAATAATTAATTAAAATCAGTTGCTAAGAAAATTCAAATCTTAAAAACATGCTTAATGAGCTATTGCATAATATATTGAATTTTATATGTTTTAATTTTTAAACATTTGTTAATAATTTTTGATGCAAATACTATATATTCATTACATTAAACGAAATAATCTTCGTTTTATTTCTATAGAAAATATAGTTATTTTTTTCTGCAATAGTTTCATCAAAATATTTCCAAACGCTATGATTCTAAAATCAGCTTCCTTTTCTCAATTTTGTATTTCCTCTCTGATTAAAATATGAGAGAACTTTGTCATCTCTCTTCCTTTATATATATATTCATCAGTTTTATTTTCTTTCACAGGAGAAATATTTTTTTTCCTGTAACGTTTTTTTAACACTTTCTTGATGTTACCAGGGATTACATGCAATTATATCATCACAAAAATATTTTATAACATAGATAAAGTGGCGCATTTTCCTTTGTAAGATTATTTCTTCTAAAAGGGTGAAATATTATTTTAATTTCTATATTAGTGCACTTAATTTATATAGAGCAATTTAAATAATTAGTTTCAATGTTCTCTCTCTCTTCTTTCTGTACACACACACACACACACACACACACACACACACACACACACAATACACACACACACACACACACACACACACACATATATATATATATATATATATATATATATATATATATATATATATATTGAAAAATAAAAATATATAGAATTGCTCATAACATTTAATTTGAGGTAGTAATATTAAGCAAAAGTTATTTTAAAAGAGATGTTTTATATCTGCTTAAGATACCACAAAGAGATACTCATTGAATCATTTTCCCGTAACGGGAACTGATTAAAGCTGGAACTGACTGACGACATGTAAACACTGACAAACCTCATTTGGTAACATTATACCATCTATGTTGTAGACAGCGTGTTGTGACAGATCAAGATACGAGTTGATATATACATGTTTACCTCTTAACTGAATCATGGGGAATCTGTCAATAATGACAGCTTTACGTTAACCTGCTATTGAGTTCCTGAATGTTCCAAAGTGTGAGTCCTTTTATAAACAACCCGTAGGCACTGAAACAGGTAAATGGCTCCTAATTGTAACAGAAGATAAGAGTCTTTCGCTCTTCGTTGGAAAATATTTAATCCCGACTGAGATTTGCTTTGCGAATTTAAATGCTAAGCCTAGAATGCGTTAATTGAATTTAAAAGAACATCCTTAAATACTTTTCATCCCTGAAGTTCTACTTCAAAATTGTTTTAGACTGTTTTTATTTAAATACCTTATGCTTAAATGAAGAAATGCACTTTTTTATTAATATTAAATTAAAATTCCGCAATCTTGTTTTACAGAAATAACTAACCTTACTAAAATATTACTTAGAAATAAGTAAAAACTTTCTTATAAACTGTGTTTCGCGAAACTTGGTTTTGCTTAATCACTGTTCCAATAAAGAAAACAGGAGGCTTTTGGTGAGGAATCTTGCAATTTTAAGCCAGGATTAGATGACGAGGACGACACTTGAGTATATGCTTTATTCTCTTATCATCATCCTCTCACTATGCAATTTTTCATGAATCTATGAATGTAATAAGAATAAATACAATTTAATAGTAATGCATGTAATTAAAAGTGCACGAGTATATACTTTAATATAACTAGAAAATCAAATTCATTGATTAAGAAGTTAAAGGATTTATGTTTCCCATTTTCTTCTAATTTTGTCAAGTGCATATCAACGACTATACCTTTCCAATGAGAACACTTTTGTTCATTTTTATTACCTGCTATTGGTCTTTCTCTGAAATAACAATAAGACCGGAAGGAGTTTAAGAAAAATTTCCTTAATCATGCATACTTATATTCCTTTCAGGTGTGGAACTACAATAAGTTTTTTTTTTTTTCAAATGCTAACTCAAAAATATTTAGAGTTGAAATTTTTTTACATAACATTTAAATCAGTTTTCATAATATTTAATACCATATAAGTAGGTGTCTGTTTATTTTGACGCCGATCAATGGTATATTTTGCGAGCTGCATTGTACTTTTTAAATTGAATCACTGTGTGACAAAGCAAAAAAGAATAACATATTTTTCTGAGAGAAAAAATGATAAAAATTGACAAAACAAATTTTTTATTGAAATATTTACTACATGTATTCCTGGGAGTAGCATGGAAATAAAAATATTAACTCGTAAGAAAATAAAAGAATCAAAATATTTTCACTAGAATTGTGTGCAAATTTGATTTTTCAAAATACGTATGCACTGTTTTTTAAAATAAGTTATAATGTAATTTCTCTCGCTAATTCAAGATAGTTTCTCTATTTTAAAACTTTATTTGTTTTAAATATGTCTGTTAGGTGGAGGAAAATCCCACCGAAATTCATTAGCTTTTTTAAACTTAAAATTGACATTTTATTCCTGGCAATTTTAACTAATTTTATCAATCATTCTTAGACCGATTTTAAAATTATTACATTTTAACATCAGTTTGGCGTAACTTAACCTAGTTTGGCTTCTGCATAATAAGCCCCAACTATTACTCACAGACTGATTTAATTTTTTGAGTGAAGTGGAAAGTCTGTATCAGTTTTTGGTAAGTTATAAAATTTAGCACAATGTTGTAAGATTTTAATATTCTCTGTTCTCAGCAGTTGATTATTATCATTTAAACAAAGTTTTATTTAATGGGGGTACAGTTAATATATATTTTGTTAAAAAATTACGATAAGTATATTTTTCTAAAGGAAAAAAAAAGCAACAAATTTTTAAAGAGGCAGCAGTTCTTAAAAATTATTTATGTTTTTAAGGGGACTTTTCTTATGTTTTTAAGAGGTACCTTTCGAAATGAAAAGTAGAACTTTTGACAAACTTTTTTCGATTCATCGTAAATCAACAATTTTTGTTCATTTCAATATGAAACTTTGCCAGTTTGTGTAATAAAGTATATAGTTTAAAATATTGGGTCAAGTTTTGCTATTAAATTAATATATTTTCTTAAACAACATGAAATATGCGTACAAAAACTTAAAAAAGAAATTAGCTTACCTTACGTTACCCACAAGATAACATTTGAAAGATGTACAGTAGAACCATAATTCTTATACCAAATTAAAGCTAAATAATGACCATATTCTGTAAATCTCAAATTTTAAATTTATCTTACATTAAAAAAAATGAAAAATTTAAAAAAAGTTATCAAATTTGTATTTAGTAACTTTTTTTCATGTATCATGCTATAAAATAAAATCTAATCATCCCATTAACAAAATTGAGGTTCACAGAATAAAGATCTACAAGTACAATACTCATGTAAGATCTTATAGCTCTACATGCAAAACATTTTTAATCCTGTGGGAAAGTGTGAAAATAACAAACTGAAAAAAAGAGGTTTCTTTACAATGCATTACAAAGAACAAGCCACTTTAGACACTTACATTTTTTGTTGCAAAGGGCGTAATAATTGTCGGGTTTTGACACGGTTTGCTTTAAAATGCTCCTAATATTCAACACTATTTTTGAAAACAAATTTAAAAAATCGAATTTTTGAAGGTGCAAAGGTACTAAGTCTCCTTAAAAAATGTTCATTTACAAATTCCAGTTGTCTTCTTCAAAAACTATCACAAAACTCATATAGCCTCTTTGTGAAATTTTCTCACAATATAAATACGTATTTATCACTAAGAAAAGAGAATGTTTATAGTCTGCAGTTTCATTGTTCTAATTAAAGGTTGAATTAAAAAATTATTGATTATATATTTTTTAAATTTTTGTCAAACTGGATTTTAAAACAAACTAAGAATATCCACTTTATTCCTTGCCCTTAATTCTACTGTAATAAATATTAAAGCTTATAAATTATTGTTGATATTAAGTATTTTTTTAATGTAAAAACTCGTGCAATACCAGCTTTTTAATGTGATAAAAAGTGCTGATGGAGGGAATAGTTTTTTTTTAAAAAAAATATTTTGTCTGGTAATATATATAATAAAAAAAATCATCGTTTCTTTTGCATTGCCATTTTAAATAGAGGATCTTGGATTTATGGAAATATAAAACCACTAATTACATTCTTAAAAGTTGAAAATATATGTCTGTATGTCTCTTACTTAAAATTAATACAGTAAACAGTCCAAGAGATTATTCCGTTTTCCAAATTCTTTAAAAAATAAATTGGTACCATACGTATAATTTCATCGACTTAAATCACAGAAAGTAATATTACCGCATTTATTCAATAAACAGCGTAATACAAATACCAATTTAAAATCTATCATTAGCTTGTATTGCATATATATATATATACACTTT